>JAVJIX010000016.1:5912500-6232500 GCA_036785185.1 Paratrypauchen microcephalus | reverse complement strand
CCAAACAAAGCAGGTGTGAAAACGACCATAGTGTAACTTTTTTTTATAGTGTAACATTTGTGTTCTGCGTCCTGATTGGAATAAACCAGGTCTAGACCAGAACTAAACCAGGTCTAAACCTGGACTGGACCTGGACTAAACCAGGATTATCCCGGGACATGGCAGTGCCGTTGGAGGAGCGCGTTGCTCGTGTCTCCGCGCTCCTTGCGCGTTCCGCACTAGAGCTAAGAGGCCTAGAAAGACGCTCTTTCAGCGGGAATAAGAGCGGGGCGGGGCAGGGCGGGCTCTGGTTCTATCTGACCTCCAGAGCCGGGGGGCTGACACTGTGAGCTAACAGGCCGAGAAAGGTGCTCTGACTTCCAGGTCTATATATATATATATATATATATATATATATATATATATATATATATATATACACACAGTAAAAGAGCAATGTCAATAAAGTGCACATACAATTACATTAATTAAAGCTATTCAACTTCAGGGCAGATTTCAACACAGCTGTCAGTCACTCGGACACCATACCATCCTGCCCAGTATATGCAGTCTTTGCCTCCATGCATAAACAGAATGTATCTCACTCCTGGGCCATAGTTCCTGAATGTGTGCGTCATCTGAAACAGAAAATATCGTTGCATCAAAATGTTATAAGACAACAGCCACAATTTACAGTCTGTGAGCAGGCCTACACAATACCACAGGTGATTATTCTGCTCTTCAATGTAAACTGTCTTTGGTCCAAACGTTTGTATGCGCTTTTTCTTCTGGTTTAGCAAATCCACTTGGAATTTATACAAACAATTACAACGTGATGCATACCTGCAAACACAAAAACAATGATATTTCAGGACATTTTTTAAATTTTAACTCGATTCCAGTGTTCAGATCCATATTTGTAAATGTCAGTGTAAGATTCTCACCAGTCTGTTATTTTGATTGGTGGTTGATACTGATCCATAAATGAAGAATTGTATCCTTCAGACTTCAAATCGATCTCCTGTGACTTCAAGCACATCCTAAAGTATTTGAAAGTACATCATCATTATTATTATTATTATTATTATTATTATTTTAACAAAGCAAACTAAAACCAACAATATTTCAATTCTCACTCATAAGAGGTCACAAAATTTTTCTGAACTTCAGGATTCGGATGTGGCCATATAGGCCTCTCAATCACCCAGTTGTCACCTCCATTTGATACAATTTGCCAGAACTGAAAATCTTCTGCAAAAGAACAGAGATGGTTGCTAATTAAGTTACCTCTGCAAAGTATTACAGAGGAAATGTGGTGAAAACATAGCTACCTTCTGCTCTGGGATTCTTCAGTAGATTTCTCTTCTTTTTGCATAACACATAATATATTTTCCAGTCATCGCAAGTCCTTGCCACATCATGAGGTAACAAGCCCTCTCTTCTGCATCGTTCCCTCCACAGACACTGGCTGTCAGCCACTTCCTTCCATTGTTTACACACTAAACTGCAACAACGAATTACCTGACCATAAGGTAGATTATGGAAGATCTCCTCCAATATCTCCAAAGGAATAGAATACTCCTGGAAAAAACAATAATTTGAAATGTCTAATTTAATTAATTTCATTAACTCAATTTAATTTGAGACTCAAGACAAGAAGGTAATAATCCTATCATTCTCCAAATGGTTTCAAGACAGTAGGCTAATACAATAACAACCCAGATACCATACTTGAAAATCATACCATAGAGAGCATATTCGTGTTTCTTCTGTCAACCCAAAATTAAGATCTTATTCCGTCTACTGATATAGAAAATAACTTAAAACGTATTTGAAGTTACTCCATAGCTGATGACACAGATGCTAGCTACTGTATGAAATATTTAAAATAGCCAATACACGACAATTAGCCTATAAACTATGAACTGGACAAAAATCCTTACCGGTGATACCTCAACTGAAATTGAAGGTGATCTGCTGAGAGCGTCACCCATGACTTTTCTTTTCTTTTCTTTTCTGAGAGGGATTATTTTTTCGTCCCACACTTGATCAATACGAATCACTTAACGATTTGTATTTACAGGTGCCATTGATTTAACACTTATCCATATAGTAACGTTCATAACAAGGATACTTTCAGTTTTGAGATCAACTGTTTCCGGTATGCTATTTGACGTCTTTCCTCCAGGAAGCTTTTTAGAGGTTTAATAATCTAATGAAAATACAGATATACAGCGTACAAGCAGTTACACAAAAAATCGGTTATTTAGAAGTAAAAATTATCAAGATAAAATTGACCAATTTACCAAAAGTCACCATGTATTCTACAGTCTCGGGTAACGAGGCAAAGAGGAACATTCCTACCCAAACAAAGATAAAACATTGGCAAGGTTACAAGGCTACATTTTTACATGGGCTATTTTTACTCTTGAGCGTTGCTACGAGTCACGGGTTTAATGAGGCGTGTAGTTTACGAGTGGCTCCTGAACGCAGCACGGCGCACAGCTTTTCCCAGCGGTGCCAAAAGTGCCAACAACTACCCCCAGAGAAAAGTGAAAGCCAACGCCCCATCCTGGTTCGTCCCCCTCGCTCACAGTCACGGCAGACTTTCCACGCATTTGGCGCTGCATTGCTAGGCTTCAGCGGGGATTTTTACCAGGGCTATTTTTTGCACAATTTGGACTTATAGAAAAGGCCTCTGCCCACAGCCTGTACCAAGAACTCAGCCAACGGTCAACTTCAAAACGAAGTTCAACGTTTGCTAGTAGAAGTGCTTTCTTACCCCTAACAAGTTTCTATACTGTGTATAACCAGCTTTAACGCGTATTTTTAGTCTTTAATACATTCATTTAGTCACACCATGGCCGATACAACGACCAACTCCGGCGGGAACTGCTTGGATAAAATGAAAAGTTATGTGAAGACGCAAAAAGGCTTCATCCTCGCTGGAGAAATAGTAAGTACACATAACGGCATTTTTTCCTGGAGCGCCCTGAACGTGCAATAATAGACTCCAACTGTAATACTTGTGGCGCTGCCTAAAAGCATCTTTGCTATTACTAATTCGTTATTGCAGATGGGTATTGTAGTGTGGTTCTTCTCTACAATCTAATATCATGAGGGCGCGTTGGATACGCTCATATCATGACCTATAAATCAATGGTGGTTGGTAGCAGAGAAGAAGGGAGAATGATAGGCATGCGGTCTGTGGGCTGAGAGTGCAGGCGAGGTTAAGGGTTTCCACCTGTCGTTTATGTTTTCACTTCTTCTCATTTGACACTAAACAGCTAAAAGTGTCACAAGCAACAAGGGGTCAAATGGGTTAATGAGGAATCTGTGCACATGGCCACCTGGTTTGATTCTGGCTTAGACTTGGTTTAGTCCTGGTTTAGATCTGGTTAAGTTTTGCTTTAGATCTGACATAGGCCTAGTATTGGTTTAGTTCCAGTTCAAGTTTGATTTACTCCTGTATAATCCTAGTTAAATCCTCCTTAAATCTTGATGTCTGGATTTTAGTCTCATTTTGCCCTAGTTTAAAATGTTCTTTATCCATTTAAATCTATTCGGGCCTGGTTTTATCTTGACATAGTCCTGATTTAGTCTTGGATTAGTTCCATTCAAATTTAATTTAATGCTGAATGGTCCTTCTGGCTAAGTCCAAGGTTTGCCATGGTTCATTTTCTTTTTTATGGTCTATATCTGATTTAGACCTCATTAAGTCCTTGTTCAGTTTGTTTTAGACTTGTTTACTTGTCTAACCACAGTTAAGTCTTAATTTACCTGACATTAAAAATAAGGCTACTGTAACTGTTACGATTGTAGCCCATTTGCATGCACCCTACTGTGCGGAACCCAAGCAGACCTAAATTACTCATCTGTCATTAAAATCTTTCACTTCCTGACCAAGGCACAACTGCTTCCTGTGGTGATACATTTTTTCAACAGTTCTTTATTAACAAGGTACAGTTGGGTGACTCTGGCTCTGAGATATGGATGACTTCACCTTACTGTAAGTTCTGTCTCTTGAAGATATATATGCATAGAGTTACTATAAAATACACCAGAAAAGGCCATTATATTTATCTTCTGCTCCTTTGACATGCACCCTTTTGGTTCAAAAGGTTGCATGTACATGGTTAAAAAGGTTGCATGTGTACACCAGAAAAGGCCATTACAGTGGTACCTCACCTTACGAAATTAATTCGTTCCAGAAGTGGTTTCGTAACGTGAATTTTTCGTATTTGAGTAGCTATTTCAATGGAAAAAGCCTGATTCGTTCCAAGGCCCCGATCCAAGTTTTTTTTTTTAATAGTGTAACTTTTTTTTATAGTGTAACACTGTGTTCTGCGTAGAGACTGTAGACCCAGGACTAAACGTGGACTATACCAGGTCTAGACCAAGGTCTAAACCTGGACTAAACCTGGACTAAACCTGGACTAAACCAGGACTAGACCAGGTGGATTAAAGCGCTGCGTGCGGGTCTATTTCCTGGTTTCGTTTCGAGTCACGGCTGAGGCGAGCAGCGAGGGGGACCGCACGCAGTCTGAGCGCATGAACGAGACCCGTGCTCAAACCGTGCCTCATCTAGACCTGGTCAGCAGATGTGCAGCCTCTTAGTAGCTGCCGTACTACCACCCACAAAGAAGTAAAAAAAAAAAAAAAAAAATCCAGTCAGTGTAAGCACTGAGTGGTTTATCCCCAAACAAACAATAAGCCTATCCAGGTGTCATTAATAGACACTTCACCTAACTGTTAAAAAATGTGTCATGTGTTGCAATGAGATCTTGATAGTGTTGAATTTCTCTTAGTTAGTGGCCTTTTACTATCACTATGGCCACTTTGTCCATTTGAATAAGTACAACTCATGTATTAAAATGGCCATTCAACTCATTTTAAAAAGCATGCAGTGAATTTGTAGTACAACTGGAACTACCTCATTAACTTGCTCTAGTTTTTATAAGTGTGTCTTCCTGTTACGTTTTGTGTTTGTGTGTGTGTATGTTGTAACCATGTGTGTAAAAGTGCATTATGTAATTTTTTGGTAGAGGATATGCCACTTGCTTTTATCCATGGAGATCTTATTGCTTTGACTTGATTATATGCTCCACCCTAGAGCTTTAAATGCAGCTACCTAATTTATTCAGTTACAGTGGTTTGCTTTGCTAAAATAATAACTTGAATAACTTTACACCTCTGCATGGATCTGACCTGCAATTAGGTCTGGAGGTGTCACTGGTTTGTCTTCATGGAAAGAAATATGTTTAATGCTGAACATTCCAGGCAAAGCAATTACATATCCATGGAGACAAGCTGGTGGTGGACCATTCACTAGGAAAAATTACACAGTGCATATTTTAAATAAAATAACATTCTAATTGAAAAAGCAAAATGTCTAATAGAGTTTCAAGAACATAACAGGAAGGTGACTGCCATTTTGCTACAGTTTGTGACTTTTAATCTGATCAAAATCATACTCCCCAGTCACCCTTATCACTTTAAGCCGGAAATAGCTTACAAAACGCATTCTTGTATTAAACCAAAGAATGCCCTACCACTTACTACTAAAACTGTACTATAATTTATCATGTCTTAACAAATCCAGATGACTTCTTAAGTGAAATTATTTAGCTTTTGACATGCAGTACAGGAGCATGACTGGTCTTGAAGATGTATTGAAAACAGTTGTCAGGACACACACCCATTTACTGCTCATTTGTTTGCTCTGTAATAAGTATGGCTAGATGACTAATGTGCTCTGCTTTTTACACTACATTACTCTTGCAACACTGACTACTATATACATGTATTTAAGAGTTTTATAGCTCAATAATATAGTTTTCCCCCTTTAAAATATATTTGTAAAAGAATATTTGATTTTTACAATGTTTTCATGTTTATTGACACCAAATGAAAATTTGTGAAAATCTAGTGAAACTACTTAATTTGACATTATGTTAGCCCTATACCCGAATGTTATATAGCCAGCTTTCATTTTGGTTTAACATTTCACAGTAATTCACATATTTCATGATTCAAATCTAGTTTTTACATTCAAATCAAGTTCAAATCAAGTGGCAACATCACAATATATTTCTTTAACCTTTCTTGGCAAGAGGCAAGCACACAAAACCACATCAAAACATAGGATTAAACTCGAAACTCGAAACAGACTAGCATCGTTGCCATGGCAACTGACAATTGACAAAACAAAATGTATCTTTTGAATGTGTATGTTTTCAACGGTGAATACCATGGCTAGTTTAGGACCAGAACATGACCAAGTCTACATCAGGACTAACCTAATATAGAAGAGATGGCCTAGAAAGCACAGGCAAAATGTATGAGAAGAAATTTCCACTTTAACACAGTGCTACGTCAGCGAAAATGAGCACTGCGTAAAAACCAAACCTCTAAAATACATGGGATTTCCCCTAGCAACTGTTGCTATTTGGTGTGTCCCTATATTCCACTGGAAAGCTCCTGGCTCCAAGCTGCTCAAGTTGCTGCGGTTGCCTATATATAGTCAACCATTCACAACAATTTTGCTGTAGTCATTTTAAAAGAAGAGCTCTTTATAGCGATGTATACTGTTTTGACTGAGCAAACAGATCTTTAACTGTATTTGAAATAAAAGTGTCAGTAGTTTTTTTTGTTTCTTGTGTAATGGGCATTCCTCTATGTGATTCTTCAGTATTTGAGGCCAGTATAGAGCTTCTTTTGTCTGTGTCGCTACAGAGGCAAGCCTGTGCCAGCCTCGTGAACACATGAAGCACTGATGTATCTGCAGTTTGTGTAAGAGTTAGCAGGAGCAGAGAGGGGAGGGGCTGCCGGCACAGATGTGGCAGAGCAGAGGTGTAGAACTGTGGCCAAATTGAACTTCTCCTTTTATCATGAAGTTTCTTAAGTTTATCCATGGGTTTCAGAATGATGAGACATTAGAACCATGGCATAGTGATTAACAAATAAACTTTGTCCAGTTGACAAATTGAATTTCTCCTTTTACCATTAACAATATAACAAAATATTATCTGAAAATGTTGCATAACAGGAAGCTGAAAGCCATGTGTAATGCGTACAATAAAAGATCAACACTATCAACACTAATTGTATCACTGATACTTTCTGTTAGGTGTCTGTAGGATACATTATAGGCCCTCACTGGAGGCTGTTGCATCATGGGAGTATCATATGATTTGACACCGACCGTAAACTGGTTTGACAAAATAAAATACATTAATTACAGGAGTTTGTGTGTGGCTAGCTTCAGGAATGCAGTCTCACTGAGAGCCAGATATTTTCTATTTGGCATTGGTTTGGTTTGTAACTCATGAATTTACTTTAGTTTAGTTCATCTTTTAAGTCATGATTTCACTCTGTTTTATTTTATAAATCTTTTTTATTCATATAAAAGATTCATATATTTTATTTTAATAAAATTGTTGCATTTTGAACCATTTGAAATAGTAATGAATGTGCAGTTAAAGGTAATATGTTTGGCATACATTATTATAATATTATTGTAATATTTTATGCATAAATTGAATTGGCTTCAAGGATTAATAATGACTTGTAGAATTCTAAATCAACTCTTACAAAGTTTGTGCATGAATTTACAATCTCTGTGTGGCATCTGCAGACAATCCCATGGGCTCTCACTGGTACTCCGGTAGGCACTTTTTGTAAAGAGATCTTGGGTAATATTTCTTCCTCCTCTAGGGCTTAATCTATACTTTTATACAGTGTCTGACATAGTTCAAACAGTAATGACAAAATATTACCTATAAATAAATTAAACAAATACATGTAAATCTGCATAAACACAAATCTTGGTTTAGATCTGATTCAGTCCGTGTTTAGATCTGATCATTGGGTCTTGGTTTATTTCTGGTTTACAATTGGATTAGTCCTGGAATAGACCTAGTTTAAACTTTCATGCCATTTTGTTCCTGGTTTAGTCCGGATTCAGTCCTCCTTCGAACCTGACCCAGTCTTTGCTTAGTCCTGGTTTATTCTGAAGTAGACCTGGCTTAAACATTTGTGCTGGTTTAGACTGGACCTGATACGGTATGTTTAGTTCTGGTTAATTTCTGTTTTAAAATTGGTTTTAGTCATGTATTAGACCTGGTTCAGTCTTTGCTTGTTTTAATCCTTTAATAGATATAGCTCTGAGGTACTGGGCCAGCCTACATTCTCCCCAGGTCAAATACAAGCTAAACAACAGTCACTACAGTTAACCCACTCAGAAATGTGTATTTTTTGTAAGATTTGACCATTTCTGAAGTTTCCACTCTTTCATATTTGTCACATGGCCTTGATGACCAAATTCATCTACCCACATATTTTGACAGCAGTAACAAAGGCAGTATTGAAAAGTGATAGTATTTCTGAACCGTGGGCTGGTTTTCTTCTCTCCAAGCTGGCAACATTTCAGTGGACTGAGGAGAATGCTCATGCAGTTTTCCCTCATATGGAAAACTATAGTAATGGAAAAACAAAACTTAGCAAGAACATGTCAGTGAAAGTCTATTTTACAACAAAAAGTACAGTATGTTATTTTTTTCTAGGTATACAACTATACATGGGTTACAATACTGATCAAATTTCAATAAGTTTGTAGGCATAAAAAAATGTATCTATTATGAATATGCATGGAATTTAATTAAACGTGTTCAATGTAACTTTTCAGGAGGAGCTTGTGTTACCTGCTAGTCCCCATGGAGATATTATTGCTTTGCCTAGATTGTTTCACAGTTTGGCATTAAGTTTCATCTTAATAGATACAAGCAGGTGATGCAGCCAGATCATGTTTCAAGTCAGGTCTGTGGAGCGGCAAATCTGTTTGCAGTAAGAATTCATATTTTTCAAGTTAACTGTGACCAATAAAAATCACTGTAATAATCAAATGTCCTAGTTAGATAAGTTTAATGCCATACAGGGGGTTGATCCGTTCTTAAGACGCGTCGTAACCCGAATTTCGTCGTAAGTCGGATTTTGACTTTGATCTTCCAACCAAAGCACCAATAACCTTTCCATCTCAATAATTAGACCACTACGCTGCTTGGTTATTACTGTCGCTTTCATAGGAGCAGATCAGAGCCCACATCAGGTACTTCCGCCCACATTGGGCACGCACACGAGGCTGTCTTCTTCGCCCTACAACCACAACAAAGCGTATTCTTCTGCCGTGCGTCGCGCGCCGTTCGCGTTTGTTTACGTCGCATTCATATCAAGTGCTAAATAAATGTGCAATGACGCGTAATATTTTTTTGTTTTTTGTTCGTAACCACGAAACGTCGTAAGTCGAGACCGTCGTAACCCGAGGACCCCCTGTACTGTGAAATGTCCAAGGCAGTCTTCTCCAAGACGAAACAAGCAAGTGATGAACCTCCTCAAGAAAAGTTGTATAATGAACCTTTAAATTGCACTATAACTCTTAACAACTGCATTTAGTTCATGAGATCTTTGTTGTTCCTGTTGCTACAAACAGAATAAAAACTAGCACAAAGTATTCTCTTTTAGAATAAGATGGCATCTGTAGTTTTTCATACTTCTAATACTTTCAAATGGCTGACCAGTGAACAATGCTGCTTATATTGGGTGATATAATGAGCAAACAGACAATTTTCTGTTAATTTAAGGCCAGATTTTTTGTTTGTTTCAGAGGCGACATGTAGCTGACTTACAAACCAGTTTATGAGGCATTTAAAGTAGCACAGAGGGGAGGAATTTCTATGCTTTGTGCGACTCTTGGGTGACAGTCTAGTGGTATTTTAGGACTTCCACATTGTTGTATATGTGTAGTTTTAACAACACAAATCACAACTAATTTGGGTCACGCAGGTAGTGTCTTGTAGTTTTGCTGACCCCAAGGCTTGGCTAATTTTTGCAGTTCTTTAAAGGTGATATGGAACATTTCATGAGAACACTTACTATCCTCCTTACAGTTTCTTGGTACAGATTAGAATTAATATAATAATACCAGAATAATCCTTTTTATTCTTTATTAAAATCTTCATGATTGCATTGAAGTTTGAAAGTCCTGGTTGAGATGTAGTTCCTTAATTGCCACTATATGGCTGTGCAATTAAACAAATTTTAATGTTTTTTGATTCAGTCATTTCTAATTGTCAGTAATCAGCTTGTTTGTTTTTTACATTGAGAGGTCTATAGCCGATCCTTTGTCAGTAAAAACATGGGATTCAGAGAGTTCAGACTTTGGAGGAAGACCGTTTTTTTGTGTTTTATTTGTTTTTTTGTAAGGTCAAATATTACGGAATAAAAGTCAAAAGTCAATAGGATATGTGATATTGTGTGTTACATTTTTCCATTTACATTTTATCACGCAGCTTTGCTTTTGCCTAACTCTGATTTTTGTTTTTCTTTGCAGCTCCTCAGCTTCATCATCATCATCTGCTACGCTGCATCAGTCTACGCAGGATACTCTGCACTGGCCATCTGCGAAATGATCTTTGCCATCGTCTTCTTTGTTGTCTTCATGATGGGGCTGGACAAACAGTTCCAGCTGGTCAACTGGATGTGGAGTGTAAGTTCATTTCCAATGTTTCCCACTTTTAACATTTAAACAGGAATACATAATGAACATGTGTTGAAAACAATATAGATACCCAGACCTAGTTGCTAGTATTGTGTTGGTTTGTTGCACACTGAAAATTAGTCCTAATAATGGGTGTGTTTAAGATGAGCAAGGCGGTGAAGGGGTGTTGTAGACCAGTGTTTCCCAACCTTTTTTGCCTTGTGTACCCCCTGAGCCTTTTTGTCACACCTCAAGTACCCCCTTACTCATACATGTTGATAATTCTCCAAAAGTAGAACGTGACACAACAGATTATTAAATGAAAATCATTTTTTTTCATCTCCTTAACAAAATTTAATTCTTAGGCATTTTCTCTCTTTTCTTTAACTCAAATTTACTCAAATTAGAATTAAAAAATTCAAAAATATCTCCCCCTGTGCCTGGCAGCGAGATTGCCGAGTACCCCCTGCAGTGTGCTCGCGTACCCCTAGGGGGTACGATAATATCGTGAGAACAAGGTGGCGAAAGGCAATTTAAAAAAAAAAAGAAAGAAAAAAGTGAAAAATGTAAATGAAATGAGGAGGGCTTTGAAATTTACATTGGAGATGCAGGTGTTAACTCATTGCATAGTACAGACTGCTGCTTTTTGTAGGATAGGGCATTTAATTATAATCTAAAATTCATTAGCCTATAAGAGCTTATTTTAAAAGATGAAAGCAATGACTTGTTTCCAAAGCACGGGTAATAAAAAAAAAACAAAAAACACTTGGCCCTGATTCACATATTCCATAGAACCGGAGCAGCAGATGTCCATCAAACTGGGCTTTCACGCCTAACCCCGGGCTTTAAGCCTCACATTGAATTCTGACCGCAGAGTTCGAGGGCTCCACCCAGTTTACAGGAGGAGACGTGCCTGCTGTGGGCCTCGGATCACCTTCTCCTGGGCAGCGCATGTGCCAATGCACTATGTGTGCACACGCTGTGTCTTTATTTGTCTCGTGTTATCTTGCTTCTCTTATAGCTTCAAATTCTTTGAAATCTGCCCCAAGTATTCTGTAGTCTTTCTGGGAATCGGCAGCAGTAGTCACTGTTGAAAATTTAGCCTGAGTTTCCCCTACACGTCTCCCATTCCGTGCACACGCCTCTGCTGGCTCTGACTTTTTTTTTGTCATAGTGGTGTAACTCAAAGTAAATTAGGACATAGGTCACAACTTTCAATAGTTTAATAGTTAAGCAGTAAATAAATAATGTGAATCAAACATTCTCTCAAATGCCTGGTGATTGTTCACCAGGCATGTTCAATAGATTTCAGCATCGGCTACACCATCCACTCCAATGTCATGATCTGTCACTTCTCGGTCCGGAGTCATCTTGGTTACCTCTTTGCACATGCATCTTGCGTCGACATGGTCTTTGAGCTGATTAGTGCACCTGGTGCACACTAGAATTAAACCTCTGTTTTATGTAAACACAGGGCATGGTTAGTGAATGCATTCATACAAATAGACCACCAGGAGAATGCTTGGAGAAGAGCTGTGTGACATTGTGCGTGTGAAAATGGCTATAGAGAGAGTAGCATTTGTGAATTGTGCATAGATATTTTGATGAATTCAGCCCTAGTTTCCTTTGAGCACATGGTGATGGTCTCATTGACCTGTCGCACAATGATGTCACACTGTGGGCTTCTTGTTTCTGTGCAGGACCTGTTCCGGGCTGGCATTGGCGCTCTCCTCTACCTCATCACGTCTCTGATTTGTGTGATTGGGGGCTCAGGAGATGGAGCCAGGATTGCAGGAGGGGTCAGTCTGATTTTTGTCATTCAATTTCTAAACTTAAGTTTAAGGATGCTATTTTGTAGGCATGTGACCTCAGTTACATTTAAAGATATTGTATGTAGCTTGTGCTCGTACTGATTTAAAAGCAGTACTGCAATTACAACTGAATCTCAGCTGTCAGTGCCTAAGCCAGCAGATACAGTACATACACATTTTTCCTCAATATATGGACAGGCCATGTTTCATGTGAAAGCTCAGAATCTCGAGAATTCTGATTCATGATTAGCTGCAGGTGCTGGGGTTTAGTAAGCACTTTTTGATTTGTATATGAGGACACTGATAAGTTATGTTTATGAACTTTTAAAGATCCCATGACATGGTACTTCTTGATGCTTTTATATGGTGCCTTAATGGTTCCCTAATACTGTAAATTAATCTTTCTTCAAAATCAAGACTCAGTGCATGAGAAAGACACATGTACACAGACATGGTTAAAAAATCTCTCTCTGAACACCTCATTCTGGGCGTTGTTGCTTGAATGCAAATGAGAAGGACAGAGGGGGGTGGGGGGGGCAAATGCACCGCTGGTTCCTTGTTTTAGCGGTGCGCTGTGTGCTGGCCCCACTTCCGTGTTTTAAGAGCGGAGGAAGAAAGGAGAACCGTTTCAATGAAAAAAACACATTTTCACAGAAAATAAAATGAAAGGTCCCATGGCATGAAATTTTCACTTTCTGAGGTTTTTGAACGTTAATGTGAGCTCCCCTACCCTGTTTAGGCCCCCCCCCCCCCCATGGTTAAAAGTTGTGAAATGTCTAAACTGAGCATTTGCGATCCTTTTCTGCAAAAAATCTGAGCTCAAACGGGCGAGTTTGAACAAGGCACCTTATTGACGTCAGATCGAAAAAAGAAATGCAAATGCAGTTCCACCCCCGTCTGTCTGTACTCAGCTTCTCTGTAAATCACGCCCAGAGAGTTTGGACTGCGAATGCGCCAGGCAATGCGAAATGCGTTTTTTTATTTGCCTGGAGGCACGTCCGAGTGTTTCTAGGCTCGGAAGTCCTTTATCTGAGCCTCTGGCCCTTTGAACAGCAGTGGTTTGATTTTATTTTATGTGGAAATTTGTTTATTTTTCAATGGAATGCTTCAAATCTCTCCCCCGTGCAAAAACAAGGAAATGGATCAGCTGTGAGCTCTGAGCGGAGAGTTTGGCCACGCCCCCACCCTCTACTATTGGCCAGCTCTTTTCTCCTCATTTGCATTCAAGCAACAATGCCCAGAATAAAGAGTTTGAGAGATACATTTATGACTCTTTCTCATCTTATCTCTGTTTCTCATGCACTGAGTGTTGATTTTGAAGAAGGGTTCATTTACAGTATTAGGGAACCATTAAGGAGCCATATAAAAGCATCAAGAAGTACCATGTCATGGGATCTTTAAACCACTGCTGTTTCAGAGGTCCAGAGGCTCAGATAAAGGACTTCCGAGCCTGGAAACACTCACATGTGCCTCCAGGCAAATAAAAAAACGCATTTCGCATTGCGTAGCTCATTCGCGGTCCAAACTCTCTGGGCGTGATTTCCGGAGAATCGCCCGTTTGAGCTGTGTTTTTTTCAAACGCAGAAAAGGAGCTGCGCAAATGCTCACTTTACACATTTCGCAACTTTTAGCCATGGGGTGGGGGGGGATTTTGTTTTCAGAAAAATCAATACATTAGTTCTAATGAATAAAAAATAGCCTTGAAACTCATTACTTGTTTGACCAGAGGAAGTATCACTATCAATACAAACTAAATAACTGGAAAAGGTTTAGGAAAACTGCCATTAAAATTGAGGAACGATTAATTCCAACTTTGACAATTCGACTATAAAAAATTATCATAATTGTATTGATCATCATAATCATTGTCTGGAATGTACAGACTCTGAAACACATACGAAAAGACCTTTTTCATAGCAAAGACAGTGGCATCAAGTCAAAATGTAAAAACAAATATTATTAATATTAATATTTCGGATTTTCATCAATAATACACTATTCATAAATCTTCTCAATTTAGAATCCTACATTCATCACTTTGTTAATAATGTATCTAAAACATCTCATTGTATAACAGAAATAATCATTTGACATTTTTTCGAGTAATCCGAAAAATGAATCACATACTGGTCTGGTACTGGTCAGTTGCAGTACTACATTTGAAGTATAGTTCGGTAAGTAAAGTGTATCTTAACTTCAGGTTGTCTTAAGGCATTACTATAACTGTTAAATGATGATGCAGGCTTTTAGACAGTGGGGTAATAGTTAGCATTTCATGAATCATCTGTTATCCTTCCTCCTTGTTTCACACTTCTGGTTAAATGTTACACACTTCATTTTTACAGGAAGTTGCAACTGAAGGTCTGAAAAGTAAAAATCATTAATCTTGTAAGCCAAGTAAAATTGAAATAAATCCCCTCTGCTTTTTGAGCTGGTTCTCTGTGAATTATCTTATAATGCTTGCTGTTTCCATTTGTTATAAAATCTTCTTGTTTTTTATTATATAGCAGAGATTATTATTAGACACACATTATACCAGTGGATTGAAAAAAATACTTGGGTGAGGCCAGATTCAGAACAAGATTTGATACTTAATATTTGCACACTGTTTTTGAATTTCAAGTGTTCAGTTCACATCTAACACTAGTCTGTTAGAATATTGTTACAATTTGAACATGATCTAGAGGGAAATGGGTTTGCTTTTTGTTGGAAATAAAAACTCATTGAACAAATGATACTTTCAAAGAGGTAAATCAATCTGTATTCAGAGCAAAGTAATAATTCATACTATATTAACAAATGTTGATTTTCTTGTCTGGCCAGCAAAACCATGTGTTTTTACTTTACTATACTTGATACTATACTAGATTTGAACAGAAGTAAGAGGTTGTCCTTGGTTTAAAATACAATTATTTTACAATGCTCTGAACTTAACTGATCTTATTTTTTTTTAATAGGTATTCGGACTGATTGCTGGCCTTCTGTTTGCATATGACACCTACACAATTTTCTTACAAATCAAGGCCACTAGGCAGCACACAGCGGCATCTACTGGTGAGAAGAAAAATACTACTAGCGCATAATACTAAAGCATATGATCTGCCGTTGTTAACCCATGCATTGTCTTTGCTTTACAGATGACAGAGTTTAAAATACTCCTGGGTGCATACTATTGTGTTATGGGAAGAAGAACAACAAAGGGATGTGTTATCAATAATATCAAACTAAAGCAAAGATGGACAGTGTAACAGGTCACAGTTTATGATATGATTTTGGGTGAGAATTGGATGTTATCAGTGAGTGCATGGGGTTGTAGAATGTTGGTTTAATAATACATAATATGTGAAGGCATCTTCTTACAGAACTCCATGCACCACTGACATTTACATCTGACACAATTTGTTATAATTTTAAATGGGTATTGTATTAACAGGCAGTATGGCTTAGTAGTAAATGTTCTATGGACTTTAGTTAATAGTTAGATGCTTTTAATGTTTTTACAAGTTGTTTAATATGTCCTAATTGAGTTTTTCAGCCAGCCATACTATTTTTTTTATCTTGAGACTGTTTTTACATTGTCATAACCATCTGCCCATTGTCAAAACATTACTTCACTTATTTGAGATTTCTCTACAATTTTAAGCAAATTCTGTATTCTAATAGTCATTGTAATGCCTCATTTGTTCAGGAGTGATTCATGGTAGAAATTTTGATAATTTTTCGACAGCATTTTTTGTGTGTTTTTTACACGATTCTCACTCAGGTTTTGTGTTTTTAATAGAGGCAATATTTTCAGAGGCACAGATCTTAAATGTTTCATTCACCACAGCTGTTCTGTCCTTTATGTTTCCATGCTTTTTTAACTTTGAAGGATGAAAACGAAGGACATTTCTGCATTTCTTCATACAGTGAATTCTAACATTAAAAAAAATATGTGGAGTTTTAACATCTTTCAAATAAGAGTTCTTTGGGAAATAAAGCCATTCATAATAATACAATTTGGCTTTTTAATTACTGGTAATAATGCCTGGTGTTGTTTGATGTGACGTGAGTGAGTAGTCTTTCCAATAGGTGGCAGCAAATGGTTTGATTAAATACGGACTTACGTGAAGGCTGCAACAGAAACACCGAGAAACACTTACGAAAATGACATACAGACTCGTTCCGAAGGTATTTCTTTTGATCATTATATCTATACAATTACTAAACACTGAAGCATTTTGCAATACTATAACAGAGCCATAAAATGCCATATAAGTTTCATAGCTACATTGCAAAAACCTGATATCACATTTTTTTTCTCATTACCATAGCTAAATATATTCTAGTAATAAGTCCTATCCAACCATTTGACTTCCTAGTTGCTGTGGTGAGAGCAAACTTATCCTGTTTCTATGAGGAACAGGTAAGAGTCAATGGTCAATAAAGTTAGACAGGTGGCGTTCGTAATGTCCGTCAAAGTCTCGAATTTCAAAATAAAATCTGAAACATTAATGTATATCCCTTTATATAAAACTAAATATAACAATTACCAATTACTAAAACACATATTAAAATGTTAGTTTGTAAAATAAAGTCTATATTTTAACATTTTACAACACAAAATCTCAATCTTAGGGGTTGATTTTTCAAAGCCAAACCGGATGTTACATGTTCTCTTTACGTTGTTTTCTCATGATCAGCGCCAGCCAGAGGAGTTAGCCAGAGGGAAGCGAGGAGTCCGGGGTCGACATGTAGGAGCTTACCACACACTTCAAGACTTTGTTCCCACGCCTTATCATCTTTTCCTCTTACTTTTTTTTACTTTT
Source organism: Paratrypauchen microcephalus (assembly GCA_036785185.1). Taxonomy (NCBI): domain Eukaryota; kingdom Metazoa; phylum Chordata; class Actinopteri; order Gobiiformes; family Gobiidae; genus Paratrypauchen; species Paratrypauchen microcephalus. The sequence goes on along the minus strand of JAVJIX010000016.1, from coordinate 6,215,368 downwards.
TGAAGATCACAACAGCGCCATGTTTCTACGGGGCTCCAAAAAGCGAAGGTCAACGCGCTCGGTCGGTATTTTTCCTCATACATTCACTTCTCTTGAGTTTTAGTTCATGGATCTTCATTTCAAACACTTCAGCCTGTGTATGCCTCATAACGAGTGATGTACACTGTATTTGTTGTAAACTCTCTCATAAATGCACTTTCCGTCATAGCGTAATACCTTCACCTGCACGTTATCGCCCAACTTTACGTTCCAATTGATTGCCTCTTTGTCAGTTAACCTAACTATAAGTATCTCCATCTATTTTATATTAAATAAAAACGTGGATTAAAAGTGTGTAGTGGCCACAAAGCAGCGACATTCTTTGTTTCTTAAGTCATTTGAGGCGCCCCAGGTGAGTCAAGAGGGTCGGACTACGTCATTGACTTTACCTGAGTGAGACGGGGCTCCTATTATGCCATACAAAGGTGGTTAAAGTAGTAAAACATTGTAGTTAAGCAAGAGTACTTTTAAATAATTGTTCTCAAGTGACTCATTTAGACTTCTCAAGTAGGCTGAGTAACCATTTGATCATAACATCTGATTAATGATGTGTTCATGTCAAAAAAGAAACAATGAACAGATTCAGGTATTTAGATTCAGGTATAAAAAACAGAAGAAGAAGAAGGGGCAACTTGCAAAAAATACTTAGATTAATATTGTCAAAATACACCTTTTTTTACTTATGGGAATGGTCAAATAAAAAAAAAAATCAGTGTTGTCTTAGTAAACTACTTGTACAATGTATTCAAAAAGGACATGTAACTGAGTAGTACTGACTTCTTCATACCGGCCTTTAACTCTACTGTTACTATGTTTGCGTAAATCTACAGCAGCTCAAGTGGACGATCAAATGAAATCAGACAAACATGTGCATGTAAAAACAACTGTCTCATTTGGACAGACTCCAGACAGTTATCCACTTAAATAGGGCTCTTGAACTAACACATTTCTGAAGTGTTAAGATGTGTTTATGCCTGTGTAATAAATATTGAAATAGAACACATGCTTTAAGTGGTCCAGGAGTAATTATATTAGCATGACACCTGTTGAGCTTGCCCCTAACAATAACAGTATTAATATTTAACAAAATAGACCCTTTTCTGTATATTGTTTGAATCATGTTACAAAACAGATATATAGTGAGTAAGTTAGACGACCAAGTGCCAACCAAGACAAATAATAATAAATACTACTACTTCTACTTCTACTACTACTACTTCTTATTCTTATTCTTATTCTTATTCTTATTCTTATTCTTATTCTTATTCTTATTATTCTTATTCTTATTCTTCTTATTATAAAACTCATTATTATTTATTAAAAGGAAATTGTACAAAAACTAAACACGAAAACAATATAATGCATTAGTCATATGGGGCTTTTCAAGATGATCAAAGTCGCTGTACAATTTAGACTGACTGTAGTTAGTCTGTCATTCAATCAGTCCTTTTACCACAACTCACTCACCACATTCATTAAAGGTAAGGTGGGTGAAGTGTCTTGTTTAAGAACACAACAGCAGAATGCATAACAACAGAACCAGAATGGTCGTCCGAGCGGTGTCCCATTCAATTCTAACCAGGTCCAACTCTGCTTAGCTTCTGAAATCAGATTAGATTGGGCATTCTCAAAGTTTAATGTACACAATATAATCCTATTAAAGTTCTTTGTAGTTCTAAATATTTACCTCAATAGTTGGTGAGTTGGTTTGTAGCCAATTACTAACCAATTGACACTGATTTTCTGATATAGACTTACACATATTCATCCAAATTACAGTTTTTATATCTCTGCCCAATTTGCTTAGTAACTAAAAGAAATAAATGCAAAAAAAACCCAACAAAAAACTATTGATACATTGCAGCCTATGTCATTAACATTCCTTGGGGGTGTGACGTTAACTGAAGACTGTTCTTTCTGAAGCTCTGTTACTCCACTCCAGTCTCTCTCAACTTTGTGTTGAACATCACACATCTGAACAGGACCATTGGCACTCATATTGATCACAGGCTCCTGCAAATGTGTTATTAATTCATTCATGAATTCATTTTGTGTTCAGACTAAAAACATTTTTTACAGTGTTTGCTAATGTGTGTAAAATCCCTCAGTCTTCCAGGTAGAATCCATGGCAAAAGGAGAAATTCAGTTTGTCAGCTGGACAAAAGTTGATTTGGTCGAATACATTTCACAGCTCATCCAAGCTGCTTCTTCAGTTCTGGTCAGACGCTGGTAGACACTTACCTATATTTGCCTATATCAAATATAATACTGCACTATGGACAAGTATCTGTGACTAACCAGACCTCTGTGTAGTTATAAAGAATGACCACAGCTTTAATGTGTGTAAATATTAGCTTAAGCAATGCCGCCTCTGAACAAATCTTAAAAAGATGTTAAACAAAGCGTCTTTTGCCACATAAACCCATGTAACAGTGATGGGTGGTAGGCCTGCAGGCTGTCTGTTTGAAGTCTTCCAGTGACAGCGGTCTCTAGTTTGCATGCCAAAGCTGAAGAAGGCCCTCACCTATGACCTCCTCTGTTAATGTTTAGCCCCACAAGAAGCAAAATCATTTATTTGGACCTGTCATAATAAAGACTAAATTGTCTTACAGTTCAATTAAAGATTGAAAAACAATATTTTTGAGGGCTTAATTTATGTAGTGTACCTTTTCATCCTTTTTGTCGTAGAATTATTGCATTGAATTATTAATCAATGCAAAAATTAAAAACTATTAGAAAACTAATGTGATCAGGTATTGATATAAAAATATGATCACGTAGATAACAAATATAAAATGTCCTTTAGAATGGTCTTGGTATGTATTCACTTGTAATGTTTATTTGGTCCTAAATCGAGGCCAGTTTATACCTGATGTGGACTGGATTTGGCCCTGTTCTAGTCCTGGTTTACTCCTGACCTAGTCCAGGTTAAGATTTGAGCATTTGAGCCAGATAGGGTTGAATAATGTTAAATATGAATTAACTTCTACAACATTTCATTTAGCCATTTCAATATTGCAGCTTTATTTTTTATAATAATGTTTTATAATAATGTTGTATAATATTGTTTGTAATAATAATAATGTTTTATAATAATAAAATAATGCTTATTAGAAAGATGATTATTTAAGAATGTCCTACTTTAGGGAGGATTTGTGACATCGTATAGTTTAATTTCTATGCTATTAATTGCATGCATTATCTCTAGCTGTCTATCACACTTTAAACTGCCTATCACACTGTTGTTACAGGTCTGGTTGTGGTCTTCCCAGAGAGTACTGTTCACCACACACTGTACTTACCTGGGCTAATGACATTGTAGTAGTATAAATTACCTGTTTACTCATATTAGTGTAAGTGATACGGGCAGAGCCTTTGCACTTGATAACACAAAGCTAGGCGACTTTGTCCATTACCTGGTTCCTGTAGTTACTCTATCTAGCAACCATGACTTCGCACTGCAAAAAATATTCATTGCAGGCTCTTTTTTCTAGCTATCTACATTTTAAAGAGGTGCCTATTTGTGAGAAAGTTTGACTAACTTTAAAGTTTGTTTTGACTTGTTTTTTACTTTAAAAACTGTGTGCAGGGTCACCTCTCCACAGATCTGACCTGCAACTTGGCCTGGTGGTGTCACCTGATTGCCTGTATGAAGATAAACAAATTCAGTGCTGTTGAACATTCCAAGCAAAGTAATACCATCACCATAGTCAAGCAGGCAGCAGATCCTCCTCTAGGAAAGTTACATAGTGCACCTTTAACTGCCCTTTTGGCCATCAAAGCAAAGTGGCGCCATGTGGTTATCTATACAGTGAAAACAAAAGATATGAAAAGTGCTCGTAGTTTGTGTTGAGAACCTTAGTGTGTTATTGACATTACTCACAGTTCATTGAAAAATGACTTCCTCCCACCACTCCCAAGACATCCTTCATTTTTGGTACAATAGGAGACGTTATCTTTTACCAAAGCTGAAAAGACATGCATACAAGTATGCACAAGTAAATTACAGACTTACCTCATATGTATAGTATCTTCAGCAGAGATGAAATAAGAGCAAGGAGTGAATTAAAGTGAATTAAAGGGCTAAAATGCACATACATAAGTGTTTTCTGTTGATTTGCTATTTGCTTCTTCTGCCAGATGCTAAACTTAAAATCGTATATCCTTATTGGCTTCCATACTTTTATGTTAACCTTATGTGGCTTTTTCGAATAGCGCAGCACTAAAATATTTATGAGGATATAATTTAATCTCAGATGTTTTATTAGAGACTCCATCATAAATTGCAAATAAGTAGGCTTGTTACGATAACACATTTTGAAGCACAGAGAAGTGTAACAATCATATTTTCAATAGAGAATATACTTAGAAGGCCTGAGCAGCAACAAAAGAACAGCAGAATGAAGCAATAATTAGCCATAAAAGTTAATTATTCCATCCTCTGTAGCTCATGCCTTATGGCATTACAACTAAAATAACAAAAATCTCCCCATTATTGCAAAGAAAATGTACCCCCAATGAATACTGAGCACAAAAATATATAGTTTTAGCTATCATATATTTTAGGATAAGTCAATATAATCATTACTGTAACAGGCCTAGAAATAAGGCAAGGTACAGTATACTTGTCCCATATTTGTCTTGGACATGTGGTGTTGCCTTATACATTCCACACTCTCATACCCACACTGGCCATACACAAGCATATACATACAAGACAATATCATATTAATAATAATACAGCGGTACCTCACCTTACGAAAGACCATACATACGAAAATTCAAGTTACGAAACGCGAAATCTCAAAAATTCGAATAATGCGCGCTCAGATGCACGCCCCGCTGTTATCCCCACTCAAAAAGCACCTTTCTTGGCCTCTTAGCTCTAGCGCCGAAGACGCAAGATTTTCAACAAAATGTATTAAATAGTGAAGTGTGGGGGGAGACACGACTCCGGAAGCAGCGCGGAGACATGAACGCACCGCGCGGCGAGGAGCACGGCACCGCGCGGCGAGAAGCACGGCACCGTGCGAGGGGCACGGCACCGCGCGGCGAGAAGCACGGCACCGTGCGAGGAGCATGCCTAGTGCTGGTCTGCACGACTGGCACCGGGGCTGCGAGTACGAGATAGAACCGCGGCGCCCGGACTGCGTCCTCTGGAGCCCGAGCCACAAACCAGCCGCACGAAACCAGCAAAGAGCGGGACGTGGTAGTTTAATCCTGGTCCAGTTCAGGTTTAGTCCAGGTCCAGTCCAGGTTTAGACCTGGTTTAGTCCACGTTTAGTCCTGTCTAGTCTCTTAGCCAATCAGGATGCAGAACCAATGTTACACTATAAAAAAAAACCTTGGAACGAATCAGGCCTTTTCCATTGAAATAGCTACTCAACTTACGAAAAATTCATGTTACGAAACCACTTCTGGAACAAATTAATTTCGTAAGGTGAGGCACCTCTGTATACTGTATAACCGTCTTAAGTTTAGACCTGGTGTAGACCTATTTATTTCTGGTTTAGTTTGTGAAGACCTCTTGTTTGAATTTTATGTTTGACTCTACTACTTAGGTTACAATCCATAATTTGTCTGAGCTCCCATTATCCAAACACAACATGCTTAATAATATGAGCTGGTAAATATGAGTTGTCAATATTACCCTATAGCCTCATGTGGAGTAGCTATCTGTGTGCTAATGTGAGGAGTGGACCATAATCACATTATTTTGGCCATGATAATCGTAACACAAAATTTCAATATCGTCCTATTAGCGAGAGATGTTACAAGCACTCATTTTACAGAAAACTGCATATATATAGTCATAGGAAGTATCCACTTGTTCATAGTACATAAGTATACACAGTCATGCTTAAACTAGAACAATGTATTTATTCCAAGAATGTACCTTGCTCTGAACCCAGGTGAAACATTACTTCATCTGAAAACTGCATAAATACTTAACTTTGTTAATTTACCACAACACACCTAACCCCTAAATGTGACATTGTGTGACTATTATTATTATATTAGGTCTAGTTCCTTCTTATTTCTTCTTCTTCTTCTTCTTCTTCTTTATTTCTAAGCCTGCCCAAACATGGCAGAATTAATCTCTAGTGGAACCATGGACTGTATATATAAATGGACATAGCTGCACTGCTAGCCCCTGCATTTCAAATAGGAAGTGCGCATGGAGGTGCTTCCGACTCCATCATCGCCAATTGACATTACAATAAAATTCTGTCACCCTCTGTAACTGCTGCAGTGAGCCTCGTCATTTTGGTTGTAAAATCTTTGTCTTAACCTGCTCTACATGATCTTGGTGTTTTTGTTTCACTATTTTGTTAAAGGGATATGCCACCCCCAGGTCAAATTTGGGCATCTCCCCACAGTCCAGAGAGTAAAATAAGTGGTGGAAAGTGTTTTCCTGGTCACCCAGCCATTGTCCGAGTCTGTCGCCACTGACCGCCGCTGTATCTGCTGCTCCTCCGCGTTAGACTGGAGTCTAACGGCGCCAGAGAAAGATTTCGGCCAAAAGGAATTAATTTGCTCGATGCGTTTCCCAATTACTTTCTGTGTAGTGCGCATTCATATCGAGTGCAAATAAATGTGCAAATCAACACGGAGAGCTTGCCTTGGTCATTTTGGGTGGGAACTATTTTTCAGTGCGGAAAAATAAAGCCGTATCACGCACCACGCTGTGCAACAGGGGAACTCCCTTCCTGGTGCGTAACTGGGATTCCCCTGGCAGCGTGCTGCGTGATACGGCTTTATTTTTCCGCACTGAAAAATAGTTCCCACCCAAAATGACCAAGGCAAGCTCTCCGTATTGATTTGCACATTTATTTGCACTCGATATGAATGCGCACTACACAGAAAGTAATTGGGAAACGCATCGAGCAAATTAATTCCTTTTGGCCGAAATCTTTCTCTGGCGCCGTTAGACTCCAGTCTTAACGCGGAGGAGCAGCAGATACCGCGGCGGTCAGTGGCGACAGACTCGGACAATGGCTGGGTGACCAGGAAAACGCTTTCCACCACTTATTTTAGTCTCTGGACTGTGGGGAGATGCCCAAATTTGACCTGGGGGTGGCATATCCCTTTAAGTAAATCAAATGAGAAGTAACTTCCTCCCACCACTCCCAAAAATGCTGTTACTGCATTAAAAATATGAAAACATGCCAGTTTCATTCCATTCACACTTGTTTGAGTAATCTTGCATCTCCACAGTTCAAAATGCTCTGTTCCACCTTGTGATTTTATAAAGAGGTAGTTTTCAAGTTAACAGCTAGCTATGATAATTCCAGGGCTGAAATAATCTAAATGATTCACAGAATGTTTTGTGTTTGAGAGAAGAACACCTATATAGCCTAAATATGCTGAGTTTGGGTGTTAAATATGTGTGAATGAAACAAAACAAAACTCCAAGTATGTTTCTGATGAAGAAAGTATTCTTACGTAAAGCATTCTTACACAGGAACTATACTAGGCTGCCATACATGCTATGTTCCACCTCTCTTTAAATAAAAATACCACATATTTTACGTAGCTGGAGATCTGTGCCCCAACTGGATTATTCTAGTCTGGTATTGTTTTTCATCATCACCCCAGGTCTAAATTATAAGTATATTGTAAATCATCAGTGAGTGAAGTCGACACTGTGAGCCTGGAATAAATTAAAGTTGTATTTAAACAGTGTGATGGCGTCTGGCGCCAAGAACATGCCTGTGTTCTGTTGTGTCAGATCAGGAGGCATTTAAAGAGTCAGGACGTAAATTACTGCTCTATGTTATGTGTGAATATTCTCGACGAACAAGTTCATGTTCCTATAAAACTGGATACCGTCTCCACCCTGAAACCACCCAATCAACTATTAAAGAGCAGAATACATCCAAAAACTCAGAGAAACGGCACAATATCAAGGTCATAAATCTGCCTAAAGAGGCCATTTAAACTCATTACTATATCTGTTGATATGGTGGAGATAAGCAAAACAAACTAGGCAAATATTTAATAGAGGTTATGGTCATGTGGGAAAATTGTCTTAAACACTCCTGATAGGTGGTTGAGGTCTGGTTTAACCGTGGTTGAGTCCTGGATTAGTCCTGGATTAGTTCTGGTTTAGATACTATTTAGACGTAGTTTAGGCCTGATTTGATCAGGGTAAAGCAAAAAAAAAAAAAAAAAACAATGAAAGGATTTAAAATGTACTTTTAGCAGTTCTTATAAAGCTTGTTTATAATCTGAAGACATTTATTTATTATTATACACTCAAAATATCAACCAATAGATCATAATAATCATACTAACTAAGTAATTTAACTTGGTCAAGGATTATTTTTGTTTTGTACCTCATGAGATCCTGAGATTAGCTGCTCTTCTTTCTGGAGTTTTCAAAGCCTAATAATTATTTTTTAAATATTGTGTGTAAGATTGTGATAGTACAGTGTGATCGGGAAAAACAAAACTTGAGATTAGAGCTGAGCAGGTACGCACAGGTCGCATCTCCTGGATCACATATCTCAGTTTTATTGCTTTGCTCATTAAACTTTATGTGTCTTTTGGCGCATGTATTCATTAGAAATGCTGATGCTATTTTGAAAGGGATGGTTTAACAGAGTAAAAGTATTCTTTATTATTGTGGTTTTGATTTGTAATAGCTGTGGGCAGATTATCGATAAGGAGATAATATTGTGAATGTCATTTGATTATGCAAAATTGGAAAATAATTTTGTATATTGATAGTTTGAATGTTGGATATTGGGAACTCCCAAAAATTCAGAAGAAGCTGGCTGTTAGGTCAAATACTCGTCTAACCCATAAATTAAATTGCAAATAATGCAGATACAATATAGATCAATAGCTTACTTGGTTGTATGCATACATACAAACATTATTTAAGGTTCATACCACGTTTGAATAAATAATACCAAAGTCAATGGAAATAATACCTTTAATTATATATTTTTTATATATTATATAATTATATATTTTTTATATCATTTTCAAAATATATCAGTTTAGATTGAAGCTATACCTTCTTGAAAAGTTAGAGCTGAACAACAACAGGTGATAAAACACGTTGCAATGATTGACGGACTACATTCCATAAGATGACTGGGTATAAAAGTATAAACATTATTAAAATGTTAGTCTTTTTATTGTTTAAGGAACGCCTCCAGAAGTTATTTGAATCTCGGCAATCATTAGAAAACCCTCAACTTTTTTTTTAAAAGATTATGCAAACTTGACTTTTCAGAGCTTTTAAAGATCCCATGACATGGTACTTCTTGATGCTTTTATATGGCGCCTTAAATGAATCCTTCTTCAAAATCAAGACTCAGTGCATGAGAAAGACCCATGAACACAGGTAGGGTAAAAAAATATGTCTCTGAACACCTCATTATGGGCGCTGTTGCTTGAATGCAATTGAGAAGGACAGAGATAGGCCGGAGCAGCGGGGGGGGGGGCAAACTCTCCGCTCTTTCCTCGTTTTAGCGGTGCCCTGTGCGCTGGCTCCACTTCCGCGTTTTATGCGGGAAGGAAGAAAGGAGAGGCGTTTCAATGAAAAAAACAAATTTTCACAGAAAATAAAATTAAACCACTGCTGTTTCAGAGGTCCAGAGGCTCGGATAAAGGACATCCGAGCCTGGAAACATTCTCACGTGCCTCCAGGCAAATAAAAAAACGCATTTCGCATTGCGTAGTTCGTTTGCGGTCCAAACTCTGGCCGTGACAGTGGGTAGATATCCAGACGGGAGGTGGAACTGCATTTGCATTTTTTCTTCAATGTAATGTCACATAGTTTCCTTGTTCAGAATCGCCTGTTTGAGCTGTCTTTTTTCAAACGCAGAAAAGGACCGCAAATGCTCAGTTTACACATTTCACATTTCGTACGGCCACATCAGCTCCCATTGGGCCACATCAGCTCCCATTGGGCATTGCAGTTTTCTAATGCGGAAGTCAGCTTCTTTTATTAAGTCGTTTTAGATGAATATTGTGATTTTAAAAGTGTAGATTATAACTCCATAGCAGGCTCAATCATAGTGTTAGAGCCATAATGGGAAATTGCTAAATATTATTTAATGTTGTATTACGTAATGTTTAGTTTTCATATTTATAAGTATTAATATTATATATATATATATATATATATATATATATATATATGTATATGTAATGTTATTTTCGTACGTTTAATATTGCTTAATTTTATTAAGACATGTATGACGTCACTCTTAAAATATAAAAACTGTTCGGGTGACGAGGAGCACAGCAGTCTTTGACCGAGGCAAGACCGAGGCAAAACAGAGACGAGACAGAGACGAGAAATTATTAAGATGAAGTTACTTTCAGTTTGATTTTTATTTCTGTAATGACAATGATTTTTTTTTAAGTAAACAGTTTAAACTTTACAAAGAGTCTCGCGTCATGGACTTAAGCTCAAAGAACTGGTCATAAAACAAGAATTTAAGAAACTGCACTTACACATAGTATGTGTTCTTTAAATCAGTGGCATTAAAATCATGTTCTTTAAATCATGGCATTAAACTTATCTAACTCCATGGAGACCAGCACATGAATCCAACAATCCAAGTCAGATCTGTGGCGAGACAACCCTGCTGACAATAAAAATAGGTATTCAAGGTATTTTTGAGCAATAAAAACACCTGAAAATGGAGATAGCAGGTGACAGACCTCTTCATCAGAAAAGTTACATTTAGTCTATAACTTTAACCACCAATTTGTCAATAATTTGCAGGTTGGCTGTTTCAGTCTGGATCATATATTGGTGGAGTTTTTTCAATGGCTTTTCCCCCGAATGCTAGGAACAGTTTGGGCAGAGGTTAGTGGAGATAGTGAAAGCGCTGCATGGAGAGGGAAGGGGTGCAGCTCCCATCCTGTGTCTGCTTCCTTCCTCTCATCACTAAAAGTGGACCACAGTCGCACACATAGGAACACACACTCATTTGGGGTTTTCATGCTTTTTCGGTACATTACATTGACTTATATTAATTGGAAACTGATCCTAACTTGAATCATAGTCACTACTTGCCTGATCTTAACCTAAACCCAGATTGTTTTAACCCATTACTGAACTTTAAATCATTGTTGTTGTTGACCTAATAATAAAGGATTTATGTGTCTTTAAGTGTATACAGACTTTCAAGACCACTGAGAGGACCCTACCCCACAGACCTCGACCAGGATGCACCTACGCCCACATGTCCACCCACATGTCTGCCATGTGCCACATGTTATATTATTATTATTATTATTATTATTATTATTAAAAGACCATTTCAATGTTTACACTTTTTAGCACTTCAAAGACTGTACATTTAATATCCAATAGTACTTTTGTATTGTCTCTGCTCTACTCTTCTTCCATAGGGACATTAGCAATTTAAAAAACATACAAACATTTAAACATTTAATTGCAAACATGTAGCCTACAATAGCGTAAATACAAATAAAATAGCCAGTTTGTCTGTGAATGTGTGGCTGTAGGCCCTGTATCTGGTTAAGATTAGGTATAAATCTGTAATGGTTAAGGTTAGGGCTTGTCTTAGTATATAACAATGTCAACTCTAGTAATGTTACATTGAAAACAGAGGCCAGGAACTTTGATGGTCTTTTGGCATGGCCGTTGTTTGTTTGCTTTTAGGGATCTGTGGATGGAGGACAGTCATGTGCGGGTCAAGCTGGTGGATGTCTGCCAGTTGGGTCCTCTGAGTGGAGGTCTGCAGCCAAAACCCTGCCCAGATATTAGTCCCCATAATGTGACAAATACCCACACAGCTCTGACGTCGAGGCCTTTGTGCTCAGCTGTGCAATTGCTTCTGGCTAAGTCCAAAGCACTGCTCAGCACTTTTCCAAATGATAGGTTTTATGACTTAATTATATTTACATTTTACCTTGAGGAGAAAGTGAGAGTTGTTTGTGACTTCCTATTGCTGAGACTTCCAACTTTTTTCTATTTTTCTGTGATACGTTTGCCAGAATGGTCTTGATTTTGTTATTTTCTGTTGACAAATATTGCAATCATGTTTTGTTTACCTCAATATTCAGTTCACAGTGCATATTTTCAACTTCCCCAAAAGCTTCAACATTTTAGAAAACAAAAATGAATGAGTATATGAACCAGATGCATTTCAGAACATGTGCTGGATGTCTACAGAGTTAGCTGGTTATAATAAGTCTCCTTGAACATGCTCTTGTCTTGCCTAGAAGTTTCCACAGTATGACTTTAATCAAACTACTGTCTTAATGGAAACAAAAAGGCTACAAAATCACATGAAGACAGAGGTCACATCTGTGGAGACCCAGCCTGCTCACAATAAAAAAAACATATTTTTCTAATGTATTATTTAGCAACAGAAACACTGGTTATCGTGTGAAGTGTAATGCCATTCTGTGGAACATTTGAAAATGACGAAAAAATTCACAATTTGCTAAATTTGAGATTTAATATTACAAATATGTATTGTTTTGGAATAATCACCTTCACCTCTTAAGAGTGATTCACAACAGTGACACCAGCGTGACATTACGTACTGTAATGATTATGTGGAGTTATGATAATGCAGGGATTTTCATGTTTCATACTAATCCAATGTAAATCTATAGACCCAGACGCAGCTGAACTGAAAGCTAAAAGGATTGTTGAACATTCTGGGTCTTCTGTCTTCTCATTACAATGTCACTCTGCACTTGTTTGTCAAATATTGTATGTTAACTTGTGCTAAAGGTGTATTTTTATTTAAATGAGCTTCTGATGGATAGTTTTTGTTTTGTTTTGTGCAGGAGGAGGAGGACCCAGACAAAGGGCAGCCCTGTATGCGCTGTGGAGACCAGTGCCCCGGGTTTAGTGTGCATGGATGGAGGTAAGGACTGCTCTGCTAGTTAACACTGACACCTATCCAGAATGGTTTCAGAATGATGATAATTTAGGACAGTTACCATAGCGATTAACAACTGAAAACACAAAAAAGGAGGAAGCTGTCACAGGAAATGTTGGTCTCATATTGTTTATTGACTCTAGGCTGCTACATGAGAACGCTGCTGTGAGTTTGGAAAGTGTGCTGAAACAGATAGCATTTTTGTTGATTTGACTATTATTTGTTACTACGACTTAGCAACATCTTAACATGTTTTTGGCAACTTCTTCTAAAAAAATCAAATCAAATTGAATCTCATAAAATAAAGGATCAATAAAAAATAAATGTCAACCAGTCAAAATATTTTTTCACTAGTCGACTTACCGAGACAGAGAGAGCTGAACAAATGTTTTGAAATGAACTTGTGTGTTTACTTGAGTGTATCTTATAAGAAACTATAGTGAAATTCATTAACATTTGTGTGACCATTCTTTGGCCTGCTCTGGGAATCAGCTTATACTGTGATGATGAGTTTAGTGTGATAAGTGCAGATTTACATTAGGGACAACAAACATAACCCTGACAGGGCTCTGCTTATGTCCACGGCTTTAGAGGCCATTAGACTGTCAGACCACAGTCTGGAGCGGAGGAGCATTAAAGGTTCACTGTGTAACTATTCTGTCACCTGCTTCACTCACAGAAATGTTATTGCTTTGCGGGGAATGTTCCACAGTATCACATTAAACTGATATATAATATAAACTGATAATATCATTTCTTAATTGCTTAATAACTTAAAAAACATTTCTATGAATAGACTCACCTCTCCACATATCTGACCTGTAACTTGGTACTGGTATCATCAACTTGTGTAGACCATACGTTTAATGCCATAGTGTGAAATATTCCCTGCAATAACATCTCATGAAGACAAGCACGCAATATACCCTCTGCCAGAACATTTTAACAGTATGGTTGTTGGCATTATTAAATTTAGCTTTATACTAAAATTTTACATTGTAACGTAATTCTAAACAGAAGTGAGCTAGCCCCTCTCAATTAATGACTGTTACGCAATATCTAGATTTCATATAGTTTTTTTTTGTTAGTTTTATCTAACTGTTTAATTTCATACCCAGCTGGCAGGGTCCTTTGGAGGTCTAATCCAGTCAGTTACACTAATAAGGTTAAACTTTACTGCTGTGATAATAGGGACCACTTTCTCTGTTTCCACTCTGCTATTTTCATCATTTTTCCAGCCATATTGAAAATCCCAATATATATTTAGCCCATAAAATATACAGTGTATTTCTAATGACTTGAAAATATTTGAGGCTTTTAATAGTAGCTATATAGAAAGATCATTTCCAGATGGGACCTTGGAGGTGTCGTTCAAGATAGAGGATAAAACAGGCCACAATGCAAACCAGACAAGTGTAATAGTATCTTTGAGCTTATTCATTGTGCTCCCTCTATTCAGGTCAAGACAATAGCTGAAAGTTAGGTGTAATTTAAAACATGTGTGCTGTGCTCGAGGGCCACACTATGGTACAGGTTTAGCCTCTCGTTTGTTTACAGTGTAGGTTAATCTGTGTCATATTTACACAACATTGTGGTTTAATGAAATTACAAGGGCATTTCCATGACCGCAGATTACAAAGTCAAAATCACACAAAATTGTACATCAACATCTATTTTATAAACACAATTATATTAAATAGGACTATATATGTAAGAGGATATTCAGCATAGGTTTCAGCTTCCTGTTACATGCAACATTTTGAAGACTTTTCACCATTCTGATGTTTGTCATGTAATGTATGTATGTGTATATTTATAGACACACACACACACACACACACACACACGCACACACACACACACACACACACACATATAATAAAATTATATGTAGAAAGTAGATCTGTTTAACAGATCTTCAGAGCTCACAATTTCTTGTACAGTGGTACCTCACCTTATGAAAGACCTAACAAACGAAAATTCCAAGTTATGAAACACCTTCACGTTAAATTTTGGTCTCTAGATATGAAAGAAAATTCAAGTTACGAAACGCGAAATCTCAAAAATTCAAATAATGTGCGCTCAGATGCGCGCTCAGCCACACACATTATACGCTTTTCTCAGACTGGATTTAAACTTTTCTCACATTTGTCTCTCGTTTAAACACTCAAACTTTCATAGATTTTCAACAAAATGTATTAATAGTGAAGTGTGGGGGGAAGGGGTAGGGCGGAGAAGTGTGCGCGCGGACACGTGTGTGATCGCGCAGCATGACCCGCTGCGAGCACGAGACCCGTGCTCAAACCGTGCCTCCTCTAGACCAGGTTTAGAGGAGGCACGGTTTGAGCACGGTTTGAGCACGGGTCTCGTGCTCGCAGCCCCGTGCCGGGTCATGCATCACACGTGTGTCCGCGCGCACACTTCTCCGCCCTTCCCCTTCCCCCCACGCGCGCAGTCGCTGCTCGCCTCAGCTGTGACTCGTGAGGTACACCGGTGCTGCTGCTAATAGCAGAGCTAGCACGAAACCAGGAAATTGACCCGCACGCGGCGCTTTAATCCACCTGGTCTAGTCCTGGTTTAGTCCAGGTCTAGACCTGGTCCAGTCCTGGTTTAGTCCAGGTTTAGTCCTGGTCCAGTCCACGTTTAGTCCTGGGTCTACAGTCTCAGGACGCAGAACACAGTGTTACACTATAAAATAAAGTTACACTATAAAAAAAAAAACTTGGAACGGGGCCTTGGAACGAATCAGGCTTTTTCCGTTGAAATAGCTACTCAACTTACGAAAAATTCACGTTACGAAACCACTTCTGGAACGAATTAATTTCGTAAGGTGAGGTACCACTGTATTCGTTAATAGTTTGAGATATTATAATAAAGAATTTTTGATTATCTGTCATGTAGTCAGTGTAGTTTGTCACATTTGGCATAACTAATTTTATTGTCATGATGCTCTTTTTGTACTTTGTTGCTTGCCATATCTTTTAAGCACACACCCTAAAAATATTAGTAGGCCATTTAAGAAAGCTAGTCACATGATTTCTACTAGTTATTTCCCTTGTGGATCAATAAAGTTTGTCTAAGTCTAAGTGACTTTTTTTTACTAGTTATTGTGATAAAAGTAAAATTTTACTGTATTTTATCATTATATTTTTGTATAACGAATATCTAACAGAGACCCTATTGCCAGTGTTAATGTTTATTATAAACAGTCTGGAAACATATTCAAATATATTGCTTTTTAATTCTGGCAAAGGAATGGTGAGTTATGAGCTGCCATTCCGAAAACCCCAGAGTTTTGTGTTAAAATGATATCTTCTTCAAAATCTAATTTAGACCAACACCTTATACATGGTCCAGTGCCTAAAAGAGGAAGTCATCTGTCTTTATTTCAATGTTCTTCAAACAGATCCTATAGCGAGTTGAGGGGCAGATGGGACTTCCACTGCCAGCAAAGACTGAATTGAGTTAGTTTTGACCCCCATGTTCCAGGCTGGTACCACTAGAGCTAAAGTAGCATTAGCATCTATTACTCAGTGAGTCATTAGTGATAGGGGGCAGTACCCATCTGCTTCTGGGGAGAGATCTAACACCATACACCACTGGAGTTATTGATTATTATAGTAGCAGTTGGTTAATCTCGCTCTTTGTATACTGACCTATACAATGACCATATGTTATAGGCAAGTGTCCTCATAAAGAATATTTATTTAGGCTGCGTTCACTCTTGGCCTGGTTTGGTCTTGTTAGGCCTGATCATGTGTTTTGGTCCTGTTCTAGTCCAGATTTAGAGCTGAGTTTAGACCCAGTTTAACTCCACTTTAAATATTATGTGTGTGCATGTGAGGATGCCTTAGTAGTCTATTTAGTAAGAGGACAGCTATTTCTTTTTTAGATTCTAAGTAGTGAAATCCCTCTCTCAAAAAAGGTTTGCAGTGGATCAAAGTTATTCATTCTGAATGCCCTAATTAGTCACCAGAGACCAACAACTAATATGCCAATATGCACTTCCTGATTATCAGACACCTTATAATATGATGCAGACAGCATGCTTATACAATCTGTACTGAGATAACACATATTTTACTCAAATACATGTGAAAATTAGTAACAGTCTCAATTAAATCTAGGACTATATAATCTGAAACCCAGTAAATCTTATCAATATCTTCTTATGTAGTTTTTGCATTTGTTGATTACATATTTTTTATACCAGCTTTGTATTACATTTGGCATCTCACATTTGTGCTCTTTACAAGTTTACTATCTAGCTGATTCCTAATAGGTCCTCAATAATTAATAGAAATATATACATGAATTTGTCTCCAAAATGTATAATAGGCAACAACACTGCAGAGTTTGCTGAATGTCTCTCCTATTAGATCAAACACACAGACCAAAAACTATTTCACATATTTTCTTTTATTTGAAAGTCAAAACAAGTAACAATTGATCATCCAGTCTTCATATTATAGTGTGCTACCTTGTGATAAATATGTAACAGAGATATTAGTAGTCAGTCACACACGCTCCCGATGATGATCACATAACATAAGATGACCAACACTTTGACTCATAGGCTCCAAATCAGCAGCACTTGTTTCTATGATTAACGTCTGTATCAAAGCAACCATCATCCCATCTGCTCCGGACCAGTCACAGCTGAACAGGGAGAGAATCTGCTCACATTCAGCAAAGTACTGCATGGGGCTTATTATTGCTGTGAGTAAATCTATCTTGTTTGGCTATAGTTTGAAATTCATCTAAAAAATAATTCCTTATTTTATCATTTTTTATGTGAAGAGCTTTTACATGTTTGCAATTAAGGCTGTGCAGTTTGTCAAATTTTAATCATGTTTCAGTCTTTTCTAACTGCCAATGGCATGTTTGCATCTTTATGCTATGGTTTATTTGTTATTTACACATGAACAGCGTAGACTAAACATTGACCAAAAGGAAAGATGCATTGTTCCAGATTAAAACAGAAAATGCATGTTATGGACAGGTCTATAGCTAGTCCTCTGTCACTAAACATGAGGTTTGAAGGAGAATTCACATTTTAGAGGAATTTGTTCAATGGTATAACATTTTTTGTTTTTGTTCATAAAAGGTGTCTTCAAAGATTTAGATTTTAATGAGACAAAATTAAATCAAAAATTATGGCTGATCAATTTGAGAAGAAAATCTTTATTCAGTTTTGTTGTCATTTCACCTCCTTGCCTTAAATGCAATTATATATGTCTTAAATAGTAGTTTTAGTCTAGGGCAGCAAGATTATTCATAATGTGATGAAATGAAATTGCAATTTGAGTGATGACAATCAGAAAGTCATAAAGGCTGCACTTACTAATATTTTGGGCACTCTATTTGATATTGTTGTGTATTAATCCAACCTTTTAAATCTCTTAACACCATGTTCCAAAATACATGGGATTCTTGTATTTTCAACCATTTCTCAGCTCTGTGACCCTGAGTGGACATTGTGATTGGTGGATTTGACTTTAAAAAACAAATACCACTTGTTATTAGTGTAATCATAATTATTTTTATCTCAGCATAATCGTCACATTAGTGTAGTAATTCGTGACAGTGCAGAGTGCGTTGGAGCCTCCGTCTGTGTGAGCCCCCCAGTGAAGAGGAGGAGGTGGGAGCTATAAGAGGCAAGATCATGAACACAATGAGATTGCTACCGTATAGAGGTTTCGACAGTAAAAAGACTTTGAGGAACAAGCGCAATCTGGCACGATCACCACAGGTATTTGATTTTCACTGATTCAGATGAGGCAGAATGAATTATTGAAACAGTTATAGAGTAATTGTTTAATTGTATATGTAAGTGGGATGTTACTGTTATTCTGTTATATAAATTTGTGCTGGCTGTTATGGATTTTGGTTCATACTGATTGATCACAATTTTGTATTTGATTTTTTTATGTAACAAAGCTGAGAACAATACAGCTATTTAATTGTTACCAAATAGTACAATTTCTGCTCTAAACTATATGTTATATGTTCTCAAAGTATATTATTGGCACATAGTAATTAGTTAAAATCTGATTAATTGCACAGCCCTAAAAACTAATATAATATAGTGATTTTATGATTGTCATGATTGAAAGAAAATAATACTTTTATTTGCTTTCATTTGTGTGAAATGCATCCAATACCTACTGTATAGTAGGTGAGCAGCCTATTGAATAATTAGGATGGTTATTTATTATATTGCTTTATTTATGATTAGGCCTGTATTGTTCCATCTGCCCATGGATTTCAGCATGATGAAAACTTAACATACTGTATATATTAACATATATTAATAAAATATCATATCATATCATTTGAATTGGAAAAGGTTCTCAAAATTTTGCATATAACTGGAAGCAACATGGATAACCACGATAATTTATAAATTGCTTGATCATAACATCTGAATCTGAATCTGAATTTATCTGAATTTAAACGTAAATAGTAATTATGTAGTAATGTGTTTTTGCCTTGGGTTTTCATTGCATGTCAAAGCAAAACCACGCTTCTGTTTACACTGCCACCTTTGCTGTTGTCAAGCTGTTATTGTGTGTGTGTGACTCTTCATGTTTAGGGACCCAATACTCCCAATCCTTTGTTACTTCTTGTTGTAACTAACCACTAAGTCTTGAGATTTTATTTAATTGACATCTATAGAAATTGTAATACTATAAATTACTTAGTCACACTAGCTCACTAATGAAATGAGTGTTTTTGCAGCATGACTTAGTTGGAATCCATTAAATCTCTGTCTGAAAATGCTCACCTGCAGCTATTATTCTGTTCCACTGGGTGCTGTTTGGGTGCTTGAATAGGTTAGGTTAGGGTTATATTTTTATAGCCTAGATACTTTCTTTTTGGTGTATTTGAGTGACCTATGGGGTTGACTACAATGCTTGACAGTGATACAAATGTTAACAAAGCTTATTACTTATTTTCTGGGTGATATGACAAAAATACTAATCTAATATATTGTTTGATTACACTTTTTTATTTTTAAACTTTTAATAAACCATTTGACCCTAATAATAGTCATAGTTCTTCCTCCAAAGTTTCAACTCTGGTTCAAATCATGTGCTTTCACTAACAGGCTGATTGGCTGTAGACCTCTTGATTAAAGACCCAAGATTATCATTGACAGTTAGAAATTAAATGACTGAATATTGATCTAGATATAAATTTGATTAAGTGCATAACTGATTGCACTATATACTACACATCCTTGATTGTCAATTTGTCTCTTATTTCGTTCTCACCTTACCTTTAGTCCTCACTAATACAAAGCTCTATAAACTGGGGACTTTTAAAAGCTTCCTGGATTCTTGGGAGCACAGCCATATTGTCTAATCGGCTCTTTGGTTTTGGCGTTTCTCTTTGACTGTAGGTTGCAGGTGGTTGGCAAACTCCCACTAGTGACTTCATGTGTAAGAAATGCTTTAATCACTCCGCCAATGGAGGGTTAGACTACAGCAGTACCAGGCTTCCTACTCTATTGCATGGGCATATGTCTCTGTCCTTCCTCCATATAATATAACCAATGTAAGGCAAGTAGCACTAAGAAACAATTGAAACAATTTAGTTTTGTATTGTAATGTTATCCTTAATCAATTTAATTTCCATTTATCTTCATATTGCCTAAAATCACAATAGCAGTACACAGTTGATTTAACGACAATATTAATTATTTGTAGATTTTATGTCACATTTTTTGACCCACAGACTCATATAAGACAGGGCAGATACAAGTATGGAGGGAACACTGAGAAGACATTCAGTAAATTGTTGAAGTTGGGAATCAATCTCTGGGGGAACTCTGGGGTATTAGGCAAACCTGTTGGTCATAGTGCAGCACACTTATTATTATTATTATTTCATGTTTTAACTAGTGCTGTCAGGCGATTAAAAAAATTTATATAATTAATTACAGGATTTGTAATTAATGAATCTAATTAATCACATTTTAAGAGAGAGAGAGAGGGATTGTGAGTGAGCGAGCGAACGAACGAACCCACTTTGCGATTGAGTTTGTCAGTTTTCACGTAGTCACTTTGCTCATTCGTTTCCCAAATTCTGCGAGCGTGGTTTGGTGGTTTGTTGAAGTGCGCTCACGCTCGCTCTATCACCAGTAACAATGGAACTTGTCCGGACATGTTTATCGTTCAAATGATCCATCAGGCTGGAGCAGCTTTGGTGATCTGAAAATTCTTTTTGACAAAAGCTACAAATCACGGTACTCTTGTTGATTGTCCCGTCTTCGTTTTTATAAATAAATTTGGCCCTGATTTGCTCGCTGCACGCCAAATTTAAAATGCACGCGCATTGAATTGCCACTAATAATTAATTGCATTAATTTTTATAACGTGTTAATTTGCAGCATAATTAATCTAATTAATGCATTAAACTGACAGCCCTAGTTTTAACTTCAACTAAAAAATTCAGTGCACATGTGCAACAACAACTACAGCAAGTTATTCATGTGGGCTGCACTGAAATAGAGAAAAAGAAGAGTTTAAGACTACCCCTTTGTTGTTTTTTACTATACCACAACATACTAACAAGAAATAGTGTAAACATGTGATGAGGTTATAAACCTCATCACATGTTTACACTATTTACTCTAGAAATTGCAGTGGTAGTTTTTGTTTTTGGTGGAGGGGGCTGTGTGCTGAAATAAAGCAGCTTTGTGCACTATGAACTTGAGCCACACGCACCAGCTGGCAGCTCCTTATGTAATGACAACAGAGGCATTTTACACAGGCAGGACGTGAGGTTTAGTGGAGTTGGTCTGGATCCTCCTCCTGGCACACTTCCCCCTCATTCCCAGCTCACTGGGTCCCTCTCTCCGGACGCTCACAGACCTGCCACAGCATAGATTGGATTGGGACAGGGGGATTATTGCACCCATCCATATCTCCTCAGAACTGCACTGAGATTATCCCTGTGTCATCATTCCCTGTGTTGTAAAATGCCTATGAGCCAAACTTGATGCAAATCTGGGCTAAACTGATCATTGTTGAGCTTTTCAGAATACTACTTGAATTATTAGTTTACGTAATGTAACTGTCAAACTTTTCTGCAAATTATTTGTTTACATTATTAGCTAATGACTTATTTGATAAATAAAATACCTTGGGCTGCAGGAAATGACTTAAAAGCATTACTGTATACAGTACAATGACCTGGCCCTGAACCTTTATAAATCAAATTTCAAAAGAGCACAGTACTTAATGTGTCATTGATAATATATAGCAGCACAAATACTTAAGTTTCATCCCAGACTCAAATGTAAATTTTGGCTCTGCACCTGGTCACCTGAAGCACAGGGAGAACCCACAGCTGTTTCCTCTCTGCAGAAAGATCTGTGTTCATTGTAAGTGTGTGCGAGAGGAGCATGCAGTGCGGGCCGTGCCAGGGCAGCTGGAGAAGATGATGACCAAACTGGTGTCCGACTTTCAGAGACATTCCATCTCCGACGATGACTCAGGCTGCGCCTCCGAGGAATACTCCTGGGTCCCACCGGGTCTCAAGCCAGAACAGGTAGGTGCTGCACGGCAGTTACAGATCTCACTGATTTACAGTGTTTTATCGCCTCAATTTGACAGGACTTAACGTGACCACCTTTGCCTCCTCACTCAGGTGTACCAGTACTTCAGCTGCCTGCCTGAGGACAGAGTGCCTTACGTGAACAGTCCAGGAGAGAGGTACAGGATCAAACAGCTGCTGCACCAGCTGCCCGCTCATGACAGTGAGGTAACTCTACCATTCATCACTGTAACAGTGTCTTTATCAGTGCCTGAGAGCATTTCTAAACTGCACAAGCATGTGTTGTGTTTGTGCTACAGCCTCAGTACTGTAACTCTCTGGATGAGGCAGAGAAGAAGGAGCTGCGTGCTTTCAGTCAACAGAGGAAACGGGACAATCTGGGCAGAGGGGCGGTCCGTCCGTTCCCTGTGACAATGACTGGAGCCATCTGCCATCAGGTACCTGTGATTTATGTGCGGGGGGATTGCATAACATTATAGACAGAAAACTATAGGCATGCACATACATACATGTTTTGGTATTTATGATGAAGTCTACAGAGGATCTAGATGGTGCATGTGTGTGCAGGTACTGCTTTGGGGCATCAGTTTAATGGTTATGGTGCTGCAGACACGTGTTACAAAATGCACTGTTTTACTTTTTCCCATCTGCACCACACCCTGTTTTTTTCAGTGTGGCAGACAGATCAGTGGAGGGGACATTGCTGTTTTTGCCAGTCGGGCTGGAACCGGCTGCTGTTGGCATCCTCAGTGTTTCCAGTGTGCCTCCTGTAATGAGCTGCTGGTCGACCTCATATACTTCTACCAGGATGGACAGATCTACTGCGGCCGGCACCACGCGGAGAGGCTCAAACCGCGCTGCCAGGCTTGTGATGAGGTAATGCTAATGTGTCACACCTGATTACACCTGCACCATGCACAAATGAATAAACTAGTATTGCCAAAGTGATTTCTCAGTTTAATTGAACCAATATCTGGGAAAGTAACTTGTTTTGTAAAATGCAATGCTATCTTGATTAACTGTCTGTAGAAGTTTATTTCTAGATAGATAAATAGAGAAGATACTAGATAAATAGTTACAGTGAGTTTCTGGAATATGAATGGCCTCTGTACGGCTTGAGATTAGTTGACATGGTTCAGAAATGGATTTAGTACAACTGACCTACAAATAAAATCTAGCACATATCAAATCAGAATTTTTCTTCTCATTTTCATTTATGCTCTCACAGAAAATACCCTGAACTGTCTCGAAGGAAATCTCAAACTTTTTACATGGATTGTCTGCTCTCTGCATCTGACCTTTACCAGGGCTCTCAACTTTCGAGCGGGGTCGTGCGTGTGACTGCGTAATTTCCGGAGGGAGGGGTTGCGAGTGACTATTTTTTTTCTGCGAGGAGCGGGGGGTAGGAGGGTGGGGGACGAATGGCGCTGAAACCGCGTGGTGCCTAAACCGATTTCTGAGCACAGAAGCGCTGCGCTTGAATTACATAACTAAATTTCAGCGTGAGAAATACCATGTGTTGCGTGTGAACACGTCAAATTGCGTGTGTCACACTCTCAATGCGTGAGACTTGAGAGCCCTGCCTTTACTAAGTGATATAATTAATGTTCTCCCTTTCTCTGTGGCATTTTGGTTGTAGATCATTCTGGCAGATGAATGCACAGAGGCAGAGGGCAGGTACTGGCACATGAAGCACTTCTGCTGTTTTGAGTGTGAGGCTACACTTGGAGGTCAGCGCTACATCATGAGAGAGAGTCGGCCATACTGCTGCTCCTGCTACGAGGCTTTGTATGCAGAGTACTGTGACACCTGTGGGGAAAACATTGGTAGTTATCATGTTTTGGTGAATCATGAATAACTGTAGTTCAAACACTGACTGGCTCAATAATATCCTGCAGGTATTGACCAGGGCCAGATGACGTTTGAGGGCCAGCACTGGCATGCAGTGGAGGCATGTTTTTGCTGTGCTCGCTGTCACCTACCCCTGCTGGGGCGACCATTTCTGCCCCGAGCAGGGCTGATCTTCTGCTCCAGAGCCTGCTCTTTGGGAGAGGACCCCAACAACTCTGACTCCTGTGACTCAGCTCTGCAGAGCCGCTCTCCAGTAAACAGAAGACATGTGACAGGAAGAGGTCAGCAGCAACATTGCTGTTCACCACTTCAGCCACTGGAGGGCATCCACTCCCATGTAATACCAGCAAGAGACTGCATTTACACCACAATGAAAAACAGAGGTGAACCTTATTCTTTATTTTCTTTTTTTCTCAAATGAAGAACTATATTTCTAATAAATGTTCTGTGATATTTGTAGGGCCACACTACACATTTATAGAACATAATGGAGCACCTTTATCCTGTCACCCTCATTCCAAAGGCACATACACCCCCCTCCCACACATATATTTGGCAAATGGAAGGGGGCCCTCCTGGCCCCATAACATCACACATTACGGTGTACCACCAGGACGCTGTCACAGTCCTCACTTTAACTATTCTGAAAATGAGAACAGAATGAATGGAGACATTGGACATCCACTTACCTGTATCAATTCAAGAGAGACTTCCACCACTAAAGACTGTATTGCTTGGGTGGAAAAGACAAATCAAGGTACATTATATAAACCTGATAGAAAAAGTTCTCACAAACCATGCTAACTTAACAATCTCTGATCTACTTTCAGCATTTCCATCCCAAAACCATCGGGACTCACCTGACTTACCTCCATCTGACTCTGAGCTGCCTCCTCCTCTGCCAACCAAGTCCCATGAGCTCGTACACAGAGAGTCTCCCACTGTGAATGTGACTACAGAGCGACCCTCCGTCTCCCCCACGCCCCTGTCCCGCGGTGGGACAACCCGGGTCAGCTTCAGGGAGCCAATCAGTAGCAGCTATTCTGTGGAGGAGGAAGAGGAGGAGGGGGAGGAGGAGGAGGAGGAGGAGGAGGAGGAGAAGGACCCTTATGACAAAGAGGACGACGATCAAACACATGAAGTATTTGGAAGCAGGTTACATCTAAAGAAGGGCATTCCACCTCAAATGGATTTGCTGGGTAGCTGTTTTTTCTTCATTGTTTTAGATAGATACCCTAATTAATACTAGAAGACAATCATACAAAGATTGTCAGAAATAAAATCACAAAATGTCATACAACACAGCACAACCAATTAAATGTGTATTTTTATGCATTCAAATATAATAGAAATAATCATTAATGTGGCTCAAGGCCAAATGTTCTTTAAAGGCTTTATAAAACTGTATAGGATTAAACAATATAAATCACACCTGTATTCCCTTTATCAGATGGTTCACCGCACCATCACCGCAGTCGTTGTAGAGGCTGGGGTCACTCCCGTGTGTCTTCTGACCCTTCTGTCCTCGTGGGGTCGGAAAGACGGCACCGACGTTCCCGGTCTGAACGCCCCCGACTGGACTCACTGGAGCACAGAGGAGAGAGAGACGGGGAAATCCGGGGATCATCCCACTCTCTGTCTATCAGTCTTCAAACGGGACACTGCAAACATGAGGACTCTTGCTCAACATGCTCTACATCCTCGGACTCAGAGGAGGAGGGATACTTTTTGGGAAAACCTATCCCCCTGCCCCCACAGCTCAGAGTGAACCAGCAAAGCACACCGATACCCCCACCTGGGGGCAAGGAGGAACCCAAAGAAAGTGGACTTCGCGGGAGCTTCAGGAGGAGAAGGGCTCACAGTTTTGGGGCGAAAGACAAAGATAAAAACTGTGCCATTTCCTAACCTCTTATGAATGAGAAAATGCATAGTATGTACAGAGAAGTCACGTCTGGTATGGGATGTCACAATATAAAATGTTTGTGTTAACAGTTACAAAAACGAAAAAACACTATAATTTAATAATTATTCACAATTATTCACACCATGACCAAACAACAATGAAATCCTTCCTATCACTTCTCATGCCTAATATTACCATTCCTCTAGTATGTGACCAGTTTTAAAATCAAATTTTCTTAGAGATAATGTGACATGAACAGCTAGATAAAAATGCACTCTAATTGAAGTTTTTAGACAATAGATAGAATGGAAATACTTAATTTTACTTCTAATTTGGTCAATTTTTTTTCTCCCGTCATATAATAATATTGTGACCTAAATAATCACGATTACTGATTAACCAAATAATCTTGGCATTTCTTATTTGACATAGTCATAAAACAAAGTAAAATAACAAAAGGTTCTTAAAGGGAACACCTGTTGTCTTCTACTACATAGTACTGTGCTACTGTTTTAGTTGAAACACCTTGGATGAAAGCTGAAACATCATCAAATAAACAAAACGCTTAGTACATATAGTACCTTATGATATTGGTTGCTGCCTTTAGTTTAAATGCAGCCACCAATCCAGAAATACTCAGGACACCTCTGTAACTAAATAATTTTATAGAAAACCTTGTATTCATGATGCGTGATCCCTCAGTCGTCCAGGTAGAATCCATGATAAAAGGAGAAATTCAATTTGTCAACTGGACAAAGTTTGTTTGGTCGAAAACGTTTCGCCGCTCATCCGAGAGGCTTCGTCAGTTCTGACAGAACTGACAGAACTGACGACGCCTCTCGGATGAGCGGCGAAACATTTTCGACCACACAAACTTTGTCCAGTTGACAAATTGAATTTCTCCTTTTATCTTGTATTCATGAATTATTTGTGACAAAACAGGTTTAAGTCAAGTCAAGCCTGTCTTAAGTTTGTTTGAACTGAAGGTGTGTTACAGTGGGCTGTTTAAAATAACTATATTTACATATGCAAAGTCCAACAGCAAACTGAGAGATACTTGGTGGTTTTATGCACGATATACACTGGTTATAGTGTTGTGTGAATACAGTTTCTTTTAAAAATTACTGTATAATTTTAGTGCAATGTGGTGTGGCCTTTGTGCTGTAAATAACTATTACTTTTGTGTTGTATTTGTAACAGATTTGTACAAAGTTTATTGTTAATTATCCAACCAGAAACATATTTTTATATTTGGTGTGGGGTTATTTGCCTTGAGGACATGTTTTTTTTTAATAGTCTATTATTTCTGATGTGCAAGCAATGTATTGTGAATGATACATCACATCAGTGATTTAGATCATTTAATAAAATAAAGTAATAAATTATTTAACAGGTTTCTTTCTTTTTTTTTTCAAATGTAAGATTAGAAAAAATATAGAATAAAATATCAAGGACAAGTGGTTTTTAATCGTTTGTTTTTTAATTAACATATCATATTAGGCCTACATCTGTTTTGCTATATTACAAACATATGCAACAAGCTAGTGTTACATAACCACAGTCAGACATTCAGATTCGAGTACGGTTACAAATTCAGAGTCAAATTTCAGTACCTAACCTATTAAAAGAAATAGAAAGAGAAACAACAAAGAGAAACGTGTTCAAATGTAAGTGCTTCCGTGTTTGAAGAAGTAGTGGACCAATGAGAGCGGAGGGGCGGGCCTAGGAGTGCACACGTGAGTTGTCAAACAGGTTTGTCTTGTCTTGTGTCGCTAAGTGGCCACTGGCTACAATATACATTCACACTCCTCCACCGTGCTTCTGCGACTCGACCTTTCTGCCTCTGTCTACACCACAAACAAGAGCCGTTCCCAGGTCTACTTTAGAAGTTTAGGTGAGTTTTTTACGCTCCTAAATTAAACATATCCGGAACTTAAACGTACCGGGAAACACCTTGAAAGAAAGAAAGAAAGAAGTGGGCTGCTGTAGGCTTGTCAGGGCAAGACTACGGGCCTTACCACGCTAGCTTATAGGCCTCTTGTGTGTTTACATTTAGTCTACAACATTGTGTGTGGGCTATATAAAAAGTTTAGACCTTATAATTTTCTGTATTTTCCATGTATGTATTGTTCAGGTTCATTATTTCAATTATAAAACGTGTTAGCACTTGACTTGCAGGATATAATTGTCTGTTTTTGTTTGTTTGACCCACCACTTGACATTCCAATATGGTGTGTAAGCCAGCAGCATGGTAGGTTAATAATATCCTTAGCTGCTGTCCCCTGTACAGAGATTTTGTATTTGTTAACTGTTGAGTTATTAAGATCTCATGGCAGATAAGAATGAACTCTGGAAGAAACTCAGTAGCATTATCAGCTAGAGTTTGGCCTACCTCCACCTGGAATGAGAAATATGTGGAGAATGTGACTAGCAGATGTAGACTCTTTCTTAAAGGGAGATTTCAACATATAATTATTTACAGACGCTTTTATTAGCCTTGCCATCAAATCTGGAACACAACATTTTATGAGCTCACCATATAAAACTATCAACAATAAGGGATGAGTTGACCAATTAGACGTCAACACTTTCTTTTTATTTCTTTGCTTAACCCAGTAGGACTTGAATTTCAAAGATCTTATCCTAGGCAACTCACTTATATAGTTTCGGAGTCATTGTTCCCACAGCAGCTGTTAGAGTGGTGCCTGCAGACAATGGTCTGTTGACAACTGTCCATATACACCCCATCCCCACTCACACACCCACCCACGTACTTGTCCCTGGCCTCTGTTCACAGGCCCGTCAGTGGCCTCCAAAAAGGAAGTGTCACTTTAATTGTCCATTCGTCTGCTGGGAGATTGATGGCTCTGAGGGCTTGTATAAAATGATTGTGGCAGCAGCCAATGAACTTGTAGGACGTATCAGAAAGTCCACATGATTGGCTGCTTGACAAAAGAAGTAAGTGCTTAATGTGTTGGTGAAGTTAAATGTCAGTTTTGGAGATGTAACGCAAAGATTGTAAGCTCTTAAAATATGTGCTGTTGTTAATGTTCTCCTTCTTGTTTAACTAATGTTGATAGTCTTTCTTTTCCAGAAAGATCTAAGCGGACCATGCCCAGAAGATGATGATGAAGCAATGAGTTTCCTTCCTGTGAACACTGAAACAGAGGTAGAAGGTAGAAGATAGCTGTATTCCTCTGCTTGCATGATGCCTGTGGAGACTCTCCCACAGTCGGTGAGGCGTCCCGTTCAGACAGTGGTCACATCCACACCCCCTCGCCTCAGGCCCAAAGCCCCCATGGCCCCAGAGCTGTACCGGCAGGGCCTGACTGCAACTGGGAGGCCTAAGCAGAGTGCAGTGGAGAGACTAGAGGCAGACAAAGCTAAGTATGTGAAGAGCCAAGTGGCTCTGTGTAAGCAGCAGCCAGTGCGTCCGACGGATGTGACCAGAGCTCTATTGAGGCCCTGCTCTGCCCTGCAGCCAACGAGAAAGACCCCCATCCCAGCAAAGACAAAGGAGAGCATCCAGCTGAACCTGGAGCACCTGAGTAACCTGATCAGTGACGTGAGCGATGGACCTCAGCTCAGTGCAGAGGACACAAAGCCTACAGAGACTGTTTCTCCACAGAAGAAAGACCGTCCACGTCCTCCTACTCGCCCTGATTGGTCCAGTCCAGCCAAGGTAAGGCTCAAATCGCCACCACCGCCTCGAGAGGAAGGTGCCCCTGCCCCTCCTGTCGCTGGGACAGTGCGCAGAGTGGACGTCGTGCCCCAGACTGGGTCAGCTCGCTCCCCTGTTAGACCAACTCAGTTCATGAGGCAGCCCCTTCAGCCCATCCTGCTACACTCCCAGCTTCACGGAACACGCCTCTTTCACCCCAAAACGCCCTTCACCCCCTCTCCTCTCAAACCTGTGATCGCTATACCTCCAAAACCTGAAAACACTCCCTTAATACTCATGTCCCCTCCTGCCCCTATCATTGCTCCTGCCCTTCTTGCCCCTCCTGATGCCCCTTTGTTGGCCCCACCCTCCCCGGCTTTTACCCGCATCTCTTCCTCCAGCGTCAGGAAGAGACCTTCTCTCACTCGCTCCAAGTCAGATCTGAGCGACCGCTTCTCCAGAGCTGGCACAGAGCTGGAACGCTTTTTTAACCTGTGCGGATTGGACCCTTCGGACTTACGGGACTTGACTGCCTCTAACTCAGACATTGTGTCTTTGGCCCGTTTCCGTAGTGTGAGCGCTCCTGGCTCTGAATGCGGAGGGTCAGGACGGGAGGAGGAAGACGAGGAAGAGGAGGAGAGCGCTGACAATGCAGCACCACGAGTCCCATATGGTGTTTCTGTCATTGAGAGAAATGCACGAGTTATTAAGTGGCTTTATGGGTTACGTCAAGCAAAGGACAGTGCAAATAAAAGCACCAATTTGTAAGAATTAGTGTAAAAATGTGTAATCAATTGAATCAAATGATTACTTGATTTGGTGCATGTCAACAAGGCAGAGACAAAAAAAGTGTGTTCATCTACATCTTCATCTTCTCATTTTTTCCATTGATTAACAGCTCTGCTCTTTAAGAATTTTTTTTAAGCATTTTAATTTGTCTCATAATGGGGCGCAAGTTATCTACATTGATTAAATTAAGAAAAGCAAAAAAATGTTAGATGGATTATGTTTCCAGATTAGAGACCAAAATGTTTTCTCTTTTGTTCATGATCAGTTTGTGTTCAAGATTTCAAAAGTTGTTTCAAAATGTAGTTTTGTCCCATAATGGGGCTGTTGTATTGTTGAGGCTGTTACGTCTGGTACCATGTCAGTTGTATCACAATAAACGATTCATATTGTAAGTAAATTATTTAATATTTATTTGTTTTTCAAACTCCCAATACTACTTTCTGATAACAACATTTTAGTCAGAAATCAGATCAAACAAGTGCTGGTTTAAAGTAGAAGTTCAAAACCTTGCCACAAGGGGTCAGGTGTCGAAGTTGTTAGAGCTGTTAAGACAAACTTTTCAGTAGGGCTGTCAGTTTAACACGTTAATTAGTTACACTGCAAATTAACTCAATTATGAGCGGCAATTCAATGCATGCGTACGTGTGTGTATGTGATGAACAGACAGGAGCCTTATGTGCGTTCTCTTGTTTTGCTCACGCTGTAGTTTTACTGTCAGTCTTGCGTATAGACCAGTTTCAAAGCTACGTCATCACTGAATGCGCGCGCAGTTCCGACTCAAAAAAACTCACTGCTGCCATAAAACCCCCAGCGAATATATAGAAGAACTCAAATAAAGAGAAACAGATGGAATAAATGATAGTCCATTCAAGTGACATACACACAAGTGAACACCTGCTGCTTCTTTAGGGTAATTTGCCCAGGTGTTCAATGGTGTTTAATCATGCTGATTAACTAGCAAGCACAGGACACCGCAAAGCTCACAGACATTAACCGGGTAACCTTTACGACAGACACATGTAAACGAACACGAATAACTTTGCATGCATGAAAAGTTTTCGCATGGCCATCAGCGCGATGTCAGCTCCCACGGGCCCCAGGCCGCGGCGGAGAAGCTGACTGGGAAAAGCTGGTAGTAAGATACTACGGAGACTAATAATGATGGCGACGCGAGGAGAAATAAGAATGTAGAATACCAAAAAGAGCTGACGGTCTTGAATTGCGTGCGGAAACCAAACTGTTTTGTCTGCAATGAATATGGGGAAACGTGGCGGTGACCATTGCACGTGTCGGGCTAACTCTACTATTAATCTTACTTTTCGGGCTCAGTGGGTGAGGCGGGGAGCTGGCGCTGTCTCACATCCCTGAATCTGAACTGTGGCGTGGAGGGAGGCAGGGCGGGGGAGTGGGGAGGAAATGAAGCGCTCTGATTGGCTGAAAGTTCTCTGTTGACATGCAGATCTGTGGGTCTGTGTCTCAGCCGCAGAGTCAGTGAAACTCAATGAAAACTTGAGTGAAACGGACGAAATGTGAGATCCATATGCGTAATTTAGAACAACAAAGCATACAAGCGAACAAGGAGGTCAAAAAAGCAAAAGCACGCTTGAATTGCGGTGCCTGCATAAACTGAGCCACACAGACCGATTTTCTGGGCACACGCGAATTGCGTGTGTCACACTCTCAATGCGTGAGACTTGAGAACAGACATGGGACCAAGTCACACATGTGCAAGTCTCAAGTAAGTCTCAAGTCTTCACCTTCAAGTCACAAGTAAGTCCCAAGTATTTTTTTCTTGGGCAAGTCAAGTCAAGTCAAGTCACAGGCTATGTCAAGTCAAGTCAAGTCAAGTCCTGTAATAGGTCAAGTCAAGTCCAAGTCAAGTCACCTTTGGCGTATTGTTGTAATTTTAGCTGCAGAATCTGATCTTAATAAAGTGAAAGGCAATATATAAGAAAGTGTAAGTAATCATCACTGGCTAATGTGCCCAACCTGTTATCAAATATCTGTATTGTAAATACTCATGTTCAGTAAAATACATCATAGACTCAAACAAAACAGTGATAATGTAATTATTGGTTATTTATTGGTAAAAGTGATCTGTACATCAAAAACCAAACTGTTTCACATGTTTTCAACATTGTTTCAGCATTGAGCTGAAACCAGTAACAGCTAAAACAAACTTGTATTAAACTTTGTTACACTCCCTAACTCACTCTGTCCCACACACTTTCTAACACACACACACACACACACACACACACACACACACACACACAGAGAGAGAATATCCACAAGTAGCTATCCTTTTACAAAGGAACAATAACAGCTAAAACAAATACTAACTTACAGTAAATTAAACTGTCACATTTCTTTGCTCTTTTCTTTGCACATTTCTCTCTCACACTTTCTGTCACTCACACTCACACAGTATATCCATAAGTCATTCCCCTTTTGTGAGGAAGAAACAAATAATAGCTAAAACAAATAGCTTATTAATATTAAACTTTGTTACATTTCTCCTCTCTCTCACACACACACACCACTCCAGGCGCGCTCCTCGAGAGCTCGTGTATTTAGACTACACCTTTGTAAGAGACTTGACTAAGAGTAAAAAGTGATGAGAGTTTTGTTTATAATTATTATTTGAACGTAGACCCTCGGTTAAGTGATCTCCTGCATTCCACAAAACCAAGCCAACAACTGATCTGAGCAACGCCAAGAGACAGAACATTAACACCACATAGCCCTCCACCACAAGCGCAAACACAGCGCAACTCTCACATCTGAGGGGACGAAACCAGGACTGGACCAGGTCTAGACCTGGACTAAACCGGGATTAAACCACCACGGGCCACTATTTGCTGATTTCGTGCGGCTGGTTTGTGGCTGGGGCTGAGAGTACGCGGTCTGGGCGCCGCGGATCGTTTTCGTGCTCGCAGCCCCGGTGTACGCGCGGCCTCGTGCCGGTGGTGGTGCACGTGGTGCACGTGTTGCGTCCCAGGACATGGCAGTGCCGCTGAAAGAGCACGAAAACATTATGTGACCACGCAAGTCATTCAAGTCATCGTGTCTCAAGTCAAGTCAAGTCCCGAGTCCTAGACTTCCAAGTCCGAGTCAAGTCTCAAGTATTTCATTTTTTGTCGAGTCAAGTCACAAGTCATAAAAACAGCGACTCGAGTCGACTCGAGTCTAAGTCACTAAGTCTCAAGTCCCCATGTCTGCTTGAGAACCCTGCATTATAACGTAATAAATATCACGTTATAACGTGAAACTTTCCACGTTATTTCGTGTTACTGAGCCAAATTATATTTACATGGGTGGCAGCTCCCTTCACGACACCAACAGGTGCTATATCCATGCACTTATCGTTCTCTGCCACAAGGAGGCGGTGTGCATCTTCAGGAGCCCTACAGTCCGAGAGGAAGTGAGTGAGTTGTTATGAAAGGAGGAGGTTGATGTTTATTTTATCACTTTATGGCCACTCGAGAGCAAAGGGAACATCTCAGGAGACTAAAGCGAGGATTATGGGACCAAACAGGTATTTAAACATCAATACAACAGTTACACAGGATTGAATAGTGTTATTAATTGTATTGGCTTCTTATGATCTACAATCTTTGGCAAGTTGACAAGGCGTGTTGAATAGGTTCTGTTTTATCGTCATGTGACTTTATTGCTGTGTTGTCTCTATTTATCAAACAAGCTCTGTCTGTTTGCAGAAAAGTATTTAATCTTGGGAACAATAAATTATAAAGTCTATCTGAATCTATTCAAGACCTTATTTTTCTATGTATAGTTTGAATTACTTTGTGTCTGCCTAAGCCTACCTTGGGCATTTTGTTACTGTTATGTTAACTATTCATATTCACCAAAATGTATAACATTACAACTATTCTGTATGAATTAATGATACACACAGTATGTTTATTTGTACTCATTATGCCAATTATCATAGTACACACCTTATATCTTAATAGAAGTTGATGTAACTTTATACAAGCCTTGTACCTATTTTGGGACTAGCAGCCTTAATTAATCAATAAGAGAAAATAATTAACTTTCATCAAACAATGATCATACTTTTGACTCTTTGATGATTTTTCCAAGTTCACAGTGCTCCAAAATGACCCAGGTCAGTGTTATTGTTGTGGGGGCTGGTTGCAGAGGTGACAACTACTCCAACTATGCCACCATCCACCCTGATCGCACAAAGGTTTGTATGTATAATAAAATGCTACTTAAATCAAAACATTTGTAATAGGTTCATAGTAGATTTATTTAGATAGTAGATACATTTTACTAAATCTGTAAATAGGTATTTATTCTTTGCACTACTTTTTAGATTATGTCTTAGATAGTTATTGTATTGTCTTTATATTATACTTTGAACACTGTCTTTTTTGCACTGCTTGGCCAGAGAGAAACGGAATTTCGATTCACTGTATGTCGAACACATATGGCAGAATTGACAATAAAGTTGACTTTGACTTTGACTTTTGAGATTAGTATTCACACTTAATCACATACAGATGTTTTATTTCTTTTTGACTTAGGTTGTGGGGGTAGCTGATCCAAGAAAGTTTGCCCGCACAAAACTTCAACAAAAACACAATATTGAAAATGAAAATGTATTTGAAGGTATGTTTCATAGAAAATGTCTCCAAAATATCAAATACATCTGATAAACACTGCCTTCATCTTTAGAACAGAGATAATAGTTTAATAGTAAATATTTAATTTGTCTCTAACCAGATTGGGAAAGTATGGCTGCAAGAGAAAAGTTTGCAGATGCTGCTTTAATTTGCACCCCAGACCGCCTTCACAAGGTAATGTCATTAGAACATATAGTCATCACAAATTTTGTGACACTTGTGTTTACTACATGTCCTGCACTTCTTGTAGGATCCTGCGATAGCCTTTGCAAATAAGGGTTATCATATCCTTCTGGAGAAACCAATGGCCGTGAGTTTCATTAGTTCTTATAACAGAAAGATTCAATGTGATGCTGTTTTTTTAAACTAAATGAAACCTTTAGACCACTCTTGAAGACTGCACAGCAATCGTAGAGGCTTGTACTGAGAGTGGGGTGATGCTTTCTGTGGGCCACGTCCTGCGCTATGATCCTACAATCCACAAGATCAAGGTCTCTGTTTCACTGTCTGTTTAAAGGTGTAACATGTGTAACATTTATGGGAGGAATCCACCATCTTTGTCCGTTTGTCTCCATCTCTACCTTGCATTATTCAATTACAGGTGCTTATTGTTTTTTAAAAAATGCCTTGAAAACATGGATTCTTACTGGGTCACCTCTCCATAGATCTGACCAATTTTTTGGGCTGAAGCTGTCACCTGTTTTGTCTGTGGTAATATAGGAGTTACAGTGCTGCTCATAAGTTTACATACCCTGGCAAAATGTTTTGTTTCTTGGCTATTTCTCAGAGAAAATTAATGATAACAGAAAATGTTTTCTTTCACTCTTGGATAGTGATTGGCCAAAGCCATTTATTGTGAAACATCTGTGTTTACTCTTTTTAAACCACAATGACAACAGAAACTATCCAAATCACGCTGATCAAAAGTTTACATACCCTTGTAATTTGGCCTGATAACCTGCACATAACTTGACACAAATGGGATTAAATGGCTATTAAAGGTAACTATATTCACCTAGCTTGTAATAAGTGGGTGTGTATAAATGTCAGTGAATTGCTGACTCCTGAGAAACCCTTGTATCCCTCATGCGGGGCTGTGCTGACGTCTTGGATGCAGAACCATGGGAAAAGCAAAATAATTGCTAAAAGATCTGCGGGAAAAGGTAGTACAACTGTACAAATCAGGGAAGGGATATAAGAAAATTGCCAAAAAGTTAATAATGCCAGGCAGCACTGTTAATTACAAAAACAGACATTAATTACGATGTGGAAAGTAAGAGGAAATGTAGACATCAAACCACGGTCTGGTAGACCAAGCAAAATTTCCTCCACAACTGCAAGAAAAATTGTTCAGGATGCGAAAAAAAAAGCCTCAAATAACATCAGGTGAAATTCAGATCTCCCTCAAACAATGTCATGTGGATGTCTCAAGCAGGACTGTAAGAAGGCACTTGAAGAAAAATGGGCTGCATGGTTGAGTTGCCAGAAGAAAGCCACTTTTACGCAAATGCCACAAAGAATACCGCCTCAAATATGCCACACTGCACAGAGATAAACCCCAAACCTTCTGGGAGAAAGTATTGTGGAGTGATGAAACCAAAATTGAACTTTTTGGGCAAAACCATACACGCTATGTTTGGCAAGGCATCAACAAGGCCTATGATGAAAAGTACACCATTTCAACAGTGAAACACAGTGGTGGATCCCTGGTGTTTTGGGGATGTGTGAGCTACAAAGGCACGGGAAATCTGGTCAGAGTTAATGGCAAGATGAATTCCGACGGTTATCAAAAAATACTGGAGGAAAATCTACACTCCTCAGCCCGGAGGCTGCTCATGGGACGTACTTGGACCTTCCAGCACGATAATGATCCCAAACATAAGGGCAAATCAACCTGTCAGTGGCTACAACAACATAAAGTGAAGGTTCTGGAATGGCCATATCAGTCTCCAGACATCAATATTATTGAGCCACTCTGGGAGACCTGAACCATGCTGTTCTTGCAAGACAGCCCAAGAATTTACAAGAACTGGAGAGTTTTTGCCAAGAAGAATGGGCAGCTTTGCCATCTGAAAAGATAAAGAGACTCATTGACAACTACCACAAAAGACTTGAAGCTGTTATTGATGTTAAAGGGGGAAATACACAGTATTAGGCAGTGGGGTATGTGAACTTTTGATCAGGGTGATTTGGATAGTTTCTGTTGTCATTGTGGTTTAAAAAGAGTAAACACAGATGTTTCACAATAAATGGCTTTGGCCAATCACTATCCAAGAGTGAAAGAAAACATTTTCTGTTATCATTAATTTTCTCTGAGAAATAGCCAAGAAACAAAACATTTTGCCAGGGTATGTACACTTATGAGCAGCACTGTAAATGCTATACTGTGGAACATTTTAGGCAAAGCAATAACAAACAAGTTACAGACCCTTCATCAGAAAAAGTTGAATGTGTACCTTTTAAATATGAAGGCTAATATTTTATGTAATTAACTAAATAATTATATTGTTATATCTCATGCAGGAGCTCATTGAGGAAGGAGCCATTGGAGATGTGATCCATATTCAGCACTTAGAACCGGTAAATAAGTTTCCTATTTTATAATATATAAATATCAGTTGGCCTGTCCTGATACTTCACAAGTACAAATGTTTACAGATGTATGTGTCCTCGGATGATGCCATGGAGTTGTGTAACTTTAATATATTAGTGTAGTGTACATTATTTAGTTAAACATGATATTAATGAATGAAGAATAGAAAACAAATCAAACATACCGTCAGTGGCATATTACCGAGATAATTACAGCATATAATCTTAAGATGCGTGAAGAGTCCCTCGGTCGTCCAGGTAGAATCCATGATAAAAGGAGAAATTCAATTTGTCAATTGAGAATCGAATTATAAATGGGAGACAAGTTATGTCTAACTCCCCCATTTCTGTTTAACGACAGATTCTCTTTTTTGACAAAAATTACCTCTTTATCTCCCCTCTCAAACCAGAGAGATCTGAACCTCACTGTCCTCAAACGAATGGCCCGTGGCTTCTAGGTGAAGATGTACATCTTCACCTAGAAGACCTAGTGTAACTTGTCTCCCATTTATAATTCGATTCTCAAACCAAGTCAAAACAGACAAAGAAACAATAGGGC
This sequence comes from Paratrypauchen microcephalus, assembly GCA_036785185.1. Taxonomy (NCBI): domain Eukaryota; kingdom Metazoa; phylum Chordata; class Actinopteri; order Gobiiformes; family Gobiidae; genus Paratrypauchen; species Paratrypauchen microcephalus. Next base: position 6,176,868 of record JAVJIX010000016.1, on the reverse strand, counting down.
AGACAAGCCAGGGTCAGAGGGGTGGAGACGGTCGTTAGGTTGAATAGGGATGCTAAACTAGACGCCAGAGAAATTCAAAAAACAAAAGAAACAAATTAGTTGAGATAGTTTCAGAATGATTTCAATGTAGTGAGCTCCTCCCTGCAGCTAGATATAAACAGGGTCTAACCAGCACTAGAACCAGAACTGACGAAGCCTCTCGGATGAGCGGCAAAACGTTTTCGACCAAACAAACTTTGTCCAGTTGACAAATTGAATTTCTCCTTTTATCATACAGCATATAATAGTGAACATTTAAAAAATACTAACGCTCATTAGTAAGCATAAGTCACACTTTTTCTTTTTAAGTAGACTGGTTACGAAAACATATTTAATCCAAATATTTTGTTGTAGGTTGGCTTTTATCACTTTGCACATTCTTTCGTTCGAGGAAACTGGAGAAATGAGGCAGAAAGCTCATTTGCACTTTTGGCCAAATCATGTCATGACATCGACCTCATACATCACTGGGCAGGGGCACGGAGGTAAACCAAAGCTCTTCAAAATTAACCCAAATATTTTACACTTTGACGCAACAGAGACACACAAAGTAGCCCCAATAACTCAAAACTGTGAATTAATAAACATGACACAATATATTTAATCTAACATAGCACATAATCATAACATATCTTTTAGCACTGCATAAGTACTCACTATTGCTAAAATGTCTCTGATCTCCTTTCATTTTTAGAGAAAATGTCGTCATAATGTTTTTGAAGGGTGAACAGTGCTCAAATGCCACCTGTAAACAAGAAGCTGAAATCCTAGAAAATGTTGAGATAGGCCCACTGTCAGAGATTAAATATTAACTCCAGGATCGGACTGGGGAACAAAATTCGGCCACCGCACCACCCAAAATGTGGTCTGAGGTGGACCGGCCCACCAGGCATTTTCCCAGTAGTACAGATGACCAATCCGAACCTGATTAACTGTGATGCTTGCTATCCCAGGTGTCTCAAGGTGTCATCATTTGGATCCGTTAGTCATTTCAAAAAGGCACACAAGGTAAGCCATTACACTGGATTATTTGTGCATGGTTACAAAATAATAATAAAAGAGTTACATACATTCTCTCCAACCTAAAATACTACTGTATATGTCAAGAGTGTTATTTAGAAGACCACATAAGCAATCTACAAATACAATTCCAAGATTAACAGTGCATACATTTTTTTGTTTGTTTTATTCATGATTAAACAAAATTAAATGTGATCTGCTTTTTTCAGCCAACAGGTGCCGGAGAGCGCTGCCTTGATTGTCCCATAGAGCAAGACTGTTCATATTCTGGATCTAAAATATATCTGGACACAGTCAAACGGGTTCAGCACATTTTATATAATCTATTTTATATTACTTTTTCCACAAGCACTATCAAAGATCAAGATCAAAGTCAGCTTTATTGTCAATTCTATGTGTTCAACATACAGTGAATCGAAATTCCGTTTCTCTCTGGCCAGGTAGTGCAAAAAGACAGTGTACAAAATACAATATAAAGACAAAACACAACGAAAACTATCTAAGACAGAGATCTAAGGTTAAACTAAAGTCTAAGATCTAAAATCCTTAAAGCAGTGCAACATAATAAATAAATACCTATATACAGATGTCCAAAAGTGTGCAGTGTGCATCAAAAATGTGCAATGGAAGATACAGCTCAAATGTGCATTTGAGTTAAGATAAAATAAATGTACAACAGTAGTAATTCTAGTGCAATAACAGGAGTAAACAACAGAATGTCTGGAGTAAACAACAAAAAATGTCTAGGAGGGAGGGGAGAGAGACACCAGCGATCCTCCCAGCTGTATTCACTATGCGCTGCAGGGCTTTCCTGTTCTGTTCAGTGCAGCTCCCGTACCACACAGTGATGCAGCTGGTCAGGACGCTCTCAATGGTGCCTCGGTAGAAGGTGGTCATGATGGGTGGGGGGGCTCCATCTCTCCTCAGTTTGCGGAGGAAATAGAGGCGCTTCTGAGCCCTCTTTGCCAGTGATGTAGTATTCACTGTCCAGGAGAGGTCTTCACTGATGTGCACCCCCAGGAATTTGGTGCTGCTCACCCTCTCTACAGCAGCACCATTGATGGACAGTGGGGGGTGCTGGGGGGGGCCTCTCCGGAAGTCAACAACAATCTCCTTGGTCTTTTCAACATTCAGAAGGAGATTGTTATTGCTGCACCACTGGGTCAGAAAGCTGAGAGACCCACCACAGTCGTATCGTCCGCAAACTTCACTATGTGATTGGTGCTGAACACTGGTGAGCACTATACAATCCAACCAGGAAATTTAAAAAAAAAAATTGTCAGGAAAAATGTATATTTAAATGTCTGGCCAGTTGATACAAAAAATTTATTGGATTGTTTTTTTTTGTTTTTTTTTAGTGCAGGAAGAAAGAGGAGATAGAGAGCACCTATATGAATTACTTGAGATATGAATGGTTTAGTGGCAATAATAGCACACTATGCACAGTGGATAGCAGCATGCAAGTGATCTTCCTGACTGAATATAAAGTATTCCTAATTACACACATAATCTATTTTGTATGTAGGGTCACACTGGCTGGCCTGTGTCCGTCATCTGCCAAAACTCGTACCCCGACATCGAGTCTGTGACTGAAGCTCTGAGGAGCGGACCGTACGGACGCTGTGTTTACGAATGTGACAACGATGTGTGCACTAATCAGGTATTATAACACTCATGAAATAGTATTAGGGTCATTCCAGAATTGGAGGACATTTTGCCTTTAAATTCTTGAAAAATAGAACTTCACTTTTCTGATTTTCTGCTACATATTCATCAATAATAGGTAATAAACTATCAAATGCTTGATTAGCTCAGCTTACGGTCAATGGTAAAAATTTTATTATATGATTTATATGGTTTATTTATTTATTTCCTCTAATCACAGTAACAGGGTTGCAGGTAACAGGGTTGCAAAATCCCACTAATGTTAGCTTTATCTCAGGAATAGAAGCTAGCTGTTTAGCTAGCTGTTATTACTAATCAAGAGGAAAAACTTATTTATGCAAATACGTAAAGGAAAAAAAAATTGTCTTATTCTGATCATTTGCATAACAGGGTTGCATGAGGCAGAGTGAGACATTCAATCCAGGCTAACTGTTTTATAAAAATGAAAAATAGAAGAGAAGATAAACCTTTGCTCTGCCCATTCTTTTGAAAACTGTTTGATGATGTCAAGTCCAGGGGATCATGTGGTTTACTGCTTTCTTCTTCTTCTACCAGACTAAAAATGTTCTGGTAACAGGGTTGCGTGCATGTTGTGGGACACATGTTCCATGAATAATTATTATTATTTGAAATATTATGTCTATTAAAATAAATGTTCCCACAGTTACAAGAGATGGCAATGAAACAAATTATAGAAAAAACAAGAAATTTCAATTCAATTTTAACTGTTTTATTTGAGATTCAATTTGGCCATTAGAGGGGTGGGACAAGAGGAAAATGGCATTTTGGGGGGTACTCCAGACTTATTTGGTATTATAAAAACTATTTTCAAGCATTCTTTTCTCTTAGTTTTTTAGATTTGGTCTCAGGACAAGTAAATTCACTCAGAAACTGTATGTTTTAGTATTTTGTATGTGGATTATTTAATATTTGATGGGTGGGACGTAAAATGTCCTCCAATTCTGGAATGACCCATTATTCACACAAGATCAATAAACCAACCTTGACCAACAAGATTGATTCTCACAATATTTGTGAATTCATAAACTCATGAGATACTCCTGCTGTAAGGTTCAAATTCACCCAGCAGCGGGTGGACCAATGACAGAGCTGCACTGAGCTTTAAGCTGAAGCCAAAGTCTAAGCACCCAAGTGAACCAAAACAAACATCACAGCGCCATCTGATGTACCTCAGCCTATTTAATGAAAAATACAGACTATTTTGTTTGTGAAAATATGCAGAAGGTATAAAAGGTGTAAAATATGCAGCGCTCTACGGACAGAAAAGATGTCTGTGCTTTTCTCTCAACTGTATATAACAAAAGTTAGATTTTGCGGACAGTTCAGCTGTTGTGACGGTTGGATCAATCATTCAATATTTGTCATGATGTTGTGCCTTTTTCCTGATCACTTTCAGTGAAAGCCTTCTGATACACATGTAGAACTCAATTCAGAGTCTACACATATCAGTCTGGCCTGAGCCAGACTGATATGTGGTGTTTTATGAGAAAACACCAAATATCATCATAGTTAACAAATACTCTTTTATTACATAATTTATTCCCAGGTTGTGAACATGGAGTTTGAAGGTGGAATGACAGCAGCATTTTCCATGGTGGCTTTTACAGAAAAGATTTGCCAAAGACAGACAACTGTCTATGGCAGCAAGGTTCAACTACAATTAACATTTTTCATTATGTCTAATTTCATTATCAAATCACTTAGTCTAACACTTGTAATGTGACTGCCTCAAAGGGAGAGCTCTCTTATGATGGCAATGGGGTGCGAGTGTTTGACTTCCTGACTCAAAGATCAACTAAACATAACCCACGCAGTGATGCCCCGCATCACTTTGGGATGAGTGGACATGGAGGAGCAGACTACCACCTCATGGACGCATTTATTTCTGCTGTGGCTGTGAGTAATGTTGCTTATCTAATATTAATTCACAGTCTTGTTCTTGTATTGTATTTGTAATACAGTATCTCATCAACTAGTATTTCAAATAAGATGAAGTTAAGAAAAAAATAAAATATAAGAATTTCATCTGAGATACTTTCCTCAGCTAAAGTTCTTAATACCCATCAACATAAAACATCATAATTTCTTTCAGAATTGAGTGCACTTAACTGACAAATATAAAAAAAAAATATTAGTTTTGAGAGACTTGTCAAGCTTGCATGGTAGCAAGTGTAGAATAATCTCTTTTTAGTCACTTTTGAGTCTCTGTACTTTGCTCTTGTTAAAATATTGTACGCTAAAGCGCATTACCCATAATTACATTTGTGTGTTTGAAGAACAATGATCCATCCTTAATTCGCTCCAGTCCAAAGGAAACGCTGCAGAGCCATCTGCTGGTGTTTGAAGCGGAGCGCTCCCGGGTCCAAGGCAGAGTGGTCTACTGTGGTGATGATGACAGGAAAGGAAATTAATATATTTTTTCAAACTTCTGTATTGTAAAGCTTAACTGCAACTCATGTCTGTGAGAAGTGCACCAGAACAGTTCTCTATCACCTGGACAAGGGAACCTTCACATGGACTGGACATTGTTAGGAAAATGCATTTATGAAAATATATAAATGCTTGTATTATTGAGCTGTGGCTTTGTAGTTCTCTAAAATACACTGGAATACGGCAAACTGCATCAAAACTTTCTTGAGGAAGATGATATATCAATTTAAACACGTACAGAAATCTCTGTATAAAAGTATAAACACTGCAATTTATTTCACTCACATACCAGGTGCCTCCAGCCAGTCTGGACAAATCGAGAGGGTTGCTTGGCATAAAACGTGCCTCTTCTAGTTTAATTTTAAAGTGCATATGTCAGGTTTTTCTAATGATTACTTGATTTGAGTGAGGTACTGTACCCAAAACAATTTCCCTTGTGGATCAATAAAGTTTGTCTAAATCTAAGTTGAAGTCTAAAGTGGTTACTGGAATATAGCCTATTCTACATGTAAAACGCTGAAATGTGTGTTGAAAATATGAAATGTGGAAAATATGAGGGTTGGAGATTAATTTTAGTGGTATAGATCTCACTTCTGTGACATATATCCACTGACAGGGTGTAATTACCCTACTCTTGAATTGACTGTTGCACAGTGGAAAACCTCCCAGACCTCCCAGACCAGTGGCGCTATAGGCAGGAGAAGGCAGAGGTGCTCGATCATAAAGTTAACTTCAGATGATAAAAAGGATTCTCAGACTACATCACTTCCCGTTCTTTTACTATGGGTCTATTTATTAGTGATAGGACAAATGACCTCAGCAAGTGACGCCTGTGTGGAGCTGTGTGTTTTTTAAGAAAAATACATCTGCGGTATCACTGGTGTCTCATGTAGGGAGCACTGAGGCAGCACGTGTAGAGCGAGGCTCAAATCTGTCTCAGTAATAATAATAATAATAATAATAATAATAATAATAATAATAATAATAATAATAATAATTAATAGCATTTATATAGTGCCTTTCATGACACCCAAAGCAGTTTACAGTTCATTATTCATTCACTCCACACTTGGTGGTGGTAAGCTACTTTCTGTAGCCATAGCTGCCCTGGGGCAGACTGACGGAAGCGAGGCTGCCAATCGGCATCAGCCCCTCCAACCACCTCCAACACTCATGCACACACCACTTTCATACTAGGCAATGTGGGTGAAGTGTCTTGTCTAAGGACACGACAGTTTTTGCGACTGGCGCCCCCCTGTGGCTCCTGGAATTCCCAGTGGTCTCCCATCCAAGTACTAACCAGGCCCTGCCCTGCTGAGCTTCTGAGATCTGATGAGATCAGGCTTTGACAAGCAGGTATGCCAATGTTAATTCTGGATAGTCAAACTTGGTGTTTAAATGTTAAAACAGTTTAGCTGGTTAGAGAAGCTATAAAACTGATCTTCCTTTGAGCAGGTTGAGTATCTGGAACATCACATTTGTGGGTTCAGTTAAACGCTCAAAATGGCAAGAAAAAGAGAACTTTCATGTGAAACTCGACATTCTATTCTTGTTCTTAGAAATGAATGCTATTCCATGCAAGAAATTGCCAAGAAACTGAAGATTTTCAACAATGGTGTGTACTACTCCCTTCAGACAACAGCACAAATAGACTCACACAACTCGCACAACTGAGCAAGAAGATAAGTACATTAGAGTCTCTAGTTTGAGAAATAGACGCCTCACAGGACATCAACTGGCAGCTTCATTAAGTAGTCAACATCTACAGTGAAGAGGCGACTCTGGGATGCTGGCCTTCAGGGCAGAGTAGCAAAGGAAAAGACATATCTGAGACTGGCCAATAAAAGAAAAAGATTAATATGGGCAAAAGAACACAGACATTGGACAGAGGAAAATTGGAAAAAAAAGTATTATGGATGGATGAATTGAAGTTTGAGGTGTTTGGATCACACAGGAGAACATTTGTGAGACGCAGAACAACTGAAAAGATGCTGGAAGAGTGCCTGACACCATCTGGCAAGCAGGGTGGGGGTAACGTGATGGTCTGGGGTTGCGTTGGTGCTGGTAAGGTGGGAGATTTGTTCAGGGTAAAAGGGATTTTGAATAAGGAAGGCTATCACTCCATTTTGCAGTGCCATGCCATACCCTGTGGACAGTGCTTGATTGGAGCCAATTTCATCCTACAACAGGACAATGACCCAAAGCACACCTCCAAATTGTGCAAGAACTATTTAGAGAAGAAGCAGGCAGCTGGTATTCTATCTGTATTGGGGTGGCCAGCGCAGTCACCAGATCTAATCCCCATTGAGCTGTTGTGGGAGCAGCTTGACCGTATGGTACGCAAGAAGTGCCCATCCAGCCAATCCAAGTTGTGGGAGAGGCTTCTAGAAGTGTGGGGTGAAATTTCTCCAGATTACCTCAACAAATTAACAGGATTCTGGAGGATTCTTTGACGAAAGCAAAGTTTGAAAGAAAATATTATTTCAAATACAAATCATTATTTCTAAATTTGTCAATGTCTTGACTATATTTTATATTCATTTTACAACTCATGGTGGTAAATAAAAGTATGACTTTTCATGGAAAACACAAAATTGTCTGGGTGACCCCAAATTTTTGAACGGTAGTGTATATGAAAACACTGAATGATAAATGATATATGAAAAAATATATTGCATCGAATCTACCTAGTGTCAAATCAATCATCAATACATAGACTAAGACTTTATTGATCCACAAGGGAAATTGTTTTGGGTATGGTAACTCACTCATCAAATATAATTTATAATATATAACAGAGGGTAAAAAGAAATAGATGGAAATAAACCAGTGTCAAATGAGACATAATTATACAAATAAAAATAATGATAATACATGTATATGTACAAATCAAATTTAAATAAAGTAGGAACAAAATATAAAATGCAATATCAAATAAGATGTACAATCATATCAGCCGCACTTTCTGCATGGCTGGAGTTTGTTTAGGCTTTCTTTGAGGTCCCCATGATATCCACATTAAGTAAATTATTAGTTAACTAACTGTTCTTACTATTACATCCAAGCCTAAGTCCCCCTTATGCTCATGTATAATGCAGAAAAGCTCTGTGCTGAGGTTGTACTTCAGGTGAATAAAAAGAAGCTGTAGATGAGTTATCATATGTGTGTGTGTCTGCTGTGTGAATAAATATTCGTTTTGATGTCTAATTTTTTTTCAGGCTTTCTGGGTCAGGTTCACAGCCGATAAATGATAATTCTTCCTATTATTTTATTGCATCCACACCCAAAGAAGTCCCAGTAGGCTCATATAATCACGTATGATGTAATATGAGCTCTGTACTGAGACTGTCCTTCAGGGGGATAAATAAAAGGCCGGACATCAGTTTAATGTGTCTATGTCTGCAGTGAACAACATGAAGTGCTCTGTCCTCTGCCTCCTGACTGTGGCCTTTGTGCCTCTGCTCTCCACTCTGGAAGGTTAGCCACTTTGAATATATTTTTAAATAGAGAATATAGAATGCCTATGTTGTATAGTCACAATTCTATGAGCTTTCATAGCTTCATATGGTGTTATTTTCTCACAGTGTCAACTGGTTTAACAACTCATTTGTTTTGGTAACATTTATTATATCACTAATTCATTGAACTGGAACATTTGTATAGGTTGCATTTATTAAATGTATTGCAAAACATTAAAAAAGAAAAAAAGATACAATAACATCTCCATGGAGACAATCAGACAGTGAACCCTCTCCCTAAGAGATGAGCACCTTAAAGCTATTCAATTATGTAATTACATTTTATTTATTCATTTATTTATTTATAAGGGAAGCCCCTTGAGATGTAACATCTCGTTTGTGAGGGCGTCCTAAATACATTAACACAAATAGCATTTACAGAAAAGAAAGAACAATTAAAACAAAAGACAAATACAACACACAGACAACATTCACACAACACAGACTATGCAATACAGGATCCTAAGATATACATCTGAATTTATCATCCCCACACCTATATTTGCAAATTATTGAAGAAAAAAGCTGCTCTATGTACATCAGAAAGTACATAAAACCAAAGCAGGACGTTTGTAAGTGTCCGAAGACTAATGCCTTAAACAGGTGGATCGATGTATTTGATCAGATTGAGGAGGGCAAGTTGTTCCATTCATTTGGGGCTTTGAATTTAAATGCCCTGTGGCTAATTTCTTTTATAGTAGGAAGATTAAAAAATAGTTGTTCAGTGTGACATAAATTGCTGATCTAAATGGAATCAGAACCTCTTTAAAATAAGGTGGGAACTTTGAGTAATAACATTTAAACACAAATTGTAAAAAGTGTAGCTGTCTTCTGGATGTAAGAGAGAGCCAGTTGAGTGATGAATACATTTGACAGTCGTGTGTTCTATAGGGACCTTTTAATACAAACCTACATATACTATTATAAATGACATCTAACAATTGAAGATTAGATGCTGAGGTGTTCTGACTAATTATGTCTGCGTTGTTAAGTATCGGTAAGTAATTGTGAGGCAATTCTTTTTCTGACAAGTAAATTAAAGCAGTTACTGTTTGAGTATATTAGCCTCAACTGGTAACTGAATCTATGTGTGAGTTAAAATTAAGTTTAGAATCTAAAACAAGACCATGATATTTAAACTTTTACCATTGGGGTTCCAACAATAAAATTAATTACATTTTTTCTCATTAAAATTGTGTTTCTAGTGTCTTCAAACAAAGCTGGAGTTTGTCCATTGCCCATTTTAAACCCTGATGCTCGACACGGGGTTTGCAGGAAGCAGTGCTCCTCAGACAAGGAATGTCCAGGGAACATGAAGTGCTGCTTCAACGGCTGTGGGCTCACGTGTGTGAACCCACTCAGAGGTAACATGTCATGATGTTGTTTTTAAAGTATTGCCCATGGTTTCTCAGTAAATTAGAGTGATCAAATTAAATCCAAAATCCTACGTTACCCTTGCTTCACCTCTTTATATACAGGGCTCTCAAGTTTTGAAGTTTGGTTGGAGTGAGATTTATATTGGGGGAGCGGGTTTGTGCGTGTGAGTTTATTCAATTTCAGCATGAGAAATACCAGTGTGTGAACTCGTTAAAATGCGTGTGTCACACTCTCAAAGCGTGAGACTTGAGAGCGCTGTTATATAATTTTTATTTCTTGTTATTAAGAATATTTTTAGATATATTTTAGTGCTTTCTTAATGACCAGTATTAAATACTTTTTTTCTCATTGATAGTTTTTGACTGTAGCTTCTTAAATATCCTCTGGACCTGACCTGGATAAGAGGATTGAGAGGTGTGAAAACACCCATTATGGTCCTGAATAATTCTGCGAACAAGACCCCACACAGAAACTGAAAACAAAATAGTTGTGATAGTTTCATAGTAATTTCATTCTAGTTAGCTCCTCCCTGCAGCTAGTTATAAGCAGTGTCCACCAGCACTCTAGCCAGAACTGAAGAAGTAACTTGGATGAGCTGCGGAACGTATTTGATCAAATAAACTTTGTCCAGCTGACAAATTGAATTTCTCCTTTTGGCATGGATTCTACCCGGACAACTGAGGGTGGTTAGAGTTTGTTATAAAATCTATTATACACATACATACATGTTAAGCATTTCATTGCATTGTTGACCCTGTGTTGATTCTGCATATGACAAATAAACAATCTTGAATACAGTCTTTTATACTATCTTACATTTGAGTTGATCATGTACTTTTTGACAATAATCACTATATTGATTCTTGAGCCTTAACACCAGTAAGAGTACCTCACTCACTGATGAACATCCAGGGGCAGGACATAGGACATAGAGACTGTGGACAGTTTCAAGTACCTGGGTGTTCGCCTCAACAATAAACTGGACTGGTCCCATAACACCGATACCCTGTACAAGAAGGGCCAAAGTCGCCTCCACCTCCTGAGGAGACTGAGGTCCTTTGGAGTGTGCAGGCCTCTGCTCAAGACTTTTTATGACTCTGCGGTGGCATCTGCTCTCCTCTACGCTGTCATCTGCTGGGCCCCGAGCAGCACAGAGCGGGACAGGAAGAGACTTAATAAGCTGGTCAGGAGGGTCAGCTCTGTCCTGGTCTGTCCTCTGGACTCCGTAGAGGAGGTGGCTGAGAGGAGGGTAATGGCCAAATTCACGTCCATCATGGACAACACCTCTCACCCTCTGTACCAGACTGTAGAGGAGCTGAGCAGCTCCTTCAGCAGCCGACTGAGGCACCCCCAGTGCGCTACCGCAGATCCTTCATCCCCACCGCCATCAGACTGTATAACTCCACTGTATAGTCCAGACGTGCAATATTTTACCATACTTCCTCAGTTACTGTTTTATTATTATTACTGTATTTTATTATTACTTATTTTATTTTTTGTCTGCATGCACTTTCTTGTTCAAACTTTCTTTTGCACTAAACTGCCTGGAACTATTGTAGCAAGTGAATTTATCCTATGTGAGATCAATAAAGTCTTATCTTATCTTATTGACATTGCAAAATAACTAACTAAATAAATAAATAAATACACATTAGATAGCTATTCAAAGGTGTGCCATTTTGGTAAATAATGATTATATATTATAATTATATATAAAAATATATACACTGGATTTAAAGGCCACCTTTCAAGAAACCCAAAGAGCGTTACACACATTTTTCATTCACTCCACACACAATGGTAGTAAGCTACTTTTGTTGCCACAGCTGCCCTGCAGCCAGGCAGACTGATGGAAGCAAGGCTGCCAGTCTCTGACCAAATCACAATTTTAATTTTAACTTCTTAAATGTCCACAGTGTGTAAACCCAAACCAGGATCGTGCCCTGTCCAGGATCGAGATCCCGTAGTTGGCTATGGGATCTGTATCAATAAATGCACCTCTGACGACGACTGTGTGAAGAACCTGAAATGCTGCCCCAGCCGCTGTGGGAAAACTTGTCAGGAGCCAGTCATGGGTAATACACGCTTCAGTGTTTGTTTAGGTGACCTGCAATTTAAATTGGCTGTTCAGTGACACTCTTTCACAATACAAGCACCTGATCATATTGTGATTTCAGTTGATTAATTATTTGAAAAATAATAATGTAGGTGGTTAGAGTTTGTTATAAAATCTATTATACATACACATACATACATTCAATCTTTTATACTATCACACATTTGAGTTGATCATTTACTTTTTTCGCTTTTGAGAAGCGTGGTCCCTCGCTCTATCGCGGTTCACTGTTCGCGGCCTCGCTGTTTCGCGGATTTTTAAAGAAATTTTTTATAGTATAACATTTTTTTAGAGTGTAACATTGTGTTCTGCGTCCTGATTGGCTAAGAGACTGTAGACCTTTGCCGATTGATAGATGGGGGATGCAGGGGGGACCGGGACTAGACCAGGACTAGACCAGGACTAAACGTGGACTAAACCAGGTCTAGACCAGAACTAAACCAGGTCTAGACCAGGTCTAAACCAGGTCTAAACCAGGTCTAAACCTGGACTGGACCTGGACTAAACCAGGATTAGACTAGACTAGACTAGACTAGACGCGGCACGGTAGCTGAGTGGTTAGCGCTCTTGCTTCACAGCAAGAAGGTTCCGGGTTCGATCCCTGGGTCGCCTGGGTTGCATGTTCTCCCCGTGTCTGGGTGGGTTTCCTCCGGGCACTCCGGTTTCCCCCACCAACCCAAAACATGCATGATAGGTACCTCCAGCTTAGGTCCTGACCAAACCGAAGCAAGAAGATCATGGAGATGGTCCCCGGGCGCCCTAATGTGTGCTGCCCACTGCTCCTAATATATAATATATATATATATAGGATGGGTTAAAATGCAGAGAAGAATTTCTCCAGTGTGAGATCAATAAAGTTCACTTCTTCTTCTTCTTCTAGACCAGGTCTAGACCTGGACTAAACCGTTTACAGCCTTAAAACATGTATAATAATTGTAAAATATAAAGTTGTCCTACTTCGCGGATTTCACTCATTACGGGTTATTTCTGGAACCTAACCCCCGCGATAAACGAGGGACCACTGTAATCACTATATTGACATTGCAAAATAACTAACAATAAATAAATACACATTAGATAGTTATTCAAAGGTGTGCCATTTCCATAAATAATAATAACAAAAAATAAAAAATAAAAACACAATGGATTTAAGAGCACCTTTCAAGTAGCCCAAAGAGCGTTACACGCTTTTTTCATTCACTCCACACACAATGGTAGTAAGCTAGATTTGTAGCCACAGCTGCCCTGCAGCCAGGCAGACTGATGGAAGCAAGGCTGCCAATCTCTGACCAAATCACAATTTTAATTTTAACTTCTTAAATATCCACAGTGCGTAAACCCAAACCAGGATCGTGCCCTGTTCCAAAGGGCTTTGGGATCTGTATCAGTTCATGCACTTCTGACCAAGAGTGTGAGAAGAACTTGAAATGTTGCTCCAACGGCTGTGGGAAAACCTGTCAAGAGCCAGCCAAAAAGGGTAATACACACTTCAGTGTTTGTTTTGGTCATCTGGGATTAAAGGTGCACCATGTAAGACATAACACCAATAAACACACATCTTTTTTTGTGAAGCAATAACATCTCTAGGGAGACAAGAAGGTGTCCAGCCCTTCACCAAAACAGTGACAGGGCACATTTAAAACTGTCATTTGTGTTTTTATCTCCACAGAGAAACCAACCAAACCAGGATCCTGTCCTGTTCCGAAGCCCCATTTCCACAAGTGTGATGATCAATGCACTGATGACCACCAATGTGAGAGGAACCTCAAATGCTGCTACAGCGGCTGTGGCAACGAGTGCATGACCCCTGTACACTTCTTCCACAGCCCGAAAGAAGTGGAACGACAGTAATCATCACAATGAACTGTGTGTGTGTATATGTTCATATTGAGTTTCACTAACAACACATAGAAAAGATTGTTTTAGTTGAGCTGAGAAGTGATGCAAATTTTTTTGATCAAATAAAGCATGGTGTCATGTCGTTGCATTGATAATTTTCTGTCCTTGGGTCTTTATCTGTCAGCATTTACTTGGAAATAAATAAATTGCACAATCTAAACAGAAATATGTTTTATTATTTCACTGGATCAATTATATGGAAAAGGGCTCTTAACAAGTCATTCCACTTCCACAATTACTTAATATTTGATTTTCTTTTTTAAAATTATTATTATTATGGATATCCAATTCCTTGCTACATAGGTTATTCATATAGGTATCCAAAACCCCCTTTGTATGTTTCTAATATAGCCTAATGCAAACAAGCAGCTCTAAACATCATTCATATTAATCCTATGAAAAGATTCAATTTGGAGTATTTTTACACAGCAAAATACTTTATTGTTATATGAAAACACTGAATGATAAAAAAAGAAAACTTACAATATACGAGATATTTTTTTCATATTTGTATCAAATCTACCTAGTGTCAAATCCATCATCAGTACATCATATCAGCTGCACTTTCTATTTAGGCTTTCATTGAGGTCCCCGTGATATCTACATTAAGTAAATTATTAGTTAACTAACTGTTCTTACTATTACATCCAAGCCTAAGTCCCCCTTATGCTCATGTATAATTCGTAAAAGCTCTGTGCTGAGGTTGTACTTCAGGTGAATAAAAAGAGGCTGTACATGAGTTTAACGTGTGTGTCTGTGTCTGCTGTGTGAATAAATATTCATTTTGATGTCAAATTCTTTTCAGGCTTTCTGGGTCAGGTTCACAGCCGATAAATGATAATTCTTCCTATTATTTTATTGCATCCACACCCAAAGAAGTCCCAGTAGGCTCATATAATCACGTATGATGTAATATGAGCTCTGTGCTGAAGCTGTCCTTCAGGGGGATAAATAAAAGGCCAGACATCTGCCTCCTGACTGTGGCCTTTGTGCCTCTGCTCTCCACTCTGGAAGGTTAGCCACTTTGAATATATTTTTAAATAGAGAATATAGAATGCCTATGTTGTATAGTCACAATTCTATGAGCTTGTATAGCTTCATATGGTGTTATTTTCCCACAATGTCAACTGGTTTAGCAACTCATTTGGTTTGGTAACATTTATTGTATCACTCATGCATTGAACTGGAACATTTGTATATGTTGCATTTATTCAATTTATTGCAAAACATTAAAAAAAAAAGAGGGAGAGACAATTTTTATTTTATTTATTTATTTGACAGGGACAGTACATTAAAACATTGCCACCATATAGGTCACTCTCTCCTTGTTAACTCCTTGAACAGTATAGGCATGTCAAACCAAGCTGCTGATTGGTTTGCTGACTACCTGTCAAATAGAAAACAGTGTGTGCACATGTCTGGATCTTTTTCAACTTCCCTTAAAGTCACAAAAGGAGTGCCACAGGGCTCAGTGATGGGACCCATTTTATTTTCTATTTATATCAATAATTTATGTTTTAATTTGTCAAATGCCACTTACCACTTTTATGCCGATGACACAGTAATTTATTGCTGCTCCACCTCATTAGTACAGGCCTTCGAGTATTTACAATCTGCTTTTGATATTGTTCAGACACGTCTGCAGTCCCTGAAATTAGTTTTAAATGCTGAGAAAACTAAAGTTATGGTGTTTTCTCATAAGTGTCTTTTTCCTGAGGACATGCCTGAAATAGAAACTGTCCAAGGAAGATCAATAGAACTTGTCAGCAGTTACAAATACCTTGGTTTTCTGCTTGACTCTGAGCTCTCGTTCAAGCTACATATTGCCAATCTGGTGCGCAAACTAAAAGTGAAACTAGGTTTTTATTATCGTAATAAATCTTGTTTCTCACTCAGAGCTCGTAAACATCTTGTTTCAGCAACTTTTGTTCCTCTGCTGGATTATGGTGATGTCTTGTACATGACTGCGTCCTTTAAATGTCTTCAGTCCTTAAACACGGTGTACCATTGTGCTTTGAGGTTTGTGACTGGTTGTAATCGCCTTACGCATCACTGTGAACTGTACGCCAAAGCAGAGTGGCCTTCTCTGAGCACACGAAGGTACACTCATTGGTTGCTATTGGTTTACAAGGCACTCGTCGGCTTGGCACCCTCGTATCTTTGTACATTGCTTCAAAGAACTACCAATGCTTATGCCTTGCGATCTAGTGACATTTTTCAACTGCAAGTTCCTCGTGTTAGGACTGAGTTAGGAAAGCAGGCTTTTAGCTTTTCCGCTCCATCGGCCTGGAACACTCTTCAAACTGAACTGAAAATGACTGAACTTGTCTCATTTAAAACATTTCGCTCCTTTTTATATAATCGGCAAAAAAAAACATAAATCAGTGTCTGTGTTTTTAAATGTACTGTCATTTTAACTAACGCATTTTATCGCTTGTGTTTACAATTGTTTGCACCTTTTTAATATCATTTGCACTTAATTTTACTGTTTACAACTATTGCACTTTACATTTGATATTTTACTGTTATTTTACTCTGGACGTGTGCTGCTGACCTCTTGGCCAGGTCACCCTTGTAAACGAGGTCTTGATCTCAATGGGTTTTTACCTGGTTAAATAAAGGTTAAATAAAAAAAACAAAAAACAAAACTGATGTCTATGTACTTAAGGCTTGTAGCCACAGGTTAATTCGCAGCCCCCGTCCCTGGTTAGGCTTTTAGAAACATAAAACAACACAAATAAAATACGGAGCCCTGGATGTGACATAGGTGAATAAATAAAATAACAAGGTGTGGGAACGAGGTATAAGGTGAGAGAACAACTTATAAGGTGCGGGAACAAGTTATAAGGTACTGTATATGGTGTGGGAACAAGTTATAAGGTGTGGGGACGAGTTATAAGGTATGGGAACAAGTTATAAGGTGTGGGAACAAGTTATAAGGTGTGGGAACAAGTTATAAGGTACAGGGTGTGGGAACAAGTTATAAGGTGTGGGAACAAGTTATAAGGTACAGGGTGTGGGAACAAGTTATAAGGTGTGGGAACGAGTTATAAGGTGTGGGAACAAGTTATAAGGTGTGGGAACAACTTATAAGGTGTGGGAACAACTTATAAGGTGTGGGAACAGCTTATAATGTGTGGGAACGAGTTATAAGGTGCAAGAACAACTTATAAGGTGTGGGAACAAGTTATAAGGTGTGGGAACAACTTATAAGGTGTGGGAACAAGTTATAAGGTGTGGGAACAAGTTATAAGGTATAAGGTGTGGGAACAAGTTATAAGGTGTGGGAACGAGTTATAAGGTGTGGGAACAACTTATAAGGTGTGGGAACAAGTTATAAGGTGTGGGAACAAGTTATAAGGTGTGGGAACAAGTTATAAAGTGTGGGAAAGAGTTATAAAGTGTGGGAACGACTTATAAAGCATATATAGCCTACCTCGTTGCCTACACACGTAGACACAGGCTGTAGCTCACCATGGTAGCTCCGAAAATACTAGACGCTATTTTATTATATTTTAATATTGGACTCAGATACACAGAAATCCTCCATGCACTTGCATTCCAACATGGCTTTATTTTAAGTCTAAGTATTTTAATGGCCTTCGCCGTCGTAGTTTTTCTGACCTAAGAACGACTATAGATTTCATCATTAGCCAACTAAACAGCCAAGGTCACCTTCACGGGTACCGCTGGATGCACAAAAGTGCCTGGAACATGGCATTCAGGCAAAAAAAGAGGATGTACGGATTATCCTTCAACTACTGAACTCTCACCTGAACTCTCACCCTACCCGTCTCCCACCCCCCACATTGGCATAACCTGTATTCCATAAAAAGACATATCACTCTAGACCAGGGGTCGGCAACCCGCGGCTCCGGAGCCGTATTTCACAGTTCCTCTGACCGAGGCGCCTGGCGCCGCTGCGCTGTTGCGGGTTTTGATGGGGAGAAAACTTGCAAACAAACAGCACTTCAGAGCAGTGACGGACTGGGATCATCGGCCCTGGGAATTTACACCTACAAGTGGCCCCGTAGTCTGTGGAATGGGAGGGAGAGGTTCTACAGCTCTGCACCAAACACAGAACTGTAGTGAGAACGCATCCGTGCGCTCTCAGGACTGGTTCAGCCGCCTGGACTCCAGGTTCCACCAGTTCGTTATACGCAAACATTGCCGCTACTTCCCGATGCGCATTGACCACCCGGAGAAGTGTGCGCACGGTCAAATCCGTAATAGAGCACGGCCTCGGCCCTTCTGGCATGTGCTCAAATGCCAGACCGCTCAGTCTTCAGAGTCACACTGCTCGTGATCGAACATTTAAATAAATTAGGCAAACTGACCGCATTCTGTACAGCAGACAAGGAGGAGAATGACTGACAAAGACAAAGGTCTACAGTCCTTTAGCCAATCAGGATGCAGAACACAATACGCGTTGATACACTATAAAAAATCAGCGAAACAGCAAGGGACCACTGTATTTAATTAAAATGTATTTTATTTTAGTTCGTTCATATTCAAAATCTAATTCTATGTCACAAAGGTTAAAAAAAAAAGAAGCTGTTATATGCAGTATTATTTCATTTTAAATTTCAAAAGGGTTTTGCGGCTCCCAGTGTTTTCTTTACTGTGTGAAACGGGTCCAAATGGCTCTTTGAGTGGTAAAGGTTGCCGACCCCTGCTCTAGACACTCTAGACAAAACTGCTGCTAAGGATTACTGTTGCACTGTTGCACATTTACATTTACTACTGGAATTTTACTACTGTTGTTTACTCCTGTTATTGCACTAGAATTACTACTGTTGCACATTTATTTTTATCTTAACTTCAATGCACATTCTATTGCACATTACCATTTCACTGCTGTATCTTCCATTGCACATTTTTGATGCACACTGCACATTTTTGGACATCTGTATATAGGTATTTATTTATTATGTTGCACTGCTTTAAGATTTTAGATCTTAGACTTTAGTTTAACTTTAGATCTCTGTCTTAGATTTAGATTAGATTTTCTTTATATTGTATTTTGTACACTGTCTTTTTTGCACTACCTGGCCAGAGAGAAATGAAATTTCGATTCACTGTATGTTGAACACATATGGCAGAATTGACAATAAAGCTGACTTTGATCTTTGGACCCAGAGAGTGTTGTGCTATGCCGTCGTCATAGACTTCAGCGCAGACAGTACTTTTCCAAAGGACCAAATTTCATTTGGTATGTCAATTCTTATGACAAAATAAAACCGTTTGGAATCTGCATAAACGGATGCATAGACGGGTTTTCCCGTAGGATCGTCTGGCTGAAATCCGCACACACAAGTAGTAACCCGCGAGTGATTGGCAGTTACTATGTGGATGCAGTGGAGAGGTTAGGTGGATGTCCGAGAATCGTACGAACTGATTTTGGAACTGAGAATGTGACTGCGCGAGACATCCAGAAGTTTTTCAGGCATGACGGAGAAGACGACAGGGCAGGGGACCCAAGCTACATCTCCGGGGCCAGCACTGCAAATCAACGTATTGAGTCTTGGTGGGGCCAGTTGCGTAGACGACAACAGCGTAGCGCAACACTCTCTGGGTCCAGTAGTTGAAGGATAATCCATACATCCTCTTTTTTGCCTGAATTCCATGTTCCAGGAACTTTGCGTGCATCCAGAGGTACCCGTGAAGGCGACCTTGGCTGTTTAGTTGACTGATGATGAAATCTATAATCGTTCCTAGGTCAGAAAAACTACGACAGCGAAGCCCATTCTCTCTCAGAACTCTCTTCAGGTGTCTCAGACTTAAAATAAAGCCATGTTGGAATGCAAGTGCATGGAGGATTTCTGTGTATCTGAGTCAAATATTAAAATATAATAAAATAGCATCCTGTATTTCCGGAGCTACCATGGTGAGCTACAGCCTGTGTCTACGTGTGTAGGCAACGAGGTAGGCTATATATGCTTTATAAGTCGTTCCCACACTTTATAACTCGTTCCCACATTTTATAAATTGTTCCCACACCTTATAACTCGTTCCCACACCTTATAACTTGTTCCCACACCTTATAAGTTGTTCCCACACCTTATAACTTGTTCCCACACCTTGTTATTTTATTTATTCACCTACGTCACTTCCAGGACTCCGTAAAAACACAGACAGAGGATAAAAAACAAAACAAGAGCATTAAAAGAATTGGTCCCACTTGTCCCCACTATATCCAGTTTTAGTGTTCACATTTCTGATTTTCTTTAAGCCACTTTTTTTTACTTTTGTGGAGAAAGGTCTATTGCCCTCTGTGACTTGAGCTCCAGATGCAAAGAGTTCCACAGATGTGAAGCCTTCACTGGGAATGCTGTTTGACCCAGAGCTGTGCGGCACCTCCTCACTCTGCAGCTCCCACTCACAGCAGCTTGAGTCCGTACACCTTCAGTGGTATAAGTTTGAATATGTTTGCACATTACATCCGGAGCGAGACCGTTCAGACACTTAAAAATGTTTTTTTAAAAAGGAGAAATTTATAAAATTTTCAAAATTAATCATATTGTATTTTGGAGTGATTAGGCAATAAAGATGATAATTAATGGGTTTTCTATCAAAGATTTTAAGTGTCTGTTTATATAAAGACACTAATGGTTTCATGACAATAACATCTCCATGGAGACAATCAGACGGTGAACCCTCTCCCTAAAAGTTGAGCACCTTAAAGCTATTCAATTATGTAATTACATTCTATTTATTATTTATTTATAAGGGAAGCCCCTTGAGATGTAACATCTCGTTTGTGAGGGGGTCCTAAATACGTTAACAAAAATAGCATTTACAGAAAAGAAAGAAAGAACAATCAAAACAAAAGACAAATACAACACACAGACAACATTCATACAACACACAGACAACATTCACACAACACACAGACAACATTCACACAACACACAGACAACATTCATACAACACACAGACAACATTCATACAACACACAGACAACATTCATACAACACACACAACACACAGACAACATTCACACAACACACACAACACACAGACAACATTCACACAACACACAGACAACATTCATACAACACACAGACAACATTCATACAACACACAGACAACATTCACACAACACACACAACACACAGACAACATTCATACAACACACAGACAACATTCGCACTATGCAATACAGGATCCTATACACACATATCTCTGTATTTATCATCTCCACGTAAATTATTGAAGGAAAAGGCAACTCTATGTACATCAGAAAATACATAAAACAAAAGTGTATTTTATCGAGAACAAGAGCAGGCCGTTTGTAAGTGTCTGAAGACTGACGCCTTACACAGGTGGATCGATGTACTTGATCAGATTGAGGTGGTGGAGGTGTTCTGACTAATTATGTCTGCGTTGTTAAGTATCGGTAGAAGTAATTGTGAGGCGATTCTTTTTCTGTAAAATAAATTAAAGTAGTTACTGTTTGAGTATAGTAGCCTCAACTGGTTAGAAACATTCTTTATAACTGAATCTGAGTGTGAGTTAAAATTAAGTTTAGAATCTAAAACAAGATTATGCTATTTAAACTTTCCATCAATAAAATTAATTACAATTTTTCTCATTAGAGTGATCAAATCCTACGTTATCCTTGCTTCACCTCTTTGTATAATTTTTGTTTCTTGTTACTAAGAATATTTTTACATATATTTTAGTGCTTTCTTAATGACCAGTATTAAATACCTTTTTTTCTCATTGATAGTTTTTGACTGTAACTTCTTAAATGTCCACAGTGCTTAAACCCAAACCAGGATGTTGTCCTCGTGTAGCTGGCTATGGGATCTGTAGTATCAATAAATGCACCTATGACCACGACTGTCAGAAGAACCTGAAACGCTGCTCCAGCCGCTGTGGGAAAACTTGTCAGGAGCCAGTCATGGGTAATACACGCTTCAGCAGTTTACAGCTGCAGCGCTACACGCAACGGGCACCTGACCCGAGCTGCATGTGGAAAGAGATTGTCGTGGTTGTCTTGTTGACTGCCTTGATGTTGTCGTAAAAGGTGAGATTGAGATGTAGCCTATAACAAATGATCACCATGAAGGTTTATGAATTGAATCAAAATGTTCATAAATAGGCTACATGTTCAGTTTGCCACGTTTAGCCTAAATATTCAGACAGCTAGCTAGCCTGCAGACAACTAGATTTAAACAGGCTGCTAATTTTGTGGTAGGAAAACTAAGCTACATGTCTGCAGTTTCTCACTTTTTGTTTTAGCAAGCAGAATGAATGATGAAAGTAATGCATCACATGAATTCTTTCATTCAAAATGATTAAATGACTAAATCTTATCACTATTTTGGGTATTATGTGTTATGTTGACTGAAGATATTTGTTTAAATGACCCCGAATAGGCGGCTTCTCTTTTGAAAGCTTGTTGACTTGATAGGATAGTATATAGGATATTGTGTTTACTTATGTTTTAATCGTTTGTATCAGTATATTAATAAAGATCCTGTGCTTCATATAGCCTGTGATTTTTTTTTTCCGGGTGGGGGGGTTGGTTTGCCCTTTCTTCAGGTCAGAGCAACTAAAACTGCCCCTCAAAATTCCTGTGCACGTCCCTGGTTAAAACGGCTTACTCTTTCCAAAGTGGAGCTCAGTACAGTTTTACTGAAAAACTATATTATTTTTACTTTTATTTTTATTTTTTTAACTATAATTTTCACAACCTTGTCATGTTTTTGTGTCATGTGTTTACCTTGTCATGTATCGCGTATTTGCCTACTTTACTACTTTGTACAATAGGCGGTTATTTTGCTTTAATGACATGAGAGCGCATTACCTTCTTGGTCAGTTTTATTTGTTGATATCAGAGCGCATCTGTCGCACGAGTGTCTGAATGA
This sequence comes from Paratrypauchen microcephalus, assembly GCA_036785185.1. NCBI lineage: Eukaryota > Metazoa > Chordata > Actinopteri > Gobiiformes > Gobiidae > Paratrypauchen > Paratrypauchen microcephalus. The sequence goes on along the minus strand of JAVJIX010000016.1, from coordinate 6,153,907 downwards.
GCCGCCTGCATAGGAAGCAGGTATTTTATTAAACCATCAGATGGCGCTATAGAACCCACCAACACTGTGTTAGAAACGTGTTACTACACACACCCCGAGGCCTCATCTATCCATCATTACATTTTATTAGCTCCATGATCATAGGGCATTGCTGCTTAGAGCTGTCTTGGTGTAGTGGCCACTCACTGGAACTTCAGCAAAAAAAATAAAATAAATAAAAACACCGGAAGTACCTAGCCGGGCTAGGCTAATCTAGAGACGCGCTGTGGGTGCCCAGTACTGACAGGACTTTCCGCTGCTGCACCACCGGGGACTCTCCTCCGTCAAGTCTGCTACAAACCGGGGCTCGTACGCAAAGTTTCACATGGGGTAATGGTAGAATGCAATGTAAGTTTCCTTTTACGCGCCTATAATAAACAGATATGGTTTGTCATTGTAAAGAAGCTGCCCTTGTTGGTAAATAAATAGGACACATCTGGGGCACGCGCCATCCATTCAGCCATCCGATTAATTATATTAAATTAAATTTGTGAGGGATGACATGTAATGTCCCATAGAAGCCTTGTGCAGACAGAACGCTGAAGGATGCACTGTTGTACAGCTGTTCTCGGTTGATTTAATAAACATTTCTTACACAAAATCGTTACGTTTGTGGCTTATCTAACACTGCTTTAGCTACTTGTCATAGCATCTTGATGACCAGTGCAAAGACATATTCTTGAAGAGACAATGCAAGGAGTTTCATGGTAAACAAATGGCACTCTTTGTTCCTGAATACTTTTATCCGTCCAGATTGACTCTGTACCCGCCTCCGCCAATGGTGACTTATTCTTACGTAACAGGACTGCGTATTTCTCGCTAATAACGCATTTCACACCTGTTGCGCAGAGATGGGACTGAGGGAGGTAAGGTCCCATTGTCCTAGAAATTACATTTAGAACAAACGGGGGCAATGGTAGCTTAAACCTATTCTAGTAACCAAGTCTTCAATATATGCCTACATATACAGTAAATGAATATGAATATTTTGTACTCATATTTTCATAAGCAATTGCAAATTTATTGTCAGATAATCTACAATCTACAATTCTATAGACTATATTCAGCAATTCAGTACAATACAATTCAATATGTATTATTTCAATATTTTAATCAATATTTATTTTCAATGTTACAGGTGATGCAAACTTGTTTTGAGGGCTGCTATGATCCTCCTACAAATACGCCAGGAACTGTATAGGATCCTCAATGTCTCTCACTCCCAGTAGGAAGCAGTCCTCTTGTCAAAGCAGGTAGAGTAATGTTCTCTCACTTTAAAGTGCAATTCAAAGCAGAAAATGATCAAACAGTCGTGACATGCTTTGTTTGAAGGCGTTCTGTGGGGCCCAGTGGCAGCAGATATACACAAAGTGATGGCTCAAGTACAAACACTTACCCTGGTCGAGGGAGAGCAGTGGAGGGCAGCCCCACAGCCAGGACTCACCCAAGTACACCAAGGTCAGAAGTTACATTCACAACTTTTGGTTTTCACTCGGACACAAATCTTATCTTTTGATGCAGGCGCCAGGCCAAGTATGGACCCTGCAATGAGAACCATGGGATCAGGGTTCCCACTCCAGAGCAGTACCTCACACCCTTACAGCAGAAGGAGGTGTGCATACGCCACCTACGGGCCAGGCTCAGGGAGAACACTGAAAGACTACAACACAGGTCAGAAAGAATATCTGACCTGGTTATGTAGGGCCTGTGCATCCTTAGATTTCCTCTATTTTTGTATATGAACCTTTGTAACTGGCATTCCAATGAGCTCAAAGATTTATTATGTTTTTTTACTGAATGTTTGTACAGCACTTTGGGTCACACAAGTTAATGTGCTATAGAAATAAATTTGACATTGACAATGGTCTGCTCCAACCTCTCTCTCAAGCATGCGTTTTTGTGTCCCTCCCTTGGCAAGGTGCTTTGACAATAAATGCAGTATGTGACTGGTTGGCTGGAAAGCCATCATCTGGAGTAAAAATTCAACCCAACTTTATTTTGGTTAGATTTTATAAACCATTATGAATGTTTTCTAATGTACTGCACAATGTATATTTTTACAGGGACTTTGAAATAGATGATTTAAGGACCCAACTGTACAGAATGCAAGAGGAGTGGATAGAAGGGGAATGCCATCGTGTGGAGGCACAGCTGGCTCTGAAAGAAGCACGCAGGGAAATCCAGCACCTTCAGGAAGTGGTTGAGACTGTGAGGTCCAACCTGGGGGTCCGGGCTGCAGACCCCCACGACAATAAGCCATACACTGGACTCCAGACAGCCTGGCCCGGGGGCAGATCTCGCTCCTGTGGCTGCTCGCCTGCAAGTACTTTGAGCCGAAATACCACTCACAAACGCATGAGTACTGAAACTCTACATCCAGACCCCAACGGAGCAGCAAGACCATCAGGACAAACCCACCTGCTCTTGGAAGCTGCCCTATTATCAGAGCACCATCCTTCACAAGGAGGACTCTTACAGACATCTCCAAATGTTCCTCACTCCTCCTCCTTTGACAGACTCTGCAGCGGTGGTGCGTTACTACCGTTGTCTCACTCTTGCCACAGCCTCAGTACAACTTGTAGATGCAATGGGAACAGCTACCTACCCCATCACCACTTATTTCTGCATTTACCCCAAGAGGAGCCACCACTTACAGTAACAACTACCATGTCTGACCCCATCCCTACATCTACTGCCCCCTCTGACAGAAAAACAGAGGTGCGCTCTCAGGCCTGCAGCCCAACTATGACTTGGCTCAAAGACAGCACTGTAATTGAAGAGATCAGCGTAATTTCTTTATCAACAACCGATTTGCCACCGTTAGAACCACCAACACTACAACTGTCCTTATCTCGTGCATCCCCCATTCAGAATTTAGACAGTGTAGAGTCCTCAGCTCATCATAGTACAAAAGACCAGGCCAAAAAGACTGTTACTACTGTTACTACGCCCCAAATGACCCAACCACAATCCACAATTCAAAGTCCAGGCAAACATGAAAGCACAGAAGCAGAGAATAAGGAAGAACCTGTACAAGACGATACGGAAAGGGTACCTCCTCAGCATTACCATTGGAGTCGCTACTTCCTGGTCGATCTTCTAGCTTTAGCGATGCCTGTGGTCCCAACTATGGCATGGCTGTGCAGGCGGGCCCCACAGGATGATATGCCTGTATATCACATAGGCTCCTTGCTCAGAGGTTGCTGTGCAGTGGCTCTTCATTCTCTTCGACGGCAGGGTGCAGGGAGGGGAGAAGGAGGTGCTTCTAACAGTCAAAATGGGACAACGTAGGTACCAGAATTGGGTAGTAATAAGGTACATGTACTCAGCTACTTGTACATAAGTGATTTTTTTTTTAAGAAATTGTACTATTTTGCACACCATTATACAATTTACCTCTAATTGAGTAATGCTATTTTGAAATAACATTGTCAGTGCCAAAAGCTTCATGCTGGCAATAAGAGAAGATTACTACTTTTAGTAATAATTCAAAGGGTCTTTTATTTAGAATGTAATCATAGATTTATGTTTTGGCTGTCTAATTAATTCAGACTAATTTGTAACACATACTGCTGATATCTCTTTTTTTCATTTGTCTCGTCTTTTTTTCTTTTTCTATGCTTTGTAATGATTTTGATATACACTGGCTGACAAAAGTATTAGGACGATTGTGTATTTGTGAACTTTCATAAATAATGATGACAAGACGTATTGGTAATGACAACAAATCAATTTATTGATATATTAAAGCAAATTTCATCATGTGTAAAGGCATATTATTGCAAAAATGGGGACTCATCGCAGTGCAGGTCTAAGTCAGCTCTAAACCAGGACTAGACTAGGACTACCATCCGAATACTTTTGTCAGGCAGTGTACTTTATGTGTATAATAATAACAACAACAGTTATTTGACTTGAGTTAATAATTGTCAACTAATTGTCAACTAGTCATATATCTATTCTTTTATATTAATGCAATGTTCTTTTTCCATAAATATTCAGACTGCTACTGCCTGCTGCTCGCATGTAACCCCAATATGATTGTTTATTTTGCCATAAAAAGCTGCTTGCTCTACAAAAGTAGATTTAGAATCAAAGTAAATGATCCTAGTTTAGTAACATATTTATTTTAAATGATGAAATTCACAGATTAAGGCCATTGAAAATTTGTACAAAATTGTGCATCACTGATGAAAAACAAACTGTAATAATAACAAGCTATTTTTATTTAAGGCCTGTCATTTTGTGGAAACTAGTGGAATCTAAAAAGTGAATTCAGGCTAAAGGTTAACATGGTAACAGATGTGTTCTGTCTCAAAAATGAATGTTATATGGCACATTTCTATTGTATGCATTTTGTTCTAGCACATTAATTATGAGGGGAGACTTTAAAGTGGTAGTTAGTAGGTTTAATAATTTCTAATGATGCAAAAATGTTTTATTTATTTTATAAAACTGTACAAGAAGCAGACAAATCACAAGAATAACTGTAAAGCTTGTAACAACACAGCTTTAAATAAAATAAAGATTCTGTTCTAATTCCAAATTGTGTTTTAATGTTTTGTCCAAAAGTGATAAACCAGGTCAATCTTAGGGAATATTATGCTGTAAATTGTATTATTTAAGGCTGTAGACCTTGAATGGAAATAAATGACAGGATTGTTATATGTAGTAGTTTCCTCTGCCTTCTCTGCATGCCGCTGTAACAAAACCATACATCAAGGTGCTTGTACTTTGATATTATAAAACAATATTAATTTAATGTCATGTTACATCCTTGGTTATTACACCCATGAGATTTTAGACTTGACCTTGGGCTCAAGTTGGTAGTGGCCCGCATTTGTTTCTCTGGTAGTCCTCTCATCATCTGCTGAAGGATGATGAACATTTGAATGGACAACACATTTGGGTCGACTGTACTTTCCAGCAGCATCATTTGATTTGTTCACGTTTATTTTATCGAAATAAGCAGTAGTGGGAGTCACAGTAGCACATAAAGTTTCTTCTGAAACGCATTCCCTTTGGTCCAGTGAGGAAGATGGCACCACTGAACTGAACAAATTAAAAGTAAATCATTCATTACATTTTTGATTCCCTAACTTTTTGTCTACCCCATACGGTCCCTATGTCAAACATCTTTTACAAATGTAAAATGTTTTGTAACAGTTTTTCAAATAAGCTATTCAATTTTAATGTTTATTTTATGTATTTATTTTATATTAGCCAATAGTTAAAATTAAAACCTTTTCAAGAAACATTTTATTATATTTGAAATTAAAATCTTTCTAAGTGCACCATTCAAAGTGTAAATTTATTTCTATGAGCTGTTCAATTTTATTGTGTTTATTGAAGCATTATAGAATTAAACAAAGACTTACTCAACAGTGGTGATGTGCTCCTGCATCTGTGAGGACTGTCGTTCGTTGATTGGGTAAAAGAGGAACGCAAACATCCCCAAAAGCAGCAGTGCAACTGGGACCGGTGAAAACAAAACTATTAGGGCCGTCATCACCTCATAGCTGTGGTGACATGCTCCTGGTTTGTAGCCCACAAATCTGCAAAGACAGACAGGGAAGACAATTGATATTTACAACAAAACTATAGTAGTATTAATACTAGTCAATTTCAAGGTGGCACAAGTACATTTTGGTGGAGTGTGTAAAATCTTTTCTCCATGGACAGGTTGATTTGCTTGTAATTTTCCATAGTTGCAATTGAAGAAATGAAAGATAATTTTATGCCATATTGTGGAACAATCCCGGCAAAGCAATAAGATTTTCATGACACAAGTATCTGACACTAACAAAATGCACCAGAAAACATATAGTGCACTTTTAAGTCATCTCATACTGTGTATCTAAAGTGAGGGTACAGTCAAAGTTACAAGTTACTTTTGACTTGAAATCAGTGGAATTTCTATTCCGTAAAACCTATTGTAAAAAAGTAAAAGTAGCTTTTCTAAACTTAGTAGATACTTGGAAGATTTCATAAATATTATTACTTCCACTGGACTCACTGTAATGTCATGGTGGAGATTCCAGCAGCAAGGCCTCCTGCCAGTTTGTTACAGAAGGCATAACAGGAGAAAAACAGAGGCTCCAGGTCTGTACAGTCGGGGTTTCTCACTGTAAACTCATCCACCACATCAGGAAGCATGGACCTGCAGCAGAGACAGTCAAGTCAGCTTTATACTCTATGTATTTAGGATAGAAGTTCAACTAAAATATAGTCAATTTCTTTAATTCACATCAGCTTGGCTAAAATGATTCATGCTGATTCAACTAAACATACTGTATGTCGGAATGATCAGAACCTTCATATCACGATTCAAATAATAAATTAGATGTTATGTCCAGATATTTACTCTTACTTGAGTAGTAGTTTCCTCAAATACTTTAAAAAAATATATATCTAAAAAGTAATTCCTTGGACCACTCATTTAAACTTACTACTACTTGAGTAATATTATGTTTATTTTACTTGAGTAAAGTTTTTGAGAACTATACCCACCTCTGGGGCCTGGTAACATGAGCCAAAAAGCAGTGACTCGTATTAGAGAAATACATACATGTACATGTAATAGTATTTCATATTATGTTGTGATGTGATGACTCACTCCCATAGATGTATCACAAAAGAAAAGTGATTTACCAGGGAAGGAGGAAGACTGTAGCCACACTAAAGCCCATCACGGCACACATGATGATGAAGACTGTCAGATTACTGGGAACACAGGCCACTAGGATCACAGCCGGGATGAAGAGCTAGAAGAGACAACACAACCACACTGATATACAACAGAAAGAAACTCAAACCTATTATCCAATAATACATATCTGTGCTTATGTCTTACTGTTAATCCAATAAAAATAGTTGGCTTTTTCCCAATTTTCAGGAGGACAACTTGCCAAATTGGAACAGCTATCGAGGCAGAACCCTGGGAAAAAATCTGTCTTTTATGCAAAACTTGATAAAATTGAATGGTTTAATATAGAATTAAGTTGTTTTAAACCACCATCCACTTTTCTTTGAGCTATAAGCAATCAAAGCAGGTGATGCAGTGCTGTCATGTGTGTTTGTAGAGACAGAGACAGTGGTGTTACAGTGATGTACAGCTAAGCAATGGTGTGACAGAAGATAGGGACTTGAACTGTATGCAGTAACACCTAGAATTTTTCATTAGAATAATACTCAATTACAAGTGATGTACAAGTACAAGTTTAAAAAAAAATGTACAATTGGAAATCCACACAATTGCAGTAATGTAGCAAGTATTTGTATTACTTTCCACTCCTGCAAAAAGGATTATATTGGGGAGAAAACTATTAAAGTGAATGCAGCTTTGTATATGTTTGTAAATGGTATATTGTATCTAAATCCATCTTACAAGTAAAACCAAAAGGAGGTGTTGAAAATTCGCCCCAAGCCCAGCAGCGTGACTGCAAAAAAGTGCAAAATTACCCAGGGAGATCTAAAGACAGACAGATGGAGGACAAAACATTCAGTAGTTGACTTGATGCCAGTATTTAAGCAGTATATTTTGGGCGTCATTAAGGAGAAGAAGAACCTAGTTAAAAATGTACCTGATAAGCCAGTGTGCTGATTGTGAATCCAAACACAAGTCGATGGTATGGGACAAAGCGCAAAAGTAATTTAAATGAGGTCAAAAAGGGAAGTCGAGTTTTTGTGTCAGAGCTATCAGGAGCTGTCAAACAAAATTTTATTCAAGTTATTCATTGTCTAAATAAAATATTGAGTCTTTTGTGGCTTACATCTCTGCTCCTTAACTCCCAGGAAAATGACAAGGCTACAGAGGAAAAATATGGCTGCAATCACCAACGCTGAGGTCAGAAAGGCTCTTCTCTGTAGATAGAGACAGAGACATTATGTGTAGTACTTTTACCATGTTATATTCGTCTTCAGAAGTAATTACATATGTTATGTTTTACTTAAATGTGTTCAGCCCCATTGTATTTTAACTCTATTAGTTGTCATAACCTTTGAACACTGCCACAACAAACAAATAAACTAAAAGAAATTAATACTTTTTGGGCATACATGCGGTGGTCATCTCTCCACAGATGCTTGTCTCAATCGAGATAGATAAATTAAAATTTGGGGAAAGCAGTAACATCTCTATAGATGCAGGTAGCAAATCCTTCGCCAAACAGTTTCATAATCCACCTTTAAAATATTTTTGTTATTCGTATTACTTATGTAATTTACATACTGTATGCGGTTCACACATAGGAGACCTTGTATTGTGGATTGTTTACTAACACAATAGAGTGGAACAATAGTCCACTAACAATAACCTGTGAAGTAAAAGGACACACATTGTGACAACAAAGACTATACTTTTTGAAAAATAGTAAATTATAGTGTAACTTAATACCCCTGGGATAGTGAGGACAATAGATTTCTGATGGGTACTTAAAGAAAGATGAATGATATTGTGTTCATGGTACCGTTCCTTGTAGTAGTGTTGGAGAAGATGTGCTCTGAGCTGCTTCTTGAGCCTGATCCAGTTCTTCGCAGTTTTTCTGCTTTTCGTTGTTGTACACAGCCACAACTTGACCTTGAATTATTGAAGCTACTAACATAGCCACCATCTCCACACTCATCCCTGCCATTATTCATAGAAAAAGAAACCCTGAATTAGACAGTACCTGCATTCAGATTCAGTCTGATGTTTTATTGTATTGGAGGGACACTTTTAATCTTAAAAGAAATTAATTCATTTTTATACATGATCATGACTTGGAACTGAGAGTGTCTTGTTTTAAGTAGTCTCTTAACCAGACATTTAGATATTATATTTAATACTAGTCTAGATTGCAGAGTTTTAGTAGTATTTTTTATGTATTTATTTATTTTTATTAATCTTGTTCAGAATGTTGCAATTAAAAAGTCAATAAGTCCAAACGTTTCTCTCCATTGGCAGATCAATTTTGCTAGAATAGAAATAGTGACGGTCTGAGCTCACTCACTGTAGGCTGTGGCTGAGTCTCTCTCTCTCTTGGTCCCGCCCAGGAACATGTTCAGTGAGAGGTACGGCACATTGAAGCACTGGAAACGAAGGGAAAATATGACTTCAGAACATTTGACTGGGATCATAAAGCATTGCTGCTACTAACATAACAACGGCCTATAGGTCAGACAAAGAATGAATTTAATAGACTGCAAAGATGGCACAATAAAATTAAATTGAATGTATAATGATGAAAGACTGACATTTATACTTACTTCAGATTATATTTTTGTAGTATATGATGTTATGTTCTTTCTATTTTGCCAGTTTAAATTAAAGGTGCACTATGAAACGTTTCTGTTACCTGTTGTCTCTGTGGAGTTATTGCATTGGATGGAATTTCTCTTATTCAGTTACAGATGTTTTTATTGGCAAAAGAAAAACATTGACCGTATTACAGGCCTATAGAGTGCTGTGATGTAAATCTTAAACCCATATATTAAAAATAAAATGAAAAGGATAATTTACTGTAAGTATAGTACCCACACTCATCAGAGCCTCAAATAGACAGGTCACAGTGAGGAACCACACCACTATCTGAGGGGCAGACATGGAGGCATGAGGCACAAACCACAGCAGCACATAGGACATGATGGCAAACGGAGTGGAGAGAACCAGCCTGGTCACAAACATAAGAGAGACAAGTAAACAAGTAAAGAAAAAGTTTAACACTAGTCTTAAAGAGACACTTGCTTGAAATTGTAGATTGTGGCAGAAATATTGTAAACAAAGAAATGGATTGCAGTCAACATAATATTAATTATGTTTTTAAATAGCACTGGCCTGTTTTAGCAAATTAAATCTGAAAATATCTTCTTCAGATATAATAATAATAATGACAAAAGGTTTGTGAGGGCATTTTTGGAGAACACAGTTTCTCAATAAAAAGCATACTGTGAGATTAACACCATAACACCGTACAATGAGATTAAAATATTGACTCTTTACCATGGAGATAGTTTGCCAATTGGGGTCCAGCGGCTACGACTGACCAAATATCCAATCAGGGGGTCCGTCACTGCGTCCCAGGCCCGACTCACAAACAAAATCAATGAAACATAAAAAGCTTCCATCTGTGACAATAATCAGCACAACTTCAGTTACTTCTATTTCTTAAATTATGGTCTTAAAACTCATACAATTCTCTGCCACAATAATAGCAATATGACCTGTCTATTTAGAGCTATTGATTGATAGTCATATCTCTTAACATGGGTAATTTTAGTGTTGAAAGAATACACGGAAAAAATGTAATCAAAGAAGTCTATACAGAAATGATCAAACATGACTCTAAAATGCCATATGTGAAATAATATAAAATACATATTAAAATGTAAACATTGCATGGTTTGCAAAGGTGTGTGTGTTTTGCCATCTGTGTTTCTGAACATTTGAGTTCCAGGGACTAATTTATTATTGGGTCATACCTGTACAACATCCAGAAGAAATATTTGCAGCGACACGCCAATGGCTATTGTGGTCATTTGATATGGAACCCCACCTAAAGCATAGCACAGCTTCCTCTTCAGTGAAATGCCCTTAGAGTTTTGAAAAATCACAGAAACGCAGGGGAAAATTACTAAAATACAAATACATTACAAGTATCTAAGCCTAAACCTCAACTGTAGAACATTAAAACCACTAAAATGCCCCAAATAGAGCAAGATATATGAGTCATACTACCTGCTGCTGGTGGTCACAACAGAATGAGTTTTGGATCACAGCCTGTTTGAACACTCTCTCCTTACATCTCAAGATAAAGTCAGTAAACAATGTAAGAACGGACATTATTTATAAAAAGTAGAAAACAGTAAAACTAAAACAATAAGCGAGTTTCAGTCTTCTAGCAACACATGTGCACCAAAACTCAAGCTCCGGGGTTTTGAGCAAGAATCCGGTTTGACAACTAGATTAGTGGAGTCTCAGATTCAAGTGTAGGGCTAAACACACAAAGAACAATATTGCTTATAGCAACAATAGCATTGCCATTCATGTTTTAAAATCTTAATATTTTAGACACCTTCAGTCGTGAAGACATGAATTGGAGAGATTTTTGAGCACGAAAACCTATGTAATTGATTAAACACTAGATTCATAGGTTTATGTGTTTATAGGTTTATTCATAGGTTACTGTGGAACATTCCAGACAAAGCAACAACAGCTCTATGGAGACAAGCAGTTATTAGACTCCCTAAAAGAAAAGTTACACAGTGCATCTTTAATGCTTGGAATGAGATTTAAAATCATTAAGTTTTAAACACACAAAAGACAATACAATGTGAGTGATGTGTGAAAACTTAAAGTACTGTGATGCGTGAGCTGCTATGTCCAAATAATTTCCCTTGTAGATAAGTAAAGTTTGTTTGGGGACCACAGGATCTCATCTCTGCTGTTTGCAGATGATGTTATCCTGATGGCTTCATCAAACTGGGACCTCCAACAATGGGGCGGTTTGCAGCCGAGTGTAAAGTGGCTGGGATCAGGATCAGCTCCTCCAAATCTAAGGCCATGGTTCTTGACCAGAAAATGGTGGCTTGCCCTCTCCAGGGGGATGGAGAGTCCTTGCTTCAATTGGAGAAGTTCAAGTATCTCAGGGTCTTGTTCATGAGTGATTGGAGGATGGAGCGTGAGATTGACAGGCGGATCGGTGCAGTGTTGGCAGTGATGCGGTCACTGTATCGGGAGATGTTCCGGGCATGTCCCACCGGGAGGAGGCAGCAGGGAAGACCCAGGACATGCTGGTGGGACTATGTCTCTCGGCTGGCCTGGGAATGCCTTGGGGTCCCCCCGGAGGAGCTGGCGGAAGTGTCCGGGGTGAAGGAAGTCTGGTAGTCCCTGCTTAGACTGTGGCCCTGGATAAGCAGAAGAAAATAGATCGATGGATGGGGTTTATTCACAACCAAATTTTCAAACTGTCAGGAGCACAATTAAGACCAGGGCTCTCAAGTCTCACGCATTGAGAGTGTGACACACGCAATTCGACGTGTTCACACGCTCACACGCCACACATGGCATTTCTCACGCTGATTTCTTTTATTTTTTAATTTTTTTTTTTGTGCCCAGAAAATCGGTCTGTGTGGCTTAGTTTATGCAGGCTCCGCGCGTTTTCAGCGAAAAAAACTCCCCCTGCTCCGGGCGCACGGTCCGAGCGAGGCCGGAGCAGACGCGCCGTCCCCCGGGCACGTCCTGAGCCTCAGTCCCGGTGTCTCCGTCTGTGCGTAACATGTCCCCCCGACGGCCCAGAGCCGAACTGCCCATGGTGAGACGCGGTGAGACGCGCTGAGACGCGGGCCCGGTGCATTAACCAGACTCTTACATGAATCCGTTAAAAATGTCCCGCTCCCCCCCGCCCCGGTCCCTCCTCCCCGCCCCTCTCAGAGCGCACTGAAAAAACGATGATGATAAAACAGAGAACCATCAGGTAATAACTTCATTTATATAACTCTCATTAGTTGCTTTGTAGTTTAAGTTTGCTCTTTAGACAAACATGGCTCTCAACACGCATTTCGACGTGGGGTAAACCGGGTCTAAACCAGGTCTAAACCAAGACTAAGCCAGGACTAAACCAGGTCTAAACCAGGACTAAGCCAAGACTAAACCAGGTCTAAACCAAGACTAAGCCAGGACTAAACCAGGTCTAAACCAGGACTAAGTCAAGACTAAACCAGATCTAAACCGGGTCTAAACCAGCACTAAACCAGGTCTAAACTAGGACTAAACCAGGACTAAAAGGAATAAACCAGGACTAAAACAGGAGTAAACCAGGACTAAAACAGGACTAAACCAGGACTAAACTAGGACCAAACCAGGACTAAAACAGGACCAAACCAGGACTAAAACAGGACTAAACTAGGACCAAACCAGGACTAAAACAGGACTAAAACAGGACTACACCAGGACTAAACCAGGACTAAACCAGAACTAAACCAGGACTAAACCAAGACTAAACCAGGTCTAAACCAGGACTAAACCAGAACTAAACCAGGACTAGACCAGGACTAAACCAGGACTAAACCAGATCTAAACCGGGTCTAAACCAGCACTAAACTAGGACTAAACCAGGTCTAAACTAGGACTAAACCAGGTCTAAACCAGGACTAAGCAAGACTAAACCAGATCTAAACCGGGTCTAAACCAGGACTAAACCGGGACTAAACCAGGACTAAACCAGGACTTAACCAAAACTAAACCAGGTCTAAACCAGGACTAAGCCAAGACTAAACCAGATCTAAACCGGGTCTAAACCAGCACTAAACCAGGTCTAAACTAGGACTAAACCAGGTCTAAACCAGGACTAAGCCAAGACTAAACCAGATCTAAACCGGGTCTAAACCAGGACTAAACCGGGACTAAACCAAAACTAAATCAGGACTAAACCAAGACTAAACCAAGACTGTGTGTGATAACATATTATCCTGTGCATTATTGAATGATAATATGGACTTTTAGTTATAAAAGTATCCCCCCGCGGAGAACAGCGTTTTAGTGTGTGGTCCATGAAGTTTTTCTGCCCTCTTTTGTGTGGACATGTGCACTCCTTGTCAAAAACACATCTCGAGTTGTGTTTTGTTGTCTTGTTTTGTTTTCTTTACACATGTTTGAGTATCATTTTATAATTAGGACATCAGGAAAGGTTTTTGTCCTGTCAATGTGATGTGCTGCGCTCTGGTGGTTGTACAGGGCTGCGCGGTTGAAGCCGAATCAGCAGGTTCTTGTCGCACTGCACCAGATAAGTACAGTTTTGATGGAGGAAAAAGGACTCATTCAAAAACATAAATAAAAGTTATATTCTTAGAGCAGCTGTATGCAAGATTTAGAGTTCATTGACTTGACCTTAATGAGAACATGTAGCTTTTTTCTGATAACAATTATAATGCTGATTTATTATTAAAGGTAATCAAAACACCTCATCAAAATCATTCCAAAATGCTCTGTTCCACTATGTGATGTCATGAAGTGGTAGTTTTCAAGTGAACAGCTCCTTTTACCTATAGTTTAGTAGAGATAGGTAATTCCAGAGCTGAAATTTAACTAAATGATGTGAGGAGTTTGTGTGTGACATCACAAGGTGGAAGAGGGTGTTTTCTGTTGGAGAGAAGCACTCAGCCTAAATATGCTGGGTTTGTGTGTTAAATGTGTTTGAATTAAACTAAACACAACAGATGTGTTTGTGATGAGGAAACAACATTAGAACATAGATTAGAACATGGCTTAACATTGGCCCTTTAATAACAAAAACACTGGACACAATGCCCATTTTATTTATGTTGTAATTTGGTCTTTTGATTCAAACTGATTGTCCAATCGGAAAGCAGAATGAGCCTTACATGATTCTCTCATTTGGGTTGCCTATATCTTTCTTTAGGCTAGATGTATGCCTAAACCCTAAACAGTCTTTTAAATAGGCCTACGTGTTACTTATGTTTATTATTTACAGTGTCACAATGGCTCAACACATGCTATAAGTGCGTAACCATGTAAAATGTCCTTAAAAGACAACAAAAGACAAGACTAGATTTAAAATTGAAACTATTATACTATCTATGACATTTAAACTTGAATTGTGAACGTTTCAAAGTCAAAGTCACTTTTTTTCCCCTAACATACATGCACTAGCAAAAGTGTGATATAGGCTACAGAATGCACATTGGTTTACAGTGTGCGAGTACAATAGGTACAAGCATGTATCTGTGAACTGCGGATCAAACAGGAGATGATTAGTGTGTTTTGCTTTCTGTTTAACTGTGACTGCCTTCACAGTTAATATCTTAATATCATAATCATCATAATCATAATATCATAATAATCAAAAGAACATATGCTATTAAGTCCTTTACTGTTCAAGCTAACTTTTTCACTCAAGACGTCAGGACAAGAATTATTACTCAGTTAGTTCTACCCACCCCTCCTTGAACCGCCACCTTAACGTGGTGGAGGGGTTTGAGTGCCCAAATGATCCCGGGAGCTATGTTATCAGGGGCTTCATGCCCCGGTAGGGTCACCCAAGGCAAACAGGTCCTGGGGGACGGGTCAGATTAAAAGCGGTTCAGAAGTCCCCATGACGAAAAACACAGCAAAGCCTGTTACGTCGCCCAGATTGGCGTCACTGGGGCCCCACCCTGGAGCCAGGCCTGGGGTGGGTGCTCGATGGTAAGCGTCTGGTGGCAAGGTCTTGATTCTTAAATGCCCATAACAAGCTCATCACTGCATTTTATTTGGAAAACTCAACTGGCTACAACCATACAACAGACATCAATTTCATTGGATTCTACTAATACTACTAATAATTCTACTACTACTAATAATAATACATTTTATTTATATAGCGCTTTTCAAGACACTCAAAGACGCTTCACAAATCATAAAAGAATAAAATATCACAAAATTTACAACATAAAGTCAAACATTTAAAATATCACAAAATGTACAATATAGAATCAAACATTAAAAGCAATTTTAAACATGTGGGTTTTGAGTTCTTTTTTGAAGGTGGGGAGATCAGAGCAGTCACGGAGGGGTTTGGGCAGTGAGTTCCAGAGGGTGGGGGCAGCGATGGAGAAGGCTCTGTCCCCCCAGGTTCGGAGCTTGGTCCTACAGGGCAGGGACAGGAGGTTGGAGCTGGAGGAGCGGAGGGAGCGAGATGGAGTGTGGCAGTGGAGCAGGTCTGTGAGGTAAGGAGGGGCCAGGTTGTGAAGTGCTTTGAAAGTGGTTAGAAGAATTTTGAAGTGGATGCGCTGAGGGACAGGGAGCCAGTGGAGCTTGTGGAGGACAGGGGTAATGTGTTCACGTGAGCGGGTGTGGGCGAGGAGCCGGGCAGCGGAGTTCTGAATGTACTGTAGTCTGTTGAGGGTTTTGGATGGTGTACCGTAGAGGATGCTATTGCAGTAGTCGATTCTGGATGTGATAAATGCGTGTATGAGAGTTTCAGCGGCAGAGAAGGTGAGTGATGGGCGGAGACGGGCTATGTTTTTGAGGTAAAAGAATGCAGTCCGGGTTATGAATTTGACGTGGGGTTCAAATGAAAGAGTGGGGTCGAGGAGCACACCGAGGTTACGGATGAGTGGGGATGGAGAGAGTGTGGTGTTGTCGAAGTGCAGGGTGAAGTGTTGTGAGGATTTGGTGAAGTTGTGTGGACCGATGATGATAAAGTCTGTTTTGTCGCTGTTTAGTTTAAGGAAGTTGTGGTTCATCCAGTTTTTGATGTCTGTTAGGCAGTGGGTGAGAGTGGAGTGGATGCTGGGGTTGATGGATGTTGTGGAGATGTAAAGTTGGATGTCGTCAGCGTAGCAGTGAAAGTGGAGACCGTGACGACGAATGATGTTGCCGAAGGGGAGGATGAAGAGAATGAAGAGGAGAGGATCAAGCACCGAACCCTGGGGGACTCCTTGCTGCAGGGAGGCTATGGAGGAGGAGCAATGGTTTATGTGTATGAACTGTTGCCGGTTTGTGAGGTAGGACTGGAGCCAGAAGAGAACGGAGCCGGTGATGTTGAGTGAGTTTTTGAGGCGGGACAGGAGGATGGAGTGGCTGATTGTGTCGAAGGCTGCAGTGAGGTCCAAGAGGATGAGGATGGAGAGGTGGCCGGAGTCGGAGGAGAGGAGGAGGTCGTTTGTGATTTTGAGCAGAGCTGTTTCGGTGCTATGTTTAGGACGGAAGCCGGACTGAAAGGGTTCGTAGAGACTGTTGGAAGTGAGGTGGGTTTGGAGTTGGTGTGAGGAAAATATCTTTGTTATGAAATACGTCAAAGGTCGCTGATGTCCTGTTCTTGTGTTATCAATCAATAGTTACTAATACATTGAGGTTTACGACAACTATGGCTGATTTATGCTGATTCAGTAAAACCTAGAGACATGTTGTTTGTTAAACTAGGACTTTGCCTGTGTTTTATTACCATGTTATGTACCATCATGACACGTTGTCCGCATAAAGTTCCTTCCTGAGGGTCCTAGTAATGAGTTAATGGTTAACAAGTCTGTAGGTTAAATTTACCCCAGTTCTGTACCTAAGACAGGAGACGACAAGAGACGCCAGTGAATCCTGAACGAATCATGTCTGTATCCTCTGCTGATCAACATTAAAGTGCCTGCATTTCTTCTAAGAGGTCGTGAGAATTTCTTCCAACAACTTGGTGACACCGTGACGTGATTTGAACTACGCAGAAAGGACCAGGCCGTCGTCTCCCCCGAAGGCCCCTTTGAGAGACAACACATCCAGAGAGCTCTACAAAAACGGTATGGCAGTGCCTTTTTCAAAGAATATCTGTCACATTGGCCAAAACCAAAATTATAGGTGATGTTTTGTGAGGGACCTTTGTAATAAATTAAGTGGTAATTTTAAAACAATATAAAAAATCAGTAATTAAGAAGTCCGTGTTTGTACGCCAACACGTGAGAAAAGAAGGAGCGTAGAATCAAAATAATAATGAGCGTTTAAGCTTTAAATTTGATAAAGCGTGATTAAAAAACAAAGTTATTAATTAAGTTCCGTGTTTATTGCTTTGCACGAGAGAGAAAAAAAAGTGGATTTTGTAAGAAAAAAACACTTTTGTGGTTAAACTTTACACAAAAAAGAAAAAACAAAAACTCCTAATTTGAGTTTACAAAAAAAAGGAATTCCAAAATATAGTATCAACAGATACTGAAAGTAACATTATTGGTGTTTTTGATTGCCTTAAGCTCTCAAGACACCCAAGATGCAGAAGTAACAGTTCGAAGAACAGGATGACGTCACTTGCTTCTGTAAAATTGGCCGAAGGTCAATTGTCCAACTAAACATCCTATTTATACCCTGTAATCCGGATGATAAAATTGCCGGACTAAACGCAACTAACACGAATGGACAGACACTCGTAGCATACTCAATCTTATATGGGATGCGCAATTTTGTTTGTGACGAAATTAATAATACTTTGGTGCAGGAAACTGATGTGACCGAAGTTAAATTGAGTTGTACCTAGAAAAACCGTCCTAAATTACAAGCAGGTTGTCTTTGCATGACTTTCCCGTCTGGTAGTACTGTTACGAGAGCGTCATCAAAAGTTTGTGAAAAAGAAATACACTTGAAACTAAAAGCTGAGCTTGTAAAGGAGATTACAGAAAAAGCTGAAAATATAACGAAAAGTCTGTGTTCGGCTAATTCCACCAAAATTACGCAGATACTGAAAGAATTAAAAGACGAGTATGACACATTTAGAATTACCTGGGAGATTTGTTTTCTCTTGGTGTCGGTCTGTGTTATGCTCATATTAATTATAGTCGGCATCATATTTATAATGTTGTGCTCGTAGCGGTCAGAAAACATTAGAATCATGTTATTATAACTTAACAAAAACTTCGGTGGGTCCCTGAGAGATGATATGTACAGCGATGTATGTAGTGAGGAAGATAGTATAATTGAATTAAATGAATTAAATTAATAAATCGTTCAAATTGATGGCACTTTGTAAATGGTTGAAATTATTAAGAAGCACTTATTTGAGCAAGCATGAGATGAGAGGTGTTCAGAGTTGTTTATGATGGATAAAACCCAGTCTTGATTTGAGTTAAAATATTGGCTATGGTGGTTCATGTAAAGTTTTGTTGAAAGCTTTGATTATAAATGAAATGTGATAGAAGAATGTTGAAAGATAAGAATTATGGCATTTATTGGAGAGATGTTTGTGGAAATTCTGGTTGTGTGAGTGTCATGATCTTACAAATGATACTTGGATCAAATAATTCTGCATTTATTGAGTAATTTAAAATTGCATGTTCTTAGAAATAAATTGCATGTTCTTAAAATTCGAAATAAATCTCTGAAATTATTGCATGTCCTGGAATATTTGGAGAATAATCTGAAACGGGAGATTTTTCTATTTACTGAAAATTGTCTTGTTTTGGCGAATCTCAATTAAAAGTCTTGTATTGTGTAATTTACTTAAACCAATAAATTCTAAATTTAATACAATTGTAAATATTTTAAATTCAGTTCTCAAAGATTTGCTAGCTTAATCAATTTCATGGGAATAATAAATCTTGTTATGAGTGTTTGTCTATTTCTGCCTGCGGTCTCTCTGTGTGTGTGTGTGTGTGTGTATGAGCGGTAGCACCGTTACGGCAGTGAGCAGAGAGGTCAAGAGGTCACAGGGAAAGATATGTCAGCCGTAACTTAGCTCTATTAATGTTGTTGTTCTTGTTAATGCTGTAAGAGTTGAGTAAGGAATTAGAAAAATTAGGGACAAGGATAGAATAGTGTTAATCTGTATTTTGAGTGTTATGTGGGAATTAAAGAAAGCGCTTTGTTGCTTCAGGCTCGGAGCGCCTCTGGTCTGAATGTTTGCTCAGTACGAGTTGGTACGGACTAGTTTGAGTTTAAAGGAGCAGTGTGAGAATTACTCTTTGCACGGTGCCATCAATGAACGAAATAATAAATAAATAAGAAACAGTTTAAGCTATTGAGACAGCATTGCAATTATTAAAGTAAAAATCTTATCAGCAATCAGGTCCTAAAACAATTGAGGAGGTAGATACATTTCAAAATTTAACACAAATAATTGGAGTATAGAGGTTTAAATTGCTCAAGGTTATTTTTAATTTATTACAGTTAATTTTTTCGGGTACAATTCAAAATATAAAAGGTTATATCACCTGTCATATTAAAGGAGGTACTGGATAAACTAATTGCTTTTATAATTAACTTAAGATTGGGAGTTTTTGTTTTATCTAAATTAAATATTAATAAAATAATTATTTTCAAAATTCTACATTTACTCCTGCGCTACTTTTCTCTCTCTCATTTTGTTGCAGAAGCTTAAAACTTAAAAGCTGCAATTCGGACCGTCCCGCAGACAACAAAACGTGACGGACACATATTCTAATTAAGGAAAAAACTGTGCGTCAATCAGGTGATTAAAATTTTAAATTAAATATTTTAAACTAATTATAACCCGAAGTCACAATTATCTAAATCAAATTTCTTCTCCCTTCTAGAGAACTGTCTATAGAACGGAGAAGCCCCCAAGAATTAAATTTTTTAGAGCCCAAAGGTAGAATCAAAAGTATACAGTACTCAAAATAGCGATACATTCACTAAAAAGCCATAAACCGGACGTTGTGCCCAAAATTTGTATAATAAATAAATAATTCAACTTAAAAAAAACCAAATTACCACAAAATGTCCTCACACTTTATCATGGTTGGCCAGTTGACAGAATATTGGTTGAATAAAGCACTCCAGGATGAAGCGGATCCCAAACAAGCCCGAGCAAATCAAACTGAAATCAAAACCCTGATTAAAAAATTCACCAAAAAGAAGATGATACACAGAGGGGAGGACGCCACCGCCCCAACTGATGAGCAGTGGAAGAACATCAAAGACTATTACAAAGAAAAAATACAACAATGCAAACTGGAGCCTAAACGAAATGCCATTCTGTATAAAGTAAACCGCCTAAACATACAGAAGATCAAAAACGACTCTAATCGTCAAGCAAAAATACAAAAGCACGAGAAGGAACTCAAGATGGTTAAGAAACTACAAAAATGGGCAGGAGAGCTGAAAGTCCTACAAGATACCAAAGAACTGTCCTCTATCTTGGTCCTAAAGAAAACCGGAAAAGAAGAGAAAATAAAGGAAGATCCAGTGCTAACTCGTAGACAATTCAGAGACTCTTGTTGTGACACCGAAGATGAAAAAGGGTCTGCTGAGAGAAGAGGAAGGTCACACAGAAGAAGTAGAAGGGCAAAAGACTGTGATGAGGACACTGACAGAGAGATTTCTCTACTTGATAACATGTACCGACCACTGTCCGATCCACCTATCGAACGAAGAGATTATTACCACAAGTCACCAAGACCATACCATCCCTCACCCTATGCCAGCGGCAAGCTGAGAAGCCCCGATACTAAAGCTGCTACATTCTCGAAGCCCTCCCAATTTGGAGAAGACTCATCCCCCAGAGCAACACACAAAGTACGGAAGGAACGAGAGCCAAAAGCAAGTGTGTATCCAGTGAGAACAGATGGTCAAACTGTGGTCTATCAGCCATTTTCAATCAAAGACTGGAGTGCTTTGATGTTGACACTTCTAAGACTTACCAAAGGTGGCTTACCATGGCTAAGAGCTCTTTTCAAACAAACCGCAGGAGACCAACTTTGCTGGGGTGATATTCAGGCTGCTCTGACCAAAGCTGCTGACGAAACTGTTGCCAGAAACATCAGAAGAGCTATCGAAAGGAGCTTGAGATATGCGCTGTGTAATCAAGAAGGTGTATACAACTATCGTGATGTGCTGGAGAGAGAACTCAGTCAACGCTATCCTTCTGTCGTGACCGAAGAATTGTTGTCAATGCAAATGAAAGACAACGAAGACTACTACAGTTACAAACAACGTGCCACTAATCTATACCATGATGCCACAGGAGAGCGGATCGATGCCAGAGCAGGAATGTCAATCATCTATCGCTCAGCTCTGGTGAAAGGTATGCCAAAAGCAGTGCAAGACGCTCTGGACGATGTGATGGGCATATATACTAAATCTGATGATGAGTTCGACGCACACTGCAGCCATCAAATAAACAAGTACCAGAGGGGGAAGAAAGAGGCCGAGGAGCTGGAACTGGCCACTGTGAAACTCCAATTGCAGAAATACCAAAATGAACTCGAAGAAGAACAAGCAGCAGGAATTTAAGAAACCATCAATGGACTACTGGAATCAGGATGAAGCTGCCTATGCAGAACCGGATGCTGAAACCGATGAACAACCTGATGACCCCATCCGACCCTCCGCCGCTGGGGCTCCAGAAGGGGAGGAAAAAGGGAGGAGATCGAGGAGAAGAAAAAGGACAGTATAGGCCATATTATGATAATTTGCTAAATTTACAATGTGTAATCTTGACTACGCTGATTATATTATTCTCTGTTGTTATAGTATGGGGATACATTCTACTGACTGAGACTGATCTCGGACGGCTGGCAAACAACACGACAACCACAACGACCACTCACGGCACGACCAACTCAGCCAACCATATGGGTAAGACACAAGGAGCACTAAAAAGGGCAAAAATGAGAACTTCCTAAAATTTCCAGAATTGAAAAATATTGCTATGAAGGCCAAACATGTAATGTTTTATTCGACGTATGTGAAATATTGGACTGTATGTCATACATACCCGCTATAGATTATGTTTTTAATACCCAAATTGTTTGTAAAGACACTTGTCTGACCAGAGTTAATAATTATGAGGACCACAGGGTCACAAACAATGCCAGAGCAATTTCTAGTACGGACGATCATCATAATACAGACCAAGGTGATTTTAGAACTGATCAACAGCAGAGAATTACCCTGACAAAGATCAGGAAAGATGAGGCATCTTATCAAGCAGATCTAAAGCATTGCAGAGGGAGTAAATCCCCTACTCAGCGATGCAACTATCAATTCAAAATCCAGAAGTTAGTGACTTAGGAATATATGCTATAGGTTTCCAGTGCTCAAAAATCCCCACTGTTTCATGTAATCGGAGAATCAATTTAAATTTTGAAGGCTATATCCACATAACCATATTAGTAACTAATAAGATTGCTCCAGTGAATGAAATAAATTCTTTGACTGAAGCAATACAAATAGAGACAGGATTGGAAATGACAGAAAACACTTGGTTAAAATGAGTACAGTATACGGCCCATACTCTGACCACAGAAGACTGTATTGTATGTTCGACTGCCAGACCACAACTAACTACTGCATCCATACCATATTCCAATAACAAGGACTTGACGAGTATACTTAAGCTCTTCATTAGAAAATCATTTGAACGGACTGATGAGTGTTATTAACTCCATGACAAGTTACCGGTTGTAACTTCAAAGGACATACCCACCATTTGGAAAATGGGAACTGCAATGTATACATGTTTTCTCAGAGATACAATCACAAACGCAGACATAAGGACTGACAACAGAGTTGACATTGAGGGTTTCACTAATAATTTTTGTAATCAGACTTTTACTTTTGACAATTATGACAATTTTGCACTTTTGACTAATCAATCCATTTCATGAGCAGATATTTGGTGGTTATGTGCAGACTTCCGTCTATATGCAATGCTATCTCCAACATGGTCAGGTGTGTGTGCCAATTATGCTAATTATCCCATTCACTATAGGTCCTACAGATTCATTGAATTTAAAACCGACTCAAGTTCCATATAAAACGGGACCGGACCATGTCCATAAGAGGTCCTTGTCCCCACAGCCTAAAGAAACTCTGGTGTACCTGAACATGCCTGGACAAGTTGGTTTCATAAAATGTTTGGCCCATGGGCTGCGACAATTGTCTCCATTATCACTTTCATAGTGACTGCAATTGCTATTTTAATTGTAATTGGCTGTTGCGTTGTCCCTTGCCTCAGAGGTTTAATAGAGTAATTTCAACTTACTGATACATTAATCTAGTCTAATCAAAACTGAACGAATTAAGTTCTGGCTGAATAAATTAATGATCTAAATTCTAAGCCCTAAGGTGTTGCTCTTTGTGACTTATTCTGCCGTCCGAGTTTTGTACAATGATTTACATGATATATTGACATAAAGACATTGAGATGTGTTATGCTCTATGAATGCTAAGGTTAAATTGTTATGTTGGGATGATTAATTTTATTTGTAGAGGGAGCGTTTTGCCACTCTACTATGTAAGTGTGATCACATGTGTTTATGTGATCAAAGGGAGGGAACTGTGAGGAAAATATCTTTGTTATGAAATACGTCAAAGGTCGCTGATGTCCTGTTCTTGTGTTATCAATCAATAGTTACTAATACATTGAGGTTTACGACAACTATGGCTGATTTATGCTGATTCAGTAAAACCTAGAGACATGTTGTTTGTTAAACTAGGACTTTGCCTGTGTTTTATTACCATGTTATGTACCACCATGACACGTTGTCCGCATAAAGTTCCTTCCTGAGGGTCCTAGTAATGAGTTAATGGTTAACAAGTCTGTAGGTTAAATTTACCCCAGTTCTGTACCTAAGACAGGAGACGACAAGAGACGCCAGTGAATCCTGAACGAATCATGTCTGTATCCTCTGCTGATCAACATTAAAGTGCCTGCATTTCTTCTAAGAGGTCGTGAGAATTTCTTCCAACATTGGGTGGCGACGACACGTTCCAGAATTTTAGACAGAAAGGGGAGGTTGGATATGGGATGGAAATTTGCACAGTTGTCAGGGTCAAGGTTGGGTTTTTTGAGGATGGGGGTGATAGCAGCTAACTTGAGAGACTGTGGGACAGAACCGGAGGAGAGGGAGGAATTTATGATTTGGGTGATCAGTGGAGAGAGTGCAGGAAGACAGGCTTTGATGAAAGGAGAGGGAATGGGATCCAGGGAGCATGTGGAAGTTTTAATGCCGGAAAAAAGTTTTATCAGGTGAGCAGGGGAAATGGGTGTGAAGTGAGAGAGCTGTTGATGGGGCGAAGGAGGATCAGGTGGTGCAGAGTGGGAGGAGGAGAGGTCTATTGAACTGTAAATAGAATCTATTTTAGACTGAAAGAAGGATTGAAATTGGTTGCATTTGTCAGTGGTGAAGGAAGATGAGGTGTTGTTGTTGGGCTTTAGGAGTGTGTTTATTGTGGAAAAGAGAGCTTTGGGGTTATTGGAGCCGGAATGGATGAGGTTGGAGTAATAGTTGGACCGGGCGGAGTTTAGTGTGTCTTTGTATTGCTGTGTGTAGTCTATGTAGAATTGGTGATGGACAGTTAAACCAGATTTCTTGTACAGTCTCTCAAGCTGGCGCTTACGGGACTTCATTTGATGGAGCTCAGGGGTGTACCAGGGGGCAGTATGGGTGAAGGAGACGGTTTTAGTTTTGGTGGGGGCCAGTTTGTCAAGACAGGAGGAGAGGGTGTTGTTGTAGTGAGTGACAAGTTCGGAAGGGTTTTCAGACAGAGGTGGAGGGGAGGTAGCCAGTTTGGAGGAGAGAAGAACAGAAAGAGCAGGAGTGTCAATGGATTTTAGATTTCTGAAAGTTATTGTACGTTTTGCTTTATGGGCTGTGAGGGGGATATGTGTGTTGAAGGTTATGGCAAGGTGGTCAGATATGCAGAGGTTATGGCTGGAGAGATTGTTTATTGTGGGACCGGTGGAGCAAACCAGATCAAGAATGTGACCGTGAGTGTGAGTGGGGAAATTGACATATTGAGTGATGTTGAAGCATTGAAGAAGGTCCATGAATTCAGCAGCGGGTTTGGAGTTGACATTGTCAATGTGGAAATTAAAGTCACCAAGCAGAAGGATGGAGGATGATATGGCATTTAACTGAGTCAAATAGTCTGTGAGGTCTGGAAGGAATGAGGGATTGGGCTTCGGGGGGGCGGTAAATAACAGCAGTTATTAGTGGAGATGGACCGGACAGTTTGATAAATATATTCACTTTAACTGTGCCCATTATCTTCATCAATATTTTAGTCCCAGTAACATCATCATATTCACTTAGAAGCACCCACTGTCTCACTTTTTCTGTCCCCTGAATCTACAAAGAAGTTGGACGTATCATGGCTTAAAGCTCGGAATCAATTTTGTGTAATATAGGACCTTTAAGCATGTATTTCATAATGCATTATTGCTGAAAAACCTGCATTCTGTGAAAGCATTCACAGGTCTGACCTGTAACTTGGCCTGTCGGCATCACCGAGAGATGATGCTGTGGAACATACTTGCCTGGAAAAATCCAGACTAATCGCTGTACCAGTGGATATGGATCTGTATAACAAATACATAGATATACTTCTGGACTTCCAGGCAAGCATAAACCTCGTGTACCTAAAGTACCTGCCAGCATCTTTGGAGAAGACCATTTTGTCATCATGGCAAAAGGAGAAATTCAATTTGTCAACTGAACAAAAGTTTATTTGGTCAAATATGTTTCGCAGCTCATCCAAGCTACTTCTTCAGTTCTGGTCAGACGCTGCAGGACACTTCCGCTTGAAAGGAGGAGCTAACTACAAGTTTCTGTTTACAGTTTGTTAGTTAGGTGGGCCTTTTAGATATGCAGTTGGAGTGGAGTTTGGGGGTCTGGTTAGCATAGCCATTCAGGACCATAATGGGTGTTTTCACACCTCTGGACCTGACCTGGCTGCCCTGTTGTTTTCTTTGTTTTGATTTGGGTTTGAGGATAGAGTTTTAAATGGGAGACCTCCATTTCTGTTCAAGGAAGGATTCTCTTTCTTGACAAAAATAGCCTCTTTAACTCCCCTCTCAAACCAATTCTTTTCTCTGGCCAAGATCTGTACCTCACTGTCCTCAAAGGAGTGGCTTGTGGCTTCTAGGTGGAGATGTACGCCAGATTGAGCTCCACCGTGGCTCTCACATCTGTGTTGGTACATCCTGTTGTGAAGTGGCTGTTTTGTTTCTCCAGTGTAGCGCTCGCTGCAGTCTTCACGGTAGCTGAGTGGCTAGCGCTCTTGCTTCACAGCAAGAAGGTTCCGGGTTCGATCCCCGGGTCGCCTGGGCCTTTCTGTGTGGAGTTTGCATGTTCTTCCCGTGTCTGGGTGGGTTTCCTCTGGGCACTCCGGTTTCCCCCACCAACCCAAAACATGCACCAGGCAAAATCCTCCAGCTTAGGTCCTGACCGAAGCAAGAAGATCATGGAGATGGTCCCCGGGCGCAGTAATGTGTGCTGCCCACTGCTCCCCATATATATGTAGGATGGGTTAAAATGCAGAGAAGAATTTCTCCAGTGTGAGATCAATAAAGTCACTTCTTCTTCTTCTTCTTCTTCTTCTTCTTCACTTCTTCTTCTTCTTCTTCTTCACTACACTGAATGGAGTAGACCACATTGCTTTGTTTGTGGCTCGGTGTTTTGTCCTTTGGGTGGACCAGTTTTTGTCTTAAAGTGTTTGTGGGTTTGAAATAGACTGAGATTTCATGTTGTCTGAAAATCCCATGAGAAAGGGTGCATTTTTCCACCAGCACTCTAGCCAGAACTGAAGAAGCAGCTTGGATGAGCTGTGAAACATATTCGACCAAATAAACTTTTGTCCAGTTGACAAACTGAATTTCTCCTTTTGCCATGGATTCTACCTGGACGACTGAGGAAATTTACACAAGAAAATGTTCTGTTTTATCATCATGTTTGCTGTTTTATGAAATCCTATATAGTATTCCTTAAGTTCAATCTACTCCTTTTTTAAAATTAAAAAGTACCCATTCAGAATAGAAATTACACTAAACTCAACAAGAAAATGTTATGTTTTTATAAGTGTTTTTTTAATGAAATCCTACATAGTATTCCTTAATTTCAATCAACTCCTTTTTTTTTTTTTTTAATCATTCAATCAAGAAATCAATCAAGAACACACTCTCACCTCTGACCCTCCTATGCCCAAAAAAGTACAAGGTGTAGTATGCAGGAATTTCTGTAAAACTGCATTACTCAGATTCAATTCAGAATAGAAATTACACTAAACTCAATGTGTTTGAGGTTGCTCTTACTTGAAGTTTCAGGTGGAACAGGGCAAGTCATTATTGCACGCTGGATGGTAACTATGGAAGATCGTCTAATATCTGAGGGCATCACACATCCTTTTTGACGGGACTGGCTGCTGTGTTTGCAATCTACTATACTGTATATTCAACCTTCAATATCAAGAAGAGGCAGCTTGTACTCTAGAATTCATTTAGAGGTAAGACTCTTTTCATTTCCTTGTCATCATTATAGATTTTTTATTGTATTTATTTAATTAGTGAAAACCGAAATCTAAATAATCACAGACCATTCTTTTGCATACTAACAGGGATAGTTTGGATGTTTTAACATAAGGTGGTATTTATTGACAGAGACATGAATTCAGACTCTGGGATGACAAACAAGTAGCAAAACACAGGGGCTCAGGTCAGGTAACAAAAATATTTCAAACCACAGCACAGAAAAACATGAATCATTCAAACTAGAATCCAACATATGTGTGAAGAAGTTTATTTGGTCGAAGACGTTTAGCTTGGATGAGCTGTGAAACGTCTTCGACCAAATAAACTTTGTCCAGTTGACAAATTGAATTTCTCCCTTTACCAATCCAACAGATGATTCTACAGCTTAATGTTCCTGTCCTGTATCTTAACAATATTTTCTTAGATCACACTGCCTATAAGCTTCAGTTGAGGTGTATATGATTTGGCTCCAGGGCAGTGTTCAGCAGATAAAATAGTTCCAAGATATAGAAAGATGTGATAGGAAAATCAAACTCCAAAATTACACAAAATATCTCATGATATCAGTACCAGTTAATTAGTAATATCGCCTTATGTTAGAGAACTCAGACTCAGAACTCAGTATCTCCACACTGAAGAACCTCATGGACTTCAAATGGGACTTTATATAGGTCACTGAGCGCTCTCTTGTCTCCATTTCTCATGTTGTTCTGAAACCATAAATGTTATTGTAATGTTATTGTATGTCCCAGACTTATTTTTGATTATTGTGTTTGTTGCTGTTTTAGAGTGACAACGCTGGAATAAAGCCAGGAAGAGGAACAACAACTAGCATTCTGACAATCATTTCTCCCTGACTGAGATGATTCCTCTTTAAATCAGGACTGTCCACACCCTCTCAGATGAAGATAAGAATGCCCTTATTTTTAAGAAGTAAAACACAAGCCTCACAGGACAGCACGAGCCTACCTCGCAGAACTTGTATAAAAGCTACACACAAAAATTTCACCATAGTACTTTAAAAGGTAAAACATGAGCCTGTGTCACAGAACTCTTTTAAGAAGTAAAACACTACCTCAGAGATTTCTTTTTAAGAGGTAAAACATGAACCTCACAGAACAATTTTAAAAGGTAAAACTGAATAGATAGAGTTTTTTACCCAAATGTTGCCATTGATTAAAATTCTTACTGAGGTATAGTCCCATAGACAGTCGATAATACACTGCAGTAAGTCTATATGCTGTAAATATAATCGCTTTTTCATAGAACACATGTGTACCTCACAGGACTATTTTAAGTGGGAAAAAACTGCCTACCTACAGTTTCTTCCCAAATGTTGCAATTGTTGCCTATTTTCAACAAGTTCTTACTGATGTGTATTTTCATTTCTTAATATACATTTTCAAAACATTGGAAAAGTGTGTTTTACAAATGTTGTTATTGATACATAGTTTCAGATGTTCTTAGTGATGCATATTTGTAGACAGCGAAGGATACAGTGGAATAAATTTAGATACGTTAAACTGCCTTTTGAGAACATATAAGCATTCCTTACATAATTCTTTACAGGTTAAACTCTTATTTCCTCTGTATTAGTCACCTCAGTGTTTGGTCCAGTTGGTTGAATCAAGGTAAAGTTCAAAATGGTAAGATAAGACACTATTCGGAAAACAATAGCATGGAAACAGTTACAACTTTTTTGTGTGTTTTCATGTTTGGTAAGGTCTCTGACATGTGATCTAATTTTAGATCACTGCCATCGGATCCTTCAGACACTATTTGGCTGTTTTTATTTTGCTACTCAGAATCTCTGGTTTGTTTATCTGAGACATCTGACAATTTTTAGTTTCTTTTTAATTATTACAATTGTATTTTACAGTAGCAGTATTCATGTTGACATTGCCTGTATTTAAACAGGCAATGTCAACATGAATACTGCTACTGTAAAATACAATTATAATAATTAAGAAGAAGAAGAAGAAGAAGTGACTTTATTGATCTCACACTATATATATATATATATATATATATATATATATATATATATATATATATATATATATATATATATATATATTAGGAGCAGACTTCTGCGCCCGGGGACCATCTCCATGATCTTCTTGCTTCGGTTTGGTCAGGACCTACCTATGGTGCATGTTTTGGGTTGATGGGGTAAACTGGAGTGCCCAGAGAAAACCCACCCAGACACGGGGAGAACATGCAAACTCCACACAGAAAGGCCCAGGCGACCCGGGGATCGAACCCAGACCATGCATGCAAACTCCACACACAGAAAGGCCTGAGTGAAAAAGAAACTAAAAATTATGTCTGTGATTTATATCCTTTGTAAATAGTTTATTGATTATTTAGCATAGGTTTAAGCAATTCTCTGTAGCCCACAGAACAACTTTAATTTTGATTGTAGTGAATATTGAGATTTTAGATATTCTAAAGTGCGTCTAAAGTGAGTTTCTACGGCGACGTGGCGTTGCCACCCATGTAAATATAATTTGGCTCAGTAACACGAAATAACGTGGAAAGTTTCACGTTATAACGTGATATTTATTACGTTATAACGTGAAATTTTTCACATTATTACGTGATACTGAGCCAAATATATTTAGGGTTTGACAGCTCTGAGCTTCCGTAGTTTTCCACTGTGCAACAGTCAATTCAAGAGTAGGCTAATTACACCCTGTCAGTGGATATATGTCACAGAAGTGACATCTATACCACTGAAATTAATCTCCAACCCTCATATTTTCCACATTTCATATTTTCAACACACAGCATTTACATGTATACTCAACAAAAATATAAACGCAACACTTTTGTTTTTGCTCCCATTTTTCCTGAGATGGACCCAACGATGCAAAATTCACTCCAGATACACAACACTACCATTTCTCTCAAACATTGTTCACAAATCTGTCTAAATGTGTGACAGCGAGCACCTCTGCCCCGCCGAGACAATCCACCCCACCTCACAGGTGCGCCACATCAAGATGCCGATCCGACATCATGACCAGTGCACAGGTGCGCCCCAGACTGCCCACAATAAAAGGCCACCCAGAAATGTGCATTTTTTTTTTTTTTTGCTTTATTGGGGGTCTGGGGTCTCAGAACCAGTCAGTATCTGGTGTGACCACCATTTGCCTCATGCAGTGCAACACATCTTCTTCGCATAGAGTTTATCAGATTGTCAATTGTGGCCTGTGGAATCTTGGTCCACTCCTCTTCAATGGCTGTGCGAAGTTGCTGGATATTAGTGGGAGCTGGTACACGCTGTCGTATACGCCGGTCAAGCACATCCCAAACATGCTCAATGGGTGACATGTCCGGTGAGTATGCTGGCCATGCAAGAACTGGGACATTTTCAGCTTCCAAGAATTGTGTACAGATCCTTGCAACATGGGGCCGTGCATCATCTTGGTGAAACATGAGGTGATGTTCATGGATGTATGGCACAACAATGGGCCTCAGGATCTCATCACGGTATCTCTGTGCATTGAAAATGCCATCAATAAAATGCACCTGTGTTCTTCGTCCATAACAGCCTTTGAAGAGGAGTGGACCAACATTCCACAGGCCACAATTGACAATCTGATAAACTCTATGCGAAGAAGATGTGTTGCACTGCATGAGGCAAATGGTGGTCACACCAGATACTGACTGGTTCTGAGTCCCCAGACCCCCAATAAAGCAAAAAAAAAAAAAAAATGCACATTTCGGGGTGGCCTTTTATTGTGGGCAGTCTGGGGCGCACCTGTGCACTGGTCATGATGTCGGATCGGCATCTTGATGTGGCGCACCTGTGAGGTGGGGTGGATTGTCTCGGCGGGGCAGAGGTGCTCGCTGTCACACATTTGGACAGATTTGTGAACAATGTTTGAGAGAAATGGTAGTGTTGTGTTTGAGAGAAATGGTAGTGTTGTGTATCTGGAGTGAATTTTGGATCTTTGGGTCCATCTCAGGAAAAATGGGAGCAAAAACAAAAGTGTTGCGTTTATATTTTTGTTGAGTGTAGAATAGGCTATATTCCAGTATCTGCTTTAGACTTTAACTTAGATTTAGACAAACTTTATTGATCCACAAGGGAAATTGTTTTGGGTACAGTCGCTCACTGAAATCAAGTAATCATTAGAAAAACCTGACATATGCACTTTATAATTAAACTAGAAGAGGCACGTTTTATGCCAAGCAACCCTCTCGATTTGTCCAGACTGGCTGGAGGCACCTGGTATATGAGTGAAATAAATTGCAGTGTTTATACTTTTATACAGAGATTTCTGTCTGTGTTTAAATTGATATCTCATCTTCCTCAAGAAAGTTTTGATGCAGTTTGCAGTATTCCAGTATATTTTAGAGAACTACAAAGCCACAGCTCAATAATACAAGCATTTATATATTTTCATAAATGCATTTTCCTAACAATGTCCAGTCCATGTGATGGTTCCCTTGTCCAGGTGATAGAGAACTGTTCTGGTGCACTTCTCACAGACATGAGTTGCAGTTAAGCGTTACATTACAGAAGATTGAAAAAATATATTAATTTCCTTTCCTGTCATCATCACCACAGTAGACCACTCTGCCTTGGACCCGGGAGCGCTCCGCTTCAAACACCAGCAGATGGCTCTGCAGCGTTTCCTTTGGACTGGAGCGAATTAAGGATGGATCATTGTTCTTCAAACACACAAATGGCATTATGGGTAATGCGCTTTAGCGTACAATATTTTAACAAGAGCAAAGTACAGAGACTTAAAAGTGACTAAAAAGAGATTATTCTACACTTGCTACCATGCAAGCTTGACAAGTCTCTCAAAACTAATATTTTTTTTTTTATATTTGCCAGTTAAGTGCACTCAATTCTGAAAGAAATTATGATGTTTTATGTTGATGGGTATTAAGAACTTTAGCTGAGGGAAGTATCTCAGATGAAATTCTTATATTGTATTTTTTTCTTAACTTCATCTTATTTGAAATACTAGTTGATGAGATACTGTATTACAAATACAATACAAGAACAAGACTGTGAATTAATATTAGATAAGCAACATTACTCACAGCCACAGCAGAAATAAATGCGTCCATGAGGTGGTAGTCTGCTCCTCCATGTCCACTCATCCCAAAGTGATGCGGGGCATCGCTGCGTGGGTTATGTTTAGTTGATCTTTGAGTCAGGAAGTCAAACACTCGCACCCCATTGCCATCATAAGAGAGCTCTCCCTTTGAGGCAGTCACATTACAAGTGTTAGACTAAGTGATTTGATAATGAAATTAGACATAATGAAAAATGTTAATTGTAGTTGAACCTTGCTGCCATAGATAGTTGTCTGTCTTTGGCAAATCTTTTCTGTAAAAGCCACCATGGAAAATGCTGCTGTCATTCCACCTTCAAACTCCATGTTCACAACCTGGGAATAAATGATGTAATAAAAGAGTATTTGTTAACTATGATGATATTTGGTGTTTTCTCAGGCCAGACTGATATGTGTAGAATTGAGTTCTACATGTGTATCAGAAGGCTTTCACTGAAAGTGATCACAACATCATAACAAAAATTGAATCTGATTGATCCAACCGTCAAAACAGCAGAACTGTCCGCAAAATCTAACTTTCGTTACATACAGATGAGAGAAAAGCACAGACATCTTTTCTGTCCGTAAAGCGCTGCATATTTTACACCTTTTATACCTTCTGCATATTTTTCACAAACAAAATAGTCTGTATTTTTCATTAAATAGGCTGAAGTACATCAGATGGCGCTGTGATGTTTGTTTTGGTTCACTTGGGTGCTTAGACTTTGGCTTCAGCCTAAAGCTCAGTGCTGCTCTGTCATTGGTCCACCCGCTGCTGGGTGAATTTGAACCTTACAGCAGGAGTATCTCATGAGTTTGTGAATTCACAAATATTGTGAGAATCAATCTTGTTGGTCAAGGTTGGTTTATTGATCATGTGTGAATAATACCATGAGTGTTCTAATACCTGATTAGTGCACACATCGTTGTCACATTCGTAAACACAGCGCCCGTACGGTCCGCTCCTCAGAGCTTCAGTCACCGACTCGATGTCGGGGTACGTGTTTTGGCAGATGTGACCAAAACACGTGTGACCCTACATACAAAATAGATTATGTGTGTAATTAGGAATACTTTATATTCAGTCAGGAAGATCACTTGTATGCTGCTATCCACTGTGCATAGTGTGCTATTATTGCCACTAAACCATTCATATCTCAAGTAATTCATATAGGTGCTCTCTATCTCCTCTTCCTGCACTAAAAAAAAAAACAATCCAATACATTTTTTGTATCAACTGGCCAGACGTTTAAATATACATTTTTCCTGACAATTTTTTTTATTTCCTGGTTGGATTGTATCGTGCTTGTGGAAAAGAGTAATATAAAATAGATTATATAAAATGTGCTGAACCTGTTTGACTGTGTCCAGATATATTTTAGATGCAGAATATGAACAGTCTTGCTCTATGGGACAAGCAAGGCAGCGCTCTCCGGCACCTGTTGGCTGAAAAAAGCAGATCACATTTAATTTAGTTTAATCATGAATAAAACAAACAAAAAATGTATGCACTGTTAATCTTGGAATTGTATTGGTAGATTGCTTATGTGGTCTTCTAAATAACACTTTTGACATATACAGTAGTATTTTAGGTTGGAGAGAATGTATGTAACCGAGGCGGGAGGATCATGGAGATGGTCCCCAGGCGCCCTAATGTGTGCTGCCCACTGCTCCTAATATATGTATATATATATATATAGGATGGGTTAAAATGCAGAGAAGAATTTCTCCAGTGTGAGATCAATGAAGTCACTTCTTCTTCTTCTTCTTCTTCTTCTTCTTTTCTTATTATTTTGTAACCATGCACAAATAATGCAGTGTAATGGCTTACCTTGTGTGCCTTTTTGAAATGACTAACGGATCCAAATGATGACACCTTGAGACACCTGGGATAGCAAGCATCACAGTTAATCAGGTTCGGATTGGTCATCTGTACTACTGGGAAAATGCCTGGTGGGCCGGTCCACCTCAGACCACATTTTGGGTGGTGCGGTGGCCGAATTTTGTTCCCCAGCCCGACCCTGGAGTTAATATTTCATCTCTGACAGTGGGCCTATCTCAACATTTTCTAGGGTTTCAGCTTCTTGTTTACAGGTGGCATTTGAGCACTGTTCACCCTTCAGAAACATAATAATTTGACAGACATTTTCTCTAAAAATAAAAGGAGATCAGAGACATTTTAGCAATAGTGAGTACTTATGCAGTGCTAAAAGATATGTTATGATTATGTGCTATGTTAGATTAAATATATTGTGTCATGTTTATTAATTCACAGTTTTGAGTTATTGGGGCTACTTTGTGTGTCTCTGTTGCGTCAAAGTGTCAAATATTTGGGTTAATTTTGAAGAGCTTTGGTTTACCTCCGTGCCCCTGCCCAGTGATGTATGAGGTCGATGTCATGACATGATTTGGCCAAAAGTGCAAATGAGCTTTCTGCCTCATTTCTCCAGTTTCCTCGAACATAAGAATGTGCAAAGTGATAAAAGCCAACCTACAACAAAATATTTGGATGTTTTCGTAACCACAGTCTACTTAATAAGCAAAAGTGTGACTTATGCTTACTAATGAGCATCAGTATTTAAAAAAAGTTCACTATTATATGCTGTAATTATCTCGGTAATATGCCATTGACGGTATGTTTGATTTGTTTTCTATTCTTCATTCATTCATTTCATGTTTAACCAGTAAATAATGTAAAAAAAAAAATCTCTATACTAATATATTAAAGTTACACAATTCCATGGCATCATCCGAGGACACATACATCTGTAAACATTTGTACTTCAATCAATCAATCAAACAATATTTATAAGGCGCTTTTCATACAAAATTGTAACACAAAGCGCCCAAAGCCTTGTGAAGTATCAGGACAGGCCAACTGATATTTATATATTATAAAATAGGAAACTTATTTACCGGTTCTAAGTGCTGAATATGGATCACATCTCCAATGGCTCCTTCCTCAATGAGTTCCTGCATGAGATATAACAATATAATTATTTGGTTACTTACATAAAATATTAGCCTTCATATTTAAAAGGTACACATTCAACTTTTTTGATGAAGGGTCTGTAACTTGTTTGTTATTGCTTTGCCTAAAATGTTCCATAGTATAGCATTTAACTCCTATATTACCATGGACAAAACAGGTGACACCTTCAGCCCAAAATATGGTCAGATCTATGGAGAGGTGATCCATGTTTTCAAGGCATTTTTTTAAACAATAAGCACCTGTAATTGAATAATGCAAGGTAGATATGGAGACAAACGGACAAAGATGGTGGATTCCTCCCATAAATGTTACACAATGCACCTTTAAACAGACAGTGAAACAGAGACCTTGATCTTGTGGATTGTAGGATCATAGCGCAGGACGTGGCCCACAGAAAGCATCACCCCACTCTCAGTACAAGCCTCTACGATTGCTGTGCAGTCTTCAAGAGTGGTCTAAAGGTTTCATTTAGTTTAAAAAAACAGCATCACATTGAATCTTTCTGTTATAAGAACTAATGAAACTCACGGCCATTGGTTTCTCCAGAAGGATATGATAACCCTTATTTGCAAAGGCTATCGCAGGATCCTACAAGAAGTGCAGGACATGTAGAAAACACACGTGTCACAAAATTTGTGATGACTATATGTTCTAATGACATTACCTTGTGAAGGCGGTCTGGGGTGCAAATTAAAGCAGCATCTGTAAACTTTTCTCTTGCAGCCATACTTTCCCAATCTGGTTAGAGACAAATTAAATATTTACTATTAAACTATTATCTCTGTTCTAAAGATGAAGGCAGTGTTTATCAGATGTATTTGACATTTTGGAGACATTTTCTATGAAACACACCTTCAAATACATTTTCATTTTCAATATTGTGTTTTTGTTGAAGTTTTGTGCGGGCAAACTTTCTTGGATCAGCTACCCCCACAACCTAAGTCAAAAAGAAATACAAAATCTGTATGTGATTAAGTGTGAATACTAATCTCAAAAGTCAAAGTCAACTTTATTGTCAATTCTGCCATATGTGTTCGACATAGTGAATCGAAATTCCGTTTCTCTCTGGCCAAGCAGTGCAAAAAAGACAGTATTCAAAATACAATATAAAGACAATACAAAAACTATCTAAGACATAATCTAAAAAGTAGTGCAAAGAATAAATACCTATTTACAGATTTAGTAAAATGTATCTACTATCTAAATAAATCTACTATGAACCAGAGCTGACGAAGCCTCTCGGATGAGCGGCGAAACGTTTTCGACCAAACAAACTTTGTCCAGTTGACAAATTGAATTTCTCCTTTTATCATGGATTCTACCTGGACGACTGAGGGACTCTTCACGCTACTATGAACCTATTACAAATGTTTTGATTTAAGTAGCGTTTTATTATACATACAAACCTTTGTGCGATCAGGGTGGATGGTGGCATAGTTGGAGTAGTTGTCACCTCTGCAACCAGCCCCCACAACAATAACACTGACCTGGGTCATTTTGGAGCACTGTGAACTTGGAAAAATCATCAAAGAGTCAAAAGTATGATCATTGTTTGATGAAAGTTAATTATTTTCTCTTATTGATTAATTAAGGCTGCTAGTCCCAAAATAGGTACAAGGCTTGTATAAAGTTACATCAACTTCTAATAAGATATAAGGTGTGTACTATGATAATTGGGATAATGAGTACAAATAAACATACTGTGTGTATCGTTAATTCATACAGAATAGTTGTAATGTTCGCAGACATCCCAAGTTCCAAACAACTTTTTATTAACTTAAATGAGTTCTTAAACATTAAACTTTAAAATTAAACATAAACTTTAAATTAAATTAAACATTTAATTATTAAATATTAAAATTAAATATGTTATTTGTGTTTAAACATTTCAAATTCAAATATATGTCCATGTTGCGTAAAACACCTGTCACCAACCTATTTTACACACAGTGCACCTAACCACATTTTTCACCCTAATCAGACAGGGATATATTTTAGTATATTCTGCCGTAAAATTAGTTTTATATTTTCGTTTTTTAGATTCTGCCATCTCGCTGCACTAAATTATAACTTCTGAGAAAGTAAATTGAAGCCCGCCCACACTGAAAGCTGATTGGCTAGTTTTGCTGAGTGTAACCAATCAGCGCGTTCTCTGGCCAGTGCTCGCTTAAACACACGCACACGCGCGCAGGTTCCACAAGCGTAAATTCTCTCTCTCTCTCTCTCTCTCTCTCTCTCATGCGCATTCTGTTTGAAGTACTGTATTCCGTGCATGATACAAGAGTTATCTTGCGTGCACGCTACAGTCAAAAACAAAAACAAAACAAAAAACCTCACATTGTCTAAAATCCGGGATATTTTATCCACGTGCGGGCATCAGGGAGCCACTATAATTTTCCGGGAGACTCCTTGCCTGGAAGAATCCATGACTCATCGCTGTACCAGCGGCGGTATCGCGCTGTACTGTATAGCAAATACAGAGATATCATTTGGCAGGCCAGGTAAGGAGACTCCCGGAACTTCCGGGAGACTTGGGATGTCTAATTAACATAACAGTAACAAAATGCCCAAGGTAGGCTTAGGCAGACAGTCTTTAATAGATTCAGATAGACTTTATAAACTTTATGTTTAAAGATCCCAAGGTGAAATTATTGTCTACAAACACAGACAGAGCTTGTTTGATAAACAGAGACAACACAGCAATAAAGCAGTAAAGCAGCAATAAAGACACATGGCGATAAAACAGAATCTATTCAACATCTGACAACTTGCCAGAGGTTGTAGATCATAAGAAGCCAATACAATTAATAACAGTAGCCTATTTAATCATGTGTAACTGTTGTATTGGTGTTTAAATACCTGTTTGGTCCCATAATCCTCGCTTTAGTCTCCTGAGATGTTCACTTTGCTCTCGAATGGCCATAAAGTGATAAAATATAGAGTTAAACATCAACCTCCTCCTTTCCTAACAACTCACTCACTTCACCTAGGACTGGAAAAGTGATAAAATATAGAGTTAAACATCAACCTCCTCCTTTCCTAACAACTCACTCACTTCACCTAGGACTGGAGGGATCCTGACGATGCACACCGCCTTCTTGTGGCAGAGAACGATAAGTGCATGGATATAGTAATGTTTAATAAGTAGTTAATTTTTATCTTGATGTCACTTGTCTATTCTTTTTTGAAAGTTTGAATGTGTGAATGTGTGAAGTCTGCATATTCGGTTTATAATACGATGATATTACGTGATTACCCATGTCACGTGACGCCCGCAGCTCGTCCAGACCTGAGTGTCGGGCTTTCGTTCGTTGCGCTCCAAAGATCTCATCTCAAATGGTGGTAAACATCTGCTTGGAGGATATATTTATATCGGACGTACAGATATTGATTTGATTTGCGGTTTTGCTTTCTGTTAACTGTTGCTACACGAGCTAAACACCCCGGAATTATCTTGCTAGGACGGTTTTTTGTTTGCTTGTTAGCTAAAGTTAGCTCATCGGCTAACTCCATTGCCTCCATTGGACTGCTTGGCTGTAAAAAAAACAAACAAAAAAAAACTTTGCAAAAAGATGGAGAACCAATCTGTAACATCTGGGGTGGCATCTACGACCTCTTCAACCTCAAGTAATTGCATTGCAAATGATAATGCACCAACTAATGATAACAGCATCCCGCCAGTCACGAGTAATGGTAACGTTGTGTTACGCTATTCCAAAACATTGTTATTCATATGTCAGTATTTGATTTTGTCATTCCTTGTTTTTTGATGATATATTACGTTAAATGTTATCTTAAGTTGTTACAATTGTTTATTTACAAATGTTTTTCCTTCATGATGACTAAACACGTATTTCCCAGATAATCAGTTTCCATTCACTTTCTTTATTAAGGTAATATAAGAATCATCTGTATTTAATAACTGCATTTTGTCTGCCAGCTTCAGCCTCAGCAGCAGCAGCAATGGCAACTCCATCAGTGGACACATCTGTCTCCAATGGAGTTTATGTTCCCGGAGGCATCACAAACGGAGATGTGAAACTTGCCATTTCCACCACTCCTCTGGCAGATTTTCTCATGCAGCTGGAGGATTACACCCCCACAGTATGTCAACTCGTTCAATTAATTACTTATTTCAAATGGCCCAAATGTGAATCTGAGTTCTGACATGGAATTGGTCCTTGCTATTTAAGAAGTACTCTTGGTAGACATTGGAATATGCACAAAAATCTAATGTTTACAGAGAGGCATACTTTATTGATCCCAAGGGAAATTCAAGTTTGGCTGCAATAAACTGTTGCAGTTGATGTTGATGCAACCTTTCCACTGCTTGTCTCAGTCACCTTTGTGTCTCAATCAAAGGTCTCAGTGTCTCAGTGCAGTTTAACAGGAGG
The DNA here is from genome assembly GCA_036785185.1 of Paratrypauchen microcephalus. Classification (NCBI taxonomy): domain Eukaryota; kingdom Metazoa; phylum Chordata; class Actinopteri; order Gobiiformes; family Gobiidae; genus Paratrypauchen; species Paratrypauchen microcephalus. The sequence continues at coordinate 6,113,688 of JAVJIX010000016.1, read as the reverse complement.
ACTAGTCAGGCAGGGTCAGCAGATCTGTAAAGAGCCAAAAGTGTCCCTCCTCTATTTCCTGCAGCATCACAGCAGTGTCCAGGGGGAAACCAGGTGAATGCAACAGGAGAGGCCTCGTTCTTAGTTTACTTTGGTGTTTCGGTTAATAATAATAATAACAATAATAATACAGTGGTACCTCACCTTATGAAATTAATTCGTTCCAGAAGTGGTTTCGTAACGTGAATTTTTCATAAGTTGAGTAGCTATTTCAATGGAAAAAGCCTGATTCGTTCCAAGGCCCCGATCCAAGTTTTTTTTTAAAATAGTGTAACTTTTTTTAATAGTGTAACATTGTGTTCTGCATAGAGACTGTAGACCCAGGACTAAACGTGGACTATACCAGGTCTAGACCAAGGTCTTAACCTGGACTAAACCTGGACTAGGGGGACCGTACACAGTCTGAGCGCATGAACGAGACCCGTGCTCAAACCGTGCCTCCTCTAGACCTCCTCTAGGCCTGGTCTAGACCAGGTCTAGACCACCACGGCTCTTGCATGCGTTCGTTCATGCGCTCAGACTGCGTGCGGTCCCCCTCGCTGCTCGCCTCAGCCGTGACTCAAAACGAAACCAGGAAATAGACCCGCGCGCGGCACTTTAATCCACCTGGTCTAGTCCTGATTTAGTCCAGGTTTAGTCCTGGCCCAGTCCTGGTTTAGTCCAGGTCTAGACCTGCTGGCAGCCCCGCGCCGGGTCATGCTGCGCTATCACACGTATCCCCCTTCCCCCCACACTTAAGTATTAATAATTTTGTTGAAAATCTATGAAAGTTTGAGTGTTTAAACGAGAGACAAATGTGAGAAAAGTTTAAATTCAGTCTGAGAAAAGTGTATAATGTGTGTGGCTGAGCGCGCATTATTTGAATTTTTGAGATTTCGCGTTTCGTAACTTGAATTTTCTTTCGTATCTAGAAACCAAAATTTAACGTGAAGGACATACACAATAATAATACATTTTATTTATTAGGCGCCTTTCTGTTGGTGAAAAGGTCCATTCTCTCAAAGTGTTTTCTACATTTCTTCTCTAGTGGAGTTTTATGCCAGCATCCTAACTGGTGTATCTACCGCCACTTACTTGTTTTATGTTTTCAGTGCACATTATACACAGTGATAAGTGTGAAGTAAAACCATGTCCATTTAGTGCCCTCCTTATTTTCTCAACAAAAAAAGTTATAAAATGCCCACACCTAGTTGCCTGGAAGAATCCATGACTCATCGCTGTACCAGCGAGTGAGTCTGGTAACGTTTGATCCACAGAATACGCTGCGGTTGCGCGTAGACAGACAGCTAAGTGAACCAATCAGAGATTGCGCCATCTTGATTCAAAACTGAGGCGGAACTTCCGCTGCCTAAGAGTGACTTTGCGGGCAAAGGCGGGTGCACTGACGTCACCATCTTTGAACGAATCAGAATCGCGGAGTCGGTTTGGAACCGGAGGAGCGAGAGTGGATGGAGAGTGTCCAAATGGTATCGCGGTGTATAGGAAATACAGAGAGATATCATTTGGCTGGCCAGGTAACACACCTAGTACTAAGCCCCAACCATCAACTTTTCTACTGCATCCAGGATCATGACCATATGGTCGGACTCTTGCTGCCCCTCCAATGCACAATTGAAGGCAATGAATTGTGAAGTGAACCCACCACCCGCGGGAGGATTCATGGGAGCTGGTGCATTGTGTTCTGGGCAGCAGATCTGCTTGGACCACTGCCCCTGTGACCCAGAAATGGAAAAGCGGAAGAAGATGGATAGATGGATGGATGGAATGCCAGGAAACATTTTTTATCCATACACAAAAATCTGTTGTTAACATTTTTAACAGGCACATCTTCTCCCCCTTTTCTTTACTTGTCTCATAGCCTCTGTATATGAAAGCCTTCCTCTCTCAAACCGTTTATTTTAACTTCCATATTTTTCCGTGGACACTCGTTAGACCCAGCACAGTGTTTTCCAGAACAATGCACACACGAAGGTTCTTTGTCGACGATCTCACATTCTTCCTTCACACATCTGTCACTTCCACATCTTGCATATCTTTTAACACCCCAACATAATGCAGCCACATGGCCATACTAACAGTAGAAACACCTCAAAGGGCCCGACTCAAAGGACCTCACTCTGTAGGACACAGGAACACTCGCTCTGGTAATTCCCCCTCAAATAATAAAGAAACTGAGGTACTCGGCTGTCTTCTGCCATCTCTGAATCTGTAGAGTCTCGGGGCATCCCGCACACCAGGAACATCTTCAAATTCACTTGCTTCCGTATCGGTAGGGACACCTCTAATCACTCCGTTCGTTCTTTTATTCCCACTAAGAGGAAAACGGCGGACTCCATATAGACCTCAATTTTTAATGCTTTATCTCTTTACTTCATTTGAAGTACTTTCATAATGACCGTTCCCCCTAGTCACTCCAACTGAACCAACTTGTCCGAGCTTGTCACCGGCAAACTTTCCTATGTTGTGGGGATTGCTAAACATCCCAGTCTCCCATTTCCTCTGGTTCCAGATGCATGGCCCTCACCATCTTTGGCCGGGTTCCCAGTCCTCCCCTGTCACATTTGCTGCCACATGTGGTTTAAAAAGGCTGTAGCATCTGAAATGGCCATAGCTAGCTTCTCAGCTAGCCTGTTGCATGTTCTCCATGGATAAGGGAAAAACAACCTGCTCATTTCACAAAAACCAGCAGTCCCTTACTTAGACTTAGACACACGGGAAATTGGTTAGGACACAGTAGCTCACACATCACAATATATTGCACATGCTGCATTTCTTAGCTGGTTAAAATTCCATAATATGATGTTAAAAACTGAGCTCAAAAACTGCTCAGTGTGTGAAGCAGGTAGCCACAAAAGCAGCCAGCTATTCATTCAAATTTATCTATGATTATTTCAGATTCCTGATGCAGTAACAGGCTACTACCTCAACCGTGCTGGCTTTGAAGCTTCTGATCCAAGGATGTGAGTAATGAACGTTGATTATAATGCTTTAATGTTCTATTGACCACTCTCCTTGCTCTTCACAAACACATTTTTTCAATATGACCTGCTATATTACTTTTTATTAAATGTAAAATTGAATCATTTTGGCATTCCAACTGTGCTGAAGGTTTGGCACCACACAACATTGTCTTCCACAGGCTTGTGTATGTTACAGCTAATGAAAAAAAAAAAATACCAGCAAAAATTGTGACATGAACTTCTTTTGCTAAAATCTGTTTCTTTCCTCCAGAATCCGCCTCATCTCACTGGCCTCTCAAAAGTTCATCTCCGATATTGCAAATGATGCACTACAGTATTGTAAAATGAAAGGCACAGCTTCAGGAAGCTCAAGAAGCAAGACAAAGGTTAGTGCTTCCATACTTATTTCCATGTTAATGTATTATAATAAAAATCTTTTAATGAAACAAACTATAATGATACTGCAGCACATGAAATACAAAGAAAAGGAATACAAACAGATGGTTCATATTTTCTGTTTTAGGACAAGAAGTATACTCTTACAATGGAGGACTTACAACCAGCTCTTTCTGAATATGGAGTGAACGTCAAGAAACCATATTATTTTACATAGGGTCACCTATGATTTTTTGTATGTTGCTTTTTGTAATTTAGTTCCTTTGCTCATGCACAATAAACAAGACTGTATACTCGACTCCAAAAGTTTTATTTTGAATTTTGGTGCTTTTGAATAGATTTCAAACATTTCTTCATTATGTGACTGTAAAACATTTACTGGTATGTTTTATTGTGAATATAAATTATATAAAATATATGTGTGCCCTCTTTATTTAAAGGTGTTCTTAATAAGTTACAGAAAATAGTTTATTACTGCATTACATTACATTGCATACTGTGTTGTTTTTTGTTGACAGTCAGGAAGTTTTAGTTGCATCTAGTAAAGTATTGGTACTCTTCTGTTTGAGAATATTATTTACATCCGTGTGTGACGTATAGCAAAATCAGTTTGTAGTTCGCGATCTTTCTAGTTTGTGCCTATTTGGAATCCGTAGAATGACATGCCAGCCACCGTACGTCTGAGGGAACGTATTCCATTCAAAAAAAACGGCGTGTGAAATTAGTTTCTTGTATAAAAATATATATTCTTTTGGCTATAATTCTGTACTTAAAATGTCTGTCCATCCTTCAAACCCCAGCAACCCAATCGTTTTCTTCGACATCACAATCGGTGGGCAGGTGAGTGAAACAGCGCGGAGCTAATACTAGCTAAAGCTAACGATCAAAGCTACACACACTAGACAATACAGCGCACACCTTTAAGCAACCTACAATTCTGTTACTTTATAAACAACGGATGAGTAAAACGTGGTTATATATTTTACAATAAAGGATATACTCAAGTTAATCTCGTCATTTGAAATCAGTTGCCACAAAAGTCTAAACGCTTAAGTTAAACTTCTCAGTACTGTTCTTCAGTATCAGGGCCTGTCTAAACTTTAAATGTTATAAACATAAGTTTAAGTTTTTCCATTAGCAGGGCTCTCAAGTTATGAGCGGGGTCGTGCGTGAGATTAATTTCCGAAGAGCGGGGGGGTTGCGAGTGAACAATTTTTCCGGGGGGGGGGGGGCGCTTGAATTGCGTGAGAAATGCCGTGTGAAACGTCAAATTGCGATTGCATTTACACAGAGCCCTGTGTAAATGTTTGTCTAAAGAGCAAACTTAAACTACAAAGCAACTAATGAGAGTTATATAAATGAAGTTATTACCTGATGGTTCTCCGTTTTGTCGTTCACTGACAGTGCAGTGCGCGCTTAGACACTCGCTGAGCGGCGCGGAGAGGGAGCGGGGCGAGGAGGAAGGGGGGGGGGGTCGCGGAAAACGCGCGGTGCCTGCATAAACTGAGCCACACAGACCGATTTTCTGGACACAAAAAAATAAAAATAAAAGATCAGCATGAGAAATGCCATATGTGGCGTGTGAGCCTGTGAACACGTCGAATTGCGTGTGTCACACACTCAATGCGTGAGACTTGAGAGCCCTGATTACTCTTAAATAACAAATCAAAGCGTCCTGATAATTCTAAAACGGGTGCACTTCACTAACCAGTAGGAGGTGCTGTTCTGTGTACTCCAGCTTAGGTCCTGACCAAGCCGAAGCAAGAAGATCATGGAGATGGTCCCCGGGCGCCCTAATGTGTGTGCTGCCCACTGCTCCTAATATATGTATATATATATATATATAGGATGGGTTAAAATGCAGAGAAGAATTTCTCCAGTGTGAGATCAATAAAGTTCACTTCTTCTAAAACTGATCCTACTTTATAAAACTAAATCATACATCTAATCGTGATCACACCTCTTTAAACAACACTTTAGGACAGAGGATTAGCTGTGAATACCCCAATTTAAAACAAATTTCATCACATTCATGTAGACTTGGTATCTTTTATAATGTAGGCTTAGTAACTTTTAATTGGTATTTTAAGTCACAGCTGTTTGTTGTAAGAGTTCCCGCTTCACTGTGATTGGTTAAAGCTACTCGTCAGTCACCTGTGGTCATGAGCCAAGATCACGAATACAAGCGGTTAAATGCCGCCGAGTGGCTGGGCGCTCCATTAGAGATGGGGTGAGGAGCTCGGAGTAGAGCTGCTGCTCTTCTACGTTGAGAGGGGCCCGTTGAGGTGGCTCGGGCATCTGTTCTGGATGCCTCCTGGACACCTCCCTGGAGACGTGTTCGGGCATCTCAAACCGGAAGGAGGCCCCCGGAAAAGCTGGAGGAAGTGTGGGAAAAAGTGTTCTTGTGGTCCACTGATCGAAATCTTACTTCATTAATGTCACTTTACTGAATGCAGTTTGGGAGTAAATGTGCAGGCTTTGTCTTGGTTGCTGTGTTCTCTGTTGTAGCCTATAGCACCGGTGAGGTGTACTTCTTATGTTGAAATTTGTATTTCAGTATAAAAAGAAGAAGTGACTTTATTGATCTCACACAGGAGAAATTCTTCTCTGCATTTAACCCATCCTGTTATTAGGAGCACTGGGCAGCACATTACTGCGCCTGGGAACCATCTCCATGATCTTCTTGCTTCGGTTTTGGTCAGGACATAAGCTGGAGGATTTTACCTATGGTGCATGTTTTGGGTTGATGGGGGAAACTGGAGTGCCCGGAGGAAACTGCATAAAGCTGCACAAAACAATCTTTCAATATGACCAAAATAGCATATTATCACAGATGAGAGCACAATTTAATTTTGGATCACTATCTTGCCCAGCCCTAATATGAATGATTTCAACTTTTTTACACTATAGCGTTCAATAACAGCCTTACAGCCAATGCTTTACATTCCATCTCATCAGTCATCATGTCCCTTATACATTATGTAAAATGTTGTCTTTCTCCTTCTTTAGGTGCACCTTGCAGTTGGGTAGCAGCCAAACCAGTTTTATTGTTAATGGTTGTATTTTATTAAATTAAACAAGTAAAGGAAGCAGATTCAATAAATTAAATCATATTTATTCATCACATGTAACATGACAAATTGTGATTTGTGGAAAATTGCTAATTTACTTGTTTAGAACCTTCAGGATCCCTTATAAATTAGTATGAAAGTGTTGGAGGTGGTCGGAGGGGCCGATGGCGCAGATTGGCAGCCTCGCATCAGTCAGTCTGCCCCAGGGTAGCTGTGGCTACAGAAAGTAGCTGACCACCACCAAGTGAACTGTAAAGTGCTTTGGGTGTCATGAAAGGCGCTATATAAATGCAATGAATTATTATTATTATAAAAGTGTAGTATAGTATTCAAGTCACAGTAGGTTTAGTGGCACTTCTGCTTACCGTATTGACATTCACACAATTCAAACACCAGACCTGTGCATTTCATATAAACTAGCGCTGAATTTGATCATGTCCATTCTACACAGCACTTCCCAGTTTAATTATTCAAATGGAGATGTCTATCATCTGGAACAGAAGCTTGCTAATGTTTTACACTCACACTTCCTCATATTTGAGATTTCTCGAGTTTGTCCTTTGTGCTTCCTACTTTGCATATTTTACAAAGTGATGTAAAATTTGCTTCAGTTTGCACAGAAGCATTAAAGTTTCAATAACCTTTTGGTTAAGGCTGTAACAGCCTGTTAAGTTTGCTTTTCATCAAACATAAAATGGCGTGCTCTTTCCTTTTGAAGGATTAAATATTCCCGCAAGCAGTTGGTGGTGGTCCTCTGTGCCAGTGCTCAGGAGCCAGTAGACCTGCCATAAGCAAACATTTTCAGGTTGACTGCTGTAGGGTCTCACCATGTCACTCCGCACCCAAAACGCCACTCCTGCCAGCAGACTGTTGACACACTGCACCCAAATGAGATTCACGCCAATGTAGGCAGGGACCCCAAACTCGAACACAACACAAAGTGTGGTCACGGTGAGGTATGGCATCCAAAATATTCCAAAACAAATTAGTAAGCTAATGTGCATTGGCGGACGTGGCATAGCAAATTCCTTTTTTGTGCATTTTGTATCTTCTCTGGTTATATATCGGTTATCTATCATTAGATAACTTGTCCTTGTCTCTGCTGTCTCTTCTCTTGCTTCAAAAATCCGGTCTGCCTCCTTCACCCAATGTGGTATCATTGACAAAAATGGCAGCAGAGTGATAAACATGACAGTGGTTAGCCCAACTATGGAATATGCAATGGCTTTTGACTCCATGATTTCACATACTGTATATTTTATATTTCTTGTTTGTTCCAACAGTGTGGCATCCACTGTAGCATGAGCGTAAAGTCCAGCTATTGACCACATCAAGATTATCAAGACTGGGTTTCTGACTAACTTTATGTATTTCCTACCAGCACATGTGTCTTCGAAGTAATAGTCCAAAATAGACAGGCAGATCATGGGTACAGGGAGAGCAGAATAGGCAACAGAGAAGTTTGCCATTATGGAGCACATAGCCACGTGGGTCATTTGGACATCCAACCAAAGTGTTGCGATCATGGAAACTGTTAATACAAGGTCGACCAAAACAATGGAGACACTGCACATGTTGAGAAAAGACAACAGTGGCCTGAAGCAGCAGATGTACATCGCACCTCCATCCAAGAATACTTTGAGAAGCATCAAAAGGATGAATTGGCTGGTGTTGTCCATGTAACAGTTGTGCTCATAGTCTGTTTTCTCAATGATGGCCAGCATGTTTGAGGTGAAGGCCTCCATCCTGTTTCTTTTTGTTAGATCTCTATCAAAAAGAAACAGAAAAGGAATGTCTATTATTTGGTTATTTTGACAACATCCAATATTAGTGTTACAACAAAGTTAGTGACATAAACGGCCAGATTAAAAAGTACACTTCACGTTTAGGTTTAATCTTTGGCATATTCATTTGAAATGATTTTTGCTTCTAACTATTTTCACAATTAATAGTTTTTGACATCCTTATTGCTGTGGTATTGATTCATCCTAGGGACCATTAATGTTGTTTCAGTAGTTGCAATAGTTTTACATATTTTTTAAGGATCTGCAATATTGCTTTAGATATGCAACTGGTGACTGAATTAATAGTCACTCCTTTTGTCTCAAAAAGGAGTGACTGAATTCATAGCCAAACCATAAGTGAGTTGAAGTGATCTTGCTCATAGTGATCCAGCGTTTTCAGTTCTAATAAAGATTCTGATACTATAGCTTAAAGTATTGTCCGATGCGAAATATTAACTAATATCAATATTGACCAGTACAGAGACTGAAGATGGCATTTATTTTCTTCAAACATAAATAAAAAAATAACTGATCCAAATGTATTATAGATGTAGTTATATTTGGAAGCCGATTTCAATTCCAACAGATTTGTTGCACATTTATTAGACTGAAATGATACACGTCTTTTTGTAATAAAAGTGGAATGGTTTTCGTCAGACTTGTATATTTGCTTTGTAGGCTTTGCTGTTTACTTTAGACACCTAATCATTCTAATTAAGGAACTGCCATTTTACTCTTGCTTAGAAACGAATGTCTCACGGATGTCTTGGTTAGATTACATGATGTTTATGATATAGATATGTGAAGATGAGCATTGCATGTCAGAATGTGCAAATTTGACTCCAACTGTTGCATGTTATAGGCCTGTTACATTGTTCTTCAGAAAATATTTTGAAAAATTAACCAAAATTGATGACCACTGTAGCAGGATAGCAAATCCATTTGAACCATATTGTAAAGAAAAGCAGCTCTTCTATAATAAATTGGTACAATGAAACACACTAATAGATAATTATCATCAATAAAGAGTCATAAATATATAATTGTACTTATTACAAAAATAATGCAAATGTTTTTTGCTGTTGGTGCAAAAAAATTTGTTTTATTGAATGTTAAGTCGACAGTCATTTTTATGACAGGCAACCAAGAATGTTTGATTATTGCCAGAATGACCAAAATGTTTTTGTACATATAAAAGCTGCAGCCTTCTTCATAATCAGACATTTGTAAATTGAAGAACTAAATGATAAAACCTGTACCTGTGTTTTGCGTGGTCACCCAATCCCTTGTAATGCAGTTTGTCCGGTGTCTTCCCTCAGAGGTGTTGCATGTTCTGTTGCCTCTGTTTTTGTCTGTCAGGTAAACCGAGAGCCTTTCAGCCTCTCTGCTGCCCCTCCTCTTTTCTAGAACCAATGCAAGCAATTGAATAGCCACACGTATTTTTCAAGAAACCTAGGGATGCACTGATGCACTGAGTGAGAACACATTTGGATCAATTCTGTCTTATTTATTTTTCATTTCACTCTTTTATTTGTTGATAGGTATCAACAGATGCTTAAAGTTGTAGTATCGGAATTGGTATCATAACTGAAAAAAAAAACTAGATTGGCGCATTCCCTGCACACTACTCCTTTTAAAAATATTGACACCACGCCTCCTTCTACTTACATACTGGAAAGACTTGTTCTCAGTCAAGCAATTTCTTGGTTTTGTGGGTTGATGTGACGAAGTGTGGTATGAAGATAGTGCTGTTTTGAGATGTCAATCATTTGAGATTAGAGCTTCTGATTATTAAAAAAAAATGAAGAAGTGGACAAAAGCAATTGCTTTATTTCCCTTTTTTGTATGTATCCCAATCTCCTGTGTCCTAATTGTGGCATGTATAATTTTGACCAAACTCAAGCCAGTCTTTCATCTCTCTCCAAATGGGCGATTGTGTATCTGTCACAAAGCTTTTAAGCCTTGACTTGCAACATAGATCCTTCAAATGAAATGCTATATATAGGATGGGCTGTTCCTATCTGTCTCTATGTATTGCTCATTATTGCTTCTCTACTTATAGAGAATTCTCGATACTAAGACCATTAAGACTTTTATTTAGAAGTTTACAAACTTTTTGCAGTGTGATGATTTTCATATTTCATATTCATATTTTTTCTAATTATTATCCTGCTGTGCAGTCTTTGGTTAAGGTCCTGTCTAGTTAGGCAAAAAATTATGTGGGGAAAATGTGATACCTGTGTAGTCTGTAGGCAGATCTAGTGTAATCTTTTACCCTGTAGGTTTTCTTAAAAACAGTCTGAAGAAATATGGCTTTTTGGTCATTCGAAACACACAATCATAATTTAAATTTAAGCTGCATTTAAAAGAATGGTGAATCTACCTTGAATACAGTACATAACGTTTCTCCATTGCAATAATAATTCTATTTTAGCTTCTCAAAAAATGATCAAGCTTTTTCAGGAGGACCTGCTTATATGCAAAATATCAAGTGTCAAAGCAGAGAAAAGTTGTCTTACCTGTTGTCTCAAAAAGAACTGGCTGAAGATGCTGATTACAAGCAACTGTCTTTTAGAGCTATGATGTGAGAGGGACCATTCAGACCATTCAGAGCGACACACAAGTAAACTTTGTAGTATGAGAGTATAGACTCTAGACTGTAAAAAGTGGGAGGGCTTTGGACATTCACGCATTTTTAAATATTATTTAAAAAGCCTTCAACAGCGTGATATGGTTTTACAACTCACCATAATGTGCTGCTGCTGCTGCTGCTGTTGACCCTTTTACAAGCCCTCAAACAATGTAGACTTTGACCACTGGCTATCTGCAGCTAGACAAAGAGCCCGTATCCAGTGATAATGAAAATTGTGTCAACTGAGATGTGGAGGAAGAAGGCTCATATTGTACCCGGAGACAGCTGTCACACAACCCAAGTGGACATGACATTTTGTTCTGTGAATATTCTAAATTGACTATACTGTTAATGGCTTTTATGTAATAATATAATGCCATATAATGTAGGGGAGTGTTGGAGCAAGCTCAGAATTTATATTTAATCATCAATTGTATGTGTTTATTCTTTATTCTAGACCCCATTAGTTATTATCGCACCAAAATTATTCTTCCTGGGATCCATCTTTATTTCCCACCTTCAAGCTGGAGTGTTTCACTTTCTACGCCAGGATAACGTCTCTAGTGTGTCACTATTGATAAAGTTCTGTTGCACAGGTACAGGGAGGTACAAATTACAGTCTGTCATTTACACACACACACACACACACACACAACCACACACCTGATAAATGCAGAGTAGTTAACAGTACGGCAATGACAGTTAACTCATATTGGGGGGGCATTAAAACTCAAAATATGCCATTACAGACAAGTAAGTTAACAAGAGCAAACAAAAACAGAAACTGATAAAACTCATAACCTGGTCAAAGAAACAAGTTGTTACTTTATTGACTCCAAATGACAACCTTGAAGTAGTCAAGTGGTAACCCATGGCAACTGTAAATTTAGGCAACCTATAGAAAAGTGTTTTGACCGTAACCTTTCTAATAAGATTTTCAAATGTATTCACTCATTCATCAGTTGTTCATTGAATAGCATGGATGTTCGTTTTCTACTAAAATAAATTGGACAATGTATCTGTATATGTTGTTAAATGTGCGTCCTTTCTAATATTCAAAATAAAAAAACTCAATCTAAATGTATCTGTTTCTTCACTAGGATGTCGGGCGGATGAAGATTGAGCTGTTTGCAGATGTCGTCCCAAAGACGTCAGAAAATTTCAGGTGAAGAGCTCAACAGTGCCATTTCTTAGAAAGTACTTGCCTTGGCAACACCTCACAATACAAAAGCATTTGGCATTCTTAAAAAAATGGTCTTCCCAGTTGAGGTCATGAAAGAAGGCTATACTTCTAAAGAACTCCCATTTTAAAATGACATTTTCTAACATTTATCAGAACCAGCCTAAAACCTTGATATTTTTATGCACCAACTCTTAATATTTATTTATATTTGCATTTGAGATGGTCAGCAGAGTCAGCAGTATTTTATTCAGCCCTGCTCTGTGGAGTTGGCACAGTCTCCTTGTAATACAGGAATTTTAAACCTCAACAGCTGCCTTATTTGAGGTCATAGTGGCTATTTTTCAGACTTTAATTACAATAATATGTCAAAGAAAGAACAGCATCCACCATTGCCAAATCCAGCCTCACCCTGAAGCATTGACTCTTTGATACATGGAAACAGCATAGACCTAATAGAATACCATATAATCATAACACAGTCTTGTGCAAAGGTTAATAAGTTAATCTTTATCTTCCATACTTTGGGCATAATTGTCATATTTAACTTTTATCTTACCAGACTATTTTTGTTGGCTCTTTGACCTCCTATGAATTGACCCAAATCTATACATACTACTTTTTATTGCGAATTGATTTTAAATACTTCATGTGCATTTGGCAGATTAATATACTGTATATATTTTTGTATTATTACCAAGTTAGCTGGGATTGACATGGCCGGGAAGTAATATCATAACCTTTACCAAAAGTACAAAACTAGAAAAGACAAGGGCAAGATTTTTTTTTGCAAAATTTTAAATCTAATGAATGAATCTGTCATATGCACATTAATCACAATTAATCTTGAATGATTCAACCTTTGATTAGAAATATTTGGGCACAATTTTGCAAAGATAACTTGAGTCAAAAGGTTTTACATCAAGTCACTACGTACTGAGAGTTCGCACTCAAATAAACAGTCGTTGGATAATAAATAAAAATGTGACAAATATGCAAATGTATGGATTTTCAGAAGGGTGTACACGTGTTTCAGAGTAACAATTTGTTTATTGCTGTGACACCACGCCTACAAGATTTCACTCAATGCGTCCTGACATAAAAGTTTCACAATAAACCAACATACACACGTTTAACGAGTATTTTTACAATGGTTATATTCTATCCTTTGTGATGATGTGTTTATAATATTGACTTGATCTACATTAGACTTTCATTTATTGGGCATTTTGTGTGGAAATGATTTATAAAGCAAAGGTGTATTGTATAACTTTCCTGGTGGAGGGTCTGTCAAATACTTTGCTCCATGGAGATGTTAATGCTTTGTCAGTTTCACAGTATGATATTAAAACTTTCTATCTTCATGGAGACCAAACCAGACCAAGTTACAGTTCAGATCTGTGGAGAGGCAACCCATCACAGTCAGAATGCCTCTTTTTTTTTAGTTTTGAGCTATAAAACCACCTGTATTTTAATAAATGAAAAGTAATGTCATACTGTGGAACATTCCCGGCTGAGCAATGACATATCCATAGAAACAAGCAGGTGACAGATCCCCAACCAAAAAGTCACACAGTCCCCCTTTAATGACATCCCATTTTATTACAATGAATCCTAGTAAAAATAATTATATAAAATATGACAAGGAAGTCAAGTGGAGAATAAACTGATAAACCATTATATGAAATAATAATAATACTTTGACCTTTTTTACAGGCAGTTCTGTACCGGCGAGTTTAGGTAAGATTACTTGAGAAACATTATCTTTAAACTTTGACTCATTCACAAATTATAACCTCACTACATTGTAAACTTTAACTAAAATGCCATTAGTGATTTATTATTAACTGACACGTAAGATCCAAACAAAATTTGTCACCTAGATTTGTTCAGGACGACCTTGAATAGTGAGGACTTCCTACTGTATGATTTTTGATTGTCTCCCAGTTGTGTCAAGACACAGAGTACACAGCTTGGTTCTGCATTAATGAATTATTATATCTTAATGGTGCTGTACTAATAATACATTCACACACATGTATTCTGTTATATATTGAACTTGAAACAAAATTATCAATTTGTAAATGTTTCACATAAGACTCGTTTTATGACGCTTTTGTGTGTGAAAATGTGAACATTTTGTGTTATTGTTTTGTCTCTGTGCTGATGCTGCCTCTTGGCCAGGACACTCTTGTAAAAGAGATTTTTAATCTCAATGAGTTTTTTTTTTATCCTGGTTAAATAAAGGTAAATAAATAAAAATATATATTCTGTATATATATTTTTCCATGATAAAACAAGACTGTGGAGTTCAGATAGAGTCGAGGCAAGCCCAAATTAGGATTTATTTTGAACAGATTTGTTGAAAATGCTAATTTCATTTCACCTTGTGCTTTCTGATGCAGGAAAGACGGCGTACCAATTGGATTTAAAGGATGCACATTTCACAGGTAAAATAAATACTTGTGCGGGTTTTTTCTTAAAACAATGTAATATTGAACAACACATATGAGGTAGTTGATTCATAGTTGTTGTTTTTTTCATGGGTAATGATTACCACCTTTATTATAATAGTGACTGTGTACTGACTGCTTCTCATTTGTTGCTACAACTAAGGAATACTCATTACAGATTTTGATATCACAATAATAATAAAACGTACCTTTTTTAATATGGCTTATCACCTAGTTATCAGTTTCTGTCACAACCCTATTACCCTGAACTGCTTCAGCTACTGTGACAAAGAATGTTACACCTCGAACTGTCCCTATTATTGGCGGCATGGTGGTTGAGTGGCTAGCGCTCATGCTTCACAGCAAGAAGGTTCCGGGTTCGATCCTCGGGTCGCCTGGGCCTTTCTGTGTGGAGTTTGCATGTTCTCCCCCCGTGTCTGGGTGGGTTTCTTCCGGGCACTCCGGTTTTCCCCATCAACCCAAAACAATATGTAATATGTATTAATGTAAAATCCTCCAGCATAGGTCCTCCTGACCAAGCCGAAGCAAGAAGAACATGGAGATGGTCCCCGGGCGCAGTAATGTGCTGCCCACTGCTCCTAATAACAGGATGGGTTAAATGCAGAGAAGAATTTCTCCAGTGTGAAATCAATAAAGTCGCTTCTTCTTCTGTTTATATTTACTGCATGATGAATTAGAAATTTATATTGTTTGAACTTTGTATTGTTGTTGTAATATTGTAGGGATCAACAGCACTATACGAAACCCAGTATTACATTTATTCATTTATTGTCCTGTTGTGTTGTTCAGGATGAATTAAATAATGTTTGCTCTTGTCTTTGCAGAGTCATCAAAGATTTTATGATACAAGGGGGAGATTTTGTAAATGTAAGTTGTATGTTCGATCTTTTTTTAAAAAATGTTTGGAGCGAATGTTCTCCCTGTGAAACTACATACATTAAAATGTTACAAAATAGATGCAGCCCCAAAGTGGAAGAGAAATGGATTGAAAAGTAAACATGTTAAAGAAAGTTACTTACCATTTCAAGTGTAACAATGTGGTTCAAATAAAAGATCTGAGATTTTATTTCCATGAAAACAGTGTCTGATTTGCCACATGAATGCAGATCAAAAGCACAGGACATTTTAGTTTAGTTACTTTGTATGTATCCACTTTATCTTTGTTCTGTACTTGCGTTCTGGTTGATGGCTTCAACTTGCTTTACTCATCCCCTCTAGTGGTGATCACAGGGATTACACCATACATTTGCTTTTTTCTTCTCTAAAGGGAGACGGCACAGGCATATGCAGTATCTATAGAGGTCCTTTTGCTGATGAAAACTTCAGACTGAAGCACTCTGTACCTGGTCTACTCTCTATGGTGTGTATCTTCAAATAAACTTGTATAAATTAAGTAGGCTGTACTGTACAAACTAAAATAATTATGTCAAATTCCACAGGCTGCTAATTCAGTCAAATAGTTTACTGAGACTAAAAACATGATTGTATTAATATATTAATATAATTAACATTGGTTGCTTCATCTGTTTGATCACCAAACACATTAATATGAAAAGAACCACTCCTATTGACCAAAGGAAGTGATGATATTTACAGTGTGATCCTGTTATAACTGATTGGCTGAAGTTTTTTGTGTTCCTTAGGCTAACAGTGGTCCTGGAACAAATGGCTGCCAGTTTTTCATCACCTGTACCAAATGTGACTGGTTAGATGGGAAACATGTTGTATTTGGTAAGATTCACTTTTAAAATTAGTTTTTAGTTACATTTAAATAACTAAAAATAAGGTAAGTAAATGAACTATTGTTTGCATTTGTTGCAGGGAAAGTGGTTGATGGCCTTCTAATTATGAGGAAAATTGAGGTATATTCATATTTTCCATTAGCACAAGTGTAGGTTGGCAGTATTGTTATGAAATCTATTTAACCTGTGCTTGTTGCAGAATGTTCCTACTGGACCAAACAACAAGCCCAAGCTCCCCATAGTCATCGCTCAGTGTGGAGAGATGTGAGAACAGACCAAACCACTGTAAACTGCTTTCATTGCCAGAAGATTCTTATGGTTTTGTGGCTCCCTCACCTCACCCATAATGAAGTTAAACATTTATATCTACTCTCATAATTCAGTGGACTGAACCTTGAATTCTTTTCTATTGCAGATAAACATACAGAGCGATTTTGAGCAAACAAAATTATCAAAAGTAAATTTGTGAAAATGATTAAATGCACAGTAATTTCAGACTCATTTCTTGTTAAATATAAAATAATTCTGTTGCATTATGAAAGGTTTCAGAATATCATTGTCTATTTTATTTTTTTTAATTAAATTTAATGGATAAAAGTATGTATCTGTATGTTGAAACAGCTTGTTCTTTGTGAGAAATGACTCTTCAGTCTGCTCCTTCCATTAGTAAAGCGCTATACACTTTCTTTACAGTCTCACAATAAAAGAACACAGTGTTCTCTGAGCAATGTAAAGGCCTTGGCAGATGATTACAGCTTAGAAATGAGTCTGAAGAAATTGGATAAAGCTTCCAGGGTTGCTGCAGACATACAGTGGATATCATGGTGGATAATTATTGGTCTTCTTCCCCATCAGTGCGCTGTGGTGAGGGGAAACACTCCCAAATGCCATGGGAGTCCTCACAGCTCACATGCGGTGCCAGACAATCCTCTGCTGAACTTATGGCTGCCTCCTCTTATCCCGGCCATCCAGACCCCCTCCCCCACCACGCACTCCTCGTCCCCGTTCCACTGCTACAAAAGGCTCCTTTCAAATGTAGACTGTTCTTATGGAAGCAGGAAGAGGGCTTTTACTTGTGATTTTTTTCTTCACTCTGGAAATAAGGAAGGGGTTACTTTGCAGGGAGGCTTTCTAGGGTCAATGCTAAAGCCCATCTTTGTGTGAGAAAGCAGGTTTGGCCATTTACAGCGAGTGTTCACACATCAGCCTGTGGGACATTACCATGACAATAGGAGGGGGTTGTGGGGGGTTCGTCTCAGTCTGGGTCTGTCTGTTCTCTCGGCTACTACAACTGGAGTTTCTCACTTCACACAATGGTGGATTTTAATAAAGGTTTACTATAGCTAAAGTTACCTGTAGGCTACATCAAAACAAGTTTAATGTCACTCCACAGCCTGTTTACCTTGTAAAGAAGGAACCATACATTTTTAAATAGCAAAATGGAAAATGAAGCCAATAATACGATAGTAACTACTGGTAACTATTCGTAAGTAATAAGTTCAGACTTCTGCCAAGATAATATAAAAAAGGGGTCAAAAGAGCACTAGAAACAAGAAAACTGTTTTAAAACAGACCTAGTTATCTGTCTGGCTTTGACATCACCACTGGGCGTATACAAAGAGCAGGTACAGTCAACATAAGCCAATCAGCGCTAAAGAGCAGTAGACGGGGATTGATTGACAACTGTCTAAGCCAATCCAACCACGTTTTTGTTTCCGTTACAACATCACACCAATCAAAGGCTGAGTGAGGCGGGCCCTTGGCCGGGAACGTTCCCCGGCACAGTTTTGTATTCTGCCCAGTTCGATCGGCAACGGGAGCGGAAAGAGGAAAGCAGAGAGCCCGAAGGCAGTAGCCCCCACCACCGCCGGCCCAGGTTACCATCTAGCACCGGGAAACACAGCAGAGAGCCGCCGCCGCCGGCAGAGAAGCCATTTCCAACCAAGTAGTAACAATGAGCAGTGAGGCCGAGACACAGCAGGCACCACCGCCGCCTGCTGCCGATGCGGAGAGCCCATCCAGCCCGGCAGCCGCAGCTTCCGCGGGGGATAAGAAGGTCATCGGTAAGGCTGCTGAAGACGAGCTAGTTAGCCAATTGAGCTAACGCTAACGTAGTGTGGGCTTGGGACGTGTAGGCAATGCCCGATCATTATTTCCAGATCAAAAATAACATCCAAAGATCATTAAAAAGAAATTACAACAGTTTTACATGGGGTTTATTTGTGATTAACCGTTGATGCATTTTTTATATATATGTATATATATATATGTATATGCATGTATATAATATATATACTATTGTGATTATGATCAGTAGTGTGGCAATTCTGACCAAATAAAATGAGTATTGCAAAATTACAGGCATCACTAATGTCCTTATATTTGTCACTCTAATAATTTTATCTCGAATAAATCTGATGAGATAATCGTGTTGAAACCAGTAATATTGCTGTTATAGCCAGTACAGTAATTTGCAGGTAATATGTCGGCCTCCGAGCGGCTGATGGTTTTACTGACTCGGTGAATAATTATGACTCCTGGCCTAATCACCTGTTGGTTATGAACTGGATGATTACTATTTACCCTCCTGTTTTATCAGGACTTTTCATAGTACATTGGTCAACACGCCGGATGAACACCACTACCAGTGCTGAACGTTAGCATTAGCAGCTCATTCGTCTTTGTTCATAACCGAGTCTGAGTCAATATTTGGGTTTTATTTTGTTCGCGTCATGGTTACACGTTAACGTTTACTGATCAAAATAACATCGTGTTAATAAAATGGGTTGGTACACAACTGATAAATTTGGACAGAAATCCAGAACTAGCCTGTCGCGATGGCCTTCTCGAAACCATGCCAGGTCGTTGCTTAACGATGCTATGTTAGCCTAGCTGGCTAATATGGGCTATTTACATGGCTGTGAGGCAAGCAAGGCCACCCAAAATGTCTGCCGCGTGGTTTTCACAGCGATTTGTATCCCATTTTAGTTTAATTTAGTTGGATGTGTTTGTTTCTTGCCACACATCCGTGTGAATATTACCCATAAGAACGATGCCAAACCCAGTATTCGTTCACTCCTGGCGTAAATCCAAGCACATGGCTCTCAAAGCTAAAAGCCTAGCCATGCTACCTCCAGCTGGTTTTACAGCTTTAGCGTATCCGGACTCGACTGGACCACGTGTGGTGAATGCGAGCAGCTGAAGTGGGTCTGTGGTAAACCCGTGTGTTTACACTGGACACACCATTTAGTGTTTTTGTAGCAATATTTATCACATCGATATGAGATGCGATGTGGCGTAAACCAAAGACAATGACGATGCTTGCAGTATTATGACTCCTGAAATTCTCATTCAAGCCCCTCGAGTGCAGCTGGCACTTGCCTAGCAAGTATCAGGCTATAAAAAGAGCAACAGTTGGAAGTTAAATTTACCTCAAGCTTAAACCATGACATAGTTAAATTTTCATCATCTGTTGCCCTTAGATTATATTATTTTTCTTAGAAGATATTTTCACTGTGACACTAATTGTCAACTCTGTTTTTGCAGCAACAAAAGTCTTGGGTACAGTCAAATGGTTCAACGTCAGGAATGGCTATGGTTTCATCAATAGGTGAGTGGATCTGCAGTCCACCAGTTTATTGAAGACCTGATAACTACTGTGTTCAAAGACCACTGCAATCCTATTATGGCTCTCATTTGCTTACAGTGGGCCATAAAATTTGCCCATACTGCTGTTCTGTCGCACGAATGAATTCAATTCCTTTCCAAGTTTAGTGGCAGAGTCATAGAACAAAACTTAACAAATGTCTCTTTTTTGCAGGAATGACACAAAAGAGGACGTATTTGTACACCAAGTAAGCATTCTGCACAATGGCAACAGCAGTTTATTTAGAAGGCAGATTCTCACAGGCACTATCCGTTTCAGACCGCCATTAAAAAGAACAACCCAAGGAAATACCTCCGCAGTGTAGGAGATGGAGAGACTGTGGAATTTGATGTTGTCGAGGGGGAGAAGGTAAGTTTTGAATATTTTTATGTTTAAGATGATGTGAATTGTCATTTAAATGTCTTATTGTCACAGGGAGCTGAGGCAGCAAATGTCACTGGCCCTGGTGGTGTTGCAGTCCAGGGAAGCAAGTATGCTGCTGACAGGAACCGCTATCGGCGCTACCCCAGGAGGAGGGGCCCACCACGTGGCGGAGATTACCCCGAGAACTACCAGAGTGACGGGGAGGGAGAGCCTGGCAGCGGAGGCCGTGACAAAAACAGAGAGGCTGGAGACGCCCAAGATGGAGACGGACAGCCACAGCAGCGAAGGCCTGCATACCCCGGCAGACGGCGCTACCCGCCATACTTTGTACGTAGACGATACGGCCGTCGGCCCCCATACACCAACCCACCACGCGGAGAGATGTCTGAGGTACGCCACCAGAGGCTGCTCTCCTGGACAAACTCTGTCTTTCCTCTCCACTCGACTCTTACCGTGGTTCACAAGTCACTCTTGGTGTATCGGGGGTCTAGCCACTTTTCTAAATAAGACTCCCAACCTTATGCACTTTCTTGTTGAGCTCTGGAGAGCCCTAATGAGACAAGTGTGGTGTATCTGGTTTCAGGGAGGTGAAGGCGACGAGAACCAAGGAGGTGCAGACCAGGGCAACAAACCAGTGAGGAACAACTACTACAGAGGCTTCCGACCAAGGTTCAGACCAAGGTTTGCATGTTTGCTTCAATGAAGCAAGGGCTAAACAAAAGAATTTGCAAAATAATTTAAAATCTTTTTTTTTTTTTTTTAATTGACTGGCTGCTATGCTTGCACTCAAATTGTCTTGTTTAAGCTGTATTATGCTTTCCTCTCAGACTTCTTTTGCAATTCTGCATGTGCATGGTTCCTGGTCCTTGCTCTGCATAGCTCCGTGGCTGAGGCCTTCATAGCCCTCTGCTCTTCTGCTCAGGGGTCCACCCCGTCCCAGACCGGTGCGGGACGGTGAGGAGGACAAGGAGAACCAGGGTGAAGGTGGTGACAACCAGCAACGCCAAAGGCGCTACCGCCGCAACGTCAACTACCGCCGCAGGCGCCCACAGACTGGAGGCAAACCCGGCCAGGAAAACAAAGAGGCCAAGACAGGAGGTGACCCATCGGCAGAGAAGACGTCCGCTCCCGAAGCCCAGGGTGGGGCTGAGTAGGAACATCCTGCCCACCGGCACCTACCATCTTTTACCATCGTCCGGGTAAGTTACACCATCACAGGTCTAGCAGTGCATTTAGAGGACCTGTACATGACCTGTGCCTCCTTTACAGTTTTTTGTCAACAAGAAACATCAAACAAGATCTGAGCAATAAAAGAATTGACTTGACAACGTCACAAGCTTGCACCATGCATTCGACCAGATTACACTGATTGCCTGCAGAATCTATGCAGACCTGCTTTTTTTCTCCATTATTTTTATGTGACAGTTACAAAATGTTTTGGGGAAACCGCTGATGTTTTTCTAAATCTGTCCTAAGTTTTTACACCAAATGGTTTTTAAAGAAAAAAATGGGATTTGATATCTGGTCAGTTTGACATTTTTAAATAACTTTTTATGTATTCAAACATTTTAACAAAATGCAAGCTCAAATAAAAGTCCAGAAACCAGAAAACTCTTGTCTTTTTTTATTCTTGTGAGAAAGTTATAGAAATGGTGTTGCATAATACAGTTCATAATCCCAAGATGCAATGAGATGCTTATAAATGCAGTGACAAAATGCAGGAACTGGATACACTTTTGAATCTGTTTTAAATGCCAATATCTACTTAATTATTATATTGCTTTAATTCAATTCAATACAAATTAAGTATTCACACACAGCAGGTGTTCAGTGAGGTCTGTTATAAACCATAGCAAGTGCGCAATGAAGACAGTTCTGTAGAGGACAATGATAAAGCAAAATACTATTTTACAAATGCAATAAAACTTGGCTTTTCAGCTTCAATTGGCCATACACAGAGATAACATCACATTATGAATCCTCCCCTTGAGATGGGATTTAAAGTTAAGTTTAAAATTGGGAAGATCCAATTTAGCAGTTCATATTACACATTGGTCTCCTTTCGCAGCCTCTTCATACGCTGCACGTTGTTCTCTATGGCAGTGGGATCGGTGATTTCAGTTGCACAGCTGGCAGGAAACCACCCTCTCTCTCCATCTCGCATCCTCTCTCCAAAGCACCAACCTACAAACCAGATTTGTCAATTTAAATCACACTTATAAGAAAATGTCTTAAGTATCTTTACCATCTTCTTTTTGTAGAAGAATTACAAGTTCGGCCTGCTGCAATCCTAGTTCATCAGGTTGCTTTGGCATATAGGCTTTAGAAGCTTCATACTGGGGAAGGCCTGAAAATAGATTGATGCATGAATTAACAAATTAATATGTGAATATGGTTGTGGTAAATATTTCTAATTAAATTTCATGCCATTTGATGATGATGTTTGAACCAGCGTCACAACCACACTGTTGTAAAACAATTTCTTCTTGAATTCAGTTGACACAATAGTGTACTGTATATTGAATCTTGTTAGTCATCATAATTGAACACATATTAATGCATAAAATTAGCTTTACACCCTATGAGGAATTTGTGAAAGGGGAGGGAGGACTGTGGATTTCTAAGTTTGCATGTTAAGCAGTCAGACTAATTTGAATTGGAAAAGATGACCGCCATCTGTTTTCAGTGCGGTACATTGTGTTCTGTAGTTACTTCAATTATGAACCACTTTTCAGCTCTAAAATCTTTGGGGGCTAAAACTTGATTAAAATCCATATTTACCATCTTTACAAGTGAAGACGCCCGCGTGGTTATGCTCCGTTAAAGAAACAATCCACCGAGCCCTATCCGACCTAGAGACATGGAAACAAACAAAAAGCCCATTACTTTATGTGCAACCAACATGTCTGCCAGTAGAGGGAGACACAGTTACAGTGGAGGTGGCCTTAGTTGACACCGACAGATTTTAAAGGGACAGCGGAGAGGGGTTGTGTGAGGATAGTTGTGCATCGTTCACCCTGTTTTAGAAATCCACAAACGTATATAATGAAACATGGCATAGGTCTAATTGAGTCTAGACGATTTGAGCACTAAATATGAATCGTTATTACGGGGACCATCTCAAATTGTAGAAAAGACTGATGCACTGAATGTTTTGGGACATGGAGGGTCAGTATCTAAACTCATAGATAACGACCACAAAACATATGATTTTTAGTCTTTCATCAATCACAATGCACAGAGAATCTTTTTACCCTATGAGAGAAGGAAAAAAAAAAATAGGCCGTCACACTAGCTGTAAGGTGACACAGTGTTGAAGTCCAAAGGATTTTTGAGTCCACTATGCTGTAAAGGGACTTGGACGGAGAAGAGGGCAGTGTACATACAATGGTTGGTTTTATTAAATGAAATTATAGCTTGAAGAAATTAGAGGCAGCAAAACCATAACTGGGAACACTAGTTATTTTCAACTCTTGATGTGAAAGCAATTGTTTTAGTCACACCAATACTACAGTTTCTGCTCAAAAATATGAGGGCAAAACTATTTGGTTATACTGCTAATCAGTCATGGAAAAATGTAGTGTTAAAAGACAGATTAGCCTTAATGAAATTCTGTGTAGAATTTCTGAT
Organism: Paratrypauchen microcephalus; assembly: GCA_036785185.1. NCBI lineage: Eukaryota > Metazoa > Chordata > Actinopteri > Gobiiformes > Gobiidae > Paratrypauchen > Paratrypauchen microcephalus. Next base: position 6,089,750 of record JAVJIX010000016.1, on the reverse strand, counting down.
GTATCATTATTCTATTTCTTTACATTTGATTCACATCTGAGATTGATTAGGGATTGGAACATATTTGAAAAATGACCACATCTGGTGTAGATGTAATGTACACTACCAAATGTTAATTATTTGGGAGATTAGTGAGACGTAGTATGGAATAGGGATGGGCATAATTAATCGATTAACCGATAATTGATCATTAAGAATTTCACCGAGCAAGTTCATTTTCATCGACAAACCGATTTAAAAAAAAAAAAAAATCGCCTCAGTTGATATACGCGAGCTTCCGTAGGTCAATGGCCAAAACATGAAGAGGTCGCGGCGAAGTGTTGTGTGGGACCACTTTAATTTAGAAAATGACCAAGCGCACTGCAAGCACTGCAATGCAGCATACAAATATACCTCATCGACAACACAAATAATTTATCATTTGAACACCGCGCATCCAAGTCTGGTAAAAGAAGGTGGCGGTGGTTCATCATCTCTATCACAGGCTAGCCTGGACTCGGTGCTAGCACGGACCGGGAGCAGCTGCAGTGCTCAACGAGCAGAGAAGGTCACCGAACTGATAGCGAAGATGATCAAAACAGACATGCCGTGGAGGGCAAAGGTTTTCACGACTTAATAAAATATTGCTGCAGATACGGCTGGGTTGTGTGGAGGAGGTAGGACAAAGACGGCGGGCTAGCAGCGGTTAGCTTGGATCCCAAAGCGGCTAACCCCGAGTGCGCTAGCAGAGGCTGCAGGATGCATGTCGCCTCGCTTTAATCCACCTCTACGCATGTTGATTTGCAGATTTACTTTCCCGTGGAGAAGCGCCTGTTCCCACAGCCTCGACAGACATGGTAAAAGCGGACACACATGAGTGAATGGTTGTTGTCTTTTTAATACAAAATATGTTAACGATTAACCGATTATTACTCATTAATTCTCCCGACCGATGAAGAAAACTTCACCGAATGCCCATCCCTAGTATGGAATAACTTATCTAACACTTTAAACACTTTAAGACAAAAACTCGTCCACCCAAAGGACAAAACACCGAGCCACAAACAAAGCAATGTGGTCTACTCCATTCAGTGTAGTGAAGACTGCAGTGAGCGCTACATTGGAGAAACAAAACAGCCACTGGGCGTGCCAGAGTGGACCGTCATCTGCCGTACATCTTCACCTAGAAGCCACGGGCCATTCTTTTGAGGATGGTGAGGTTCAGATCTTGGCCAGGGAAAAGAATTGGTTTGAGAGGGGAGTTAAAGAGGCAATTTTTGTCAAAAAAGAGAATCCTTCTTTAAACAGAAATGGTGGAGTCGGACATAATTTGTCTCCCATCTATAATTCCATTCTTAAACCGAAATCAAAACAAACAAAAGAAACAATAGGGCAGAAAGGTCAGGGCCAGAGGTGTGAAAAACAGTCGTGTAGGGATGAATAGGTATGCTAAACTAGATGCCAGAGAAACAAAAGACAAAAACAAATAGGCGAGATAGTTTCAGAAAAAACTGCAGTATAGTTAGCTCCTCCCTGCAGCGAGATATAAGCAGTATCTTACCAGCACTCTAATTAGAACTGACGAAGCCTCTCGGATGAGCGGCGAAACGTTTTCGACCAAACAAACTTTGTCCAATTGACAAATTGAATTTCTTCTTTTATCATAACTTATCTAACTTAGCATGGTGTAGTTTAAACTGTTTTAACATTTTTTTTCCAGTGTTAATAATGACAATCGAAATTTGCATTGTTTCTTCTCTTTTTAATAATCCTCACACTAATATTTATTCAGTGCATGAGAGTTGCAGTACCTCGAGTCGGCCACTAGATGGAAGTGTTCTGCCTTTCCGTCACTGTTCTTGCTCATGAGCAGTTTAAAGGAGAGAAAGTGGCTGTTTTTTGCAGATGGAGACCCAGACCTCCCATCTGTATCTTCAGGTACCTCTACCTCCACATTCTCCAAAGTGGCATAGTCCGTCACCACGAAACTCTCCTCACTGCAAATAAACCAAAATTTGTTTGTTACATCAAGAAGACAAATTATATGTGGTTGAGATTATCAGTTATATAGCTCTGGAAAAAAATAAGAGACCACTGCATTTTTTTCTGAAATCAGCATCTCTACATGTATTACAGCCATTCCTTTCCAGCGTCTGTTGAATTCCAACACAAACACAAAGCTGAGCTACTTCAGTTCTTGCACCAGGAGTGGAATAAAGTCACCCAAGAACAATGTGAAAGACTTGTGGAGAGCATGCCAAGACACATGAAAGCTGTGATTAAAAATAAGGGTTATTGCACCAAATATTGATTTCTGAACTCTTCTTAAGTGTAAACATTAGTATTATGTTGTTTTAAAATGAATTTGATCTTGTTTCTTTGCATTGTTTGAGGTCTGAAAACATGTATCTTTTTTGTTATTTTGACCATTTGTCATTTTCTGCAAATAAATGCTCTAAACAATAATATTTTATTTGGAATTGGAGGGAAATGTTGTCAGTAGTTTATAGATTAAAACAAATATGTTCCTTTTGCCCAAACACATACCTATAATTAGTAAAGTCAGAAAAACTGTTAATTTTGCAGTGGTGTAATTGGTGACTCATTTTATTTTTAACATGTTACCTATTGAGATTTGAGATGTTTTCTTACTAAAAACATGATATTTAAACTAACAACAGCTGATAAAATGTAGACTTTAATTTGTAGATTCAAAATAATATAACAAAGGTTTAAATGGTAGCCATCTGGACTATGAACGCAATGATTTTACAATATGATTATACATTAAGTAAAGCAACAAAAGATTCTGAAGGCTACAAGAAGGGGAGACAGTGTGAATGAAATATGCATCGTGTCAATACCAACCTTAAAATCTCACAGAAATGATTACCATAAATTTGACAATGTGACTCCACTAATGGCATTTCCTGGTTAATGCACCTAATGACAGTCTGACTAAACTCTCTCAGACTGGTCTAGTGTTGTGTCGAGCTCCTCTCTGTAAGCTCACATTGTTTAGTTTCTCCCTAATTCAAAACAGAAAGCAGTAGTCTGAGTGGACAACATGCTGAATGGGAGATTTTTAAAGAATCTCAAGCATGTGTGCACAATACCCATCCCCTCTCTCTGTCCCCTCTTTGGATGTCTTTTCTCAAAATGTCCTAACCTTAAATTTAGTGTCCAGAAAAATATAATTCACTGTGTATATGTATGCATAATATTTAATAACATCAAACACCAAGGATTTGTGTTACCAATGCATGAAAATTAAAGCACAGTTAGCTGTATCCAACAATACTTTTTGTGTAGTTTATTATTTTATTATTATAATATTAATTATTATATTATTTTGTAAGATGGGTAAAATTGTGTAGAAAAGTGGGGAGAGATATTCCACAAATTGATGTTGTGTATGCTACTATCTCCCATATTTGGCCATGCTGGCTGAAAAAAAAGAAAGAAAAAAAAAAGCCATCCAATTTGAAATAAGTGCTGTCTGCAAACACAGGCTATTATTTTACAGTGCAGGCATATTTAGTGCATAGTGAATTAGATTTGAAGGTGAAGAGACCGTTTGGCTGTGACTAATCTAAACCACTCTAGGATCAAAGTCATATGAGGGAGAGGACATATATTGGTATATTTAACCAAGGTACAGTGGAAAAATGTTAGAGGTTCAGAAGACATTTCACTTTTGTACTTGAAAATGAACCCACTGTTCTTAAAATAGTCTTAACACTAAACTATGTTATAACGACAGTGGTACCTCACCTTACGAAAGACCCTACAAACAAAAAAATCCAAGTTACGAAACGTATTCACATTAAATTTTGGTCTCTAAATACGAAAGAAAATTCAAGTTACGCCACACACATTATACGCTTTTCTCAGACTGGATTTAAACTTTTCTCACATTTCTCTCTCGTTTAAACACTCAAACTTTCATAGATTTTCAACAAAATGTATTAATAGTGACGCGTGGGGGGAAGGGGGAGGGCGGAGAAGTGTGTGTGTGGACATATGTGTGATAGCGCAGCATGACCCGGCGCGGGGCTGCGAGCATGAGACCCGTGCTCAAACAGTGCCTCCTCTAGACCAGGTCTAAACCAGGATTAAACCACTACGGCTCTTGCATGCGTTCGTTCATGCGCTTGGACTGCGTGCGGTCCTGATGGGAGGCACATCCCCTCCCCTCCTCGCTGCTCGCCTCAGCCGTGACTTGTGAGGTACACCGGTGCTGCTGCTAATAGGAGAGCTAGCACGAAACCAGGAAATAGACCTGCACGGGGCGCTTTAATCCTGGTTTAGACCTGGTCTAGAGGAGGCTCGGTTTGAGCACGGGTCTCGTGCTCGCAGCCCTGCGCTGGGTCATGCATCACACATGTGTCCGTGCGCACACTTCTCCGCCCTCCCCCTTCCCCCCACGCACGCAGTCGCTGCTCACCTCAGCCGTGACTCGTGGGGTACACCGGTGCTGCTGCTAATAGCAGAGCTAGCACGAAACCAGGAAATAGACCTGCACGCGGCGCTTTAATCCTGGTTTAGTCCAGGTCTAGACCTGGTCCAGTCCTGGTTTAGTCCAGGTTTAGTCCTGGTCCAGTCCAGGTATAGACCTTGTTTAGACCTGGTTTATTCCATGTTTAGTCCTGGGTCTACAGTCTCTTAGCCAATCAGGATGCAGAACACAGTGTTACACTATAAAAAAAGTTACACTATAAAAAAAAAACTTGGAACGGGGCCTTGGAACGAATCAGGCTTTTTCCATTGAAATAGCTACTCAACTTATGAAAAATTCACGTTACGAAACCACTTCTGGAACGAATTAATTTCGTAAGGTGAGGTACCACTGTACTTTAGTTTTTAGTGTAGTAATAAACTAGAACTGAATGATCTCTCATAATGGGGTCTCTCATAATGCAGCTATACATGATACATGGCTATATTACGTCAATTTGCTTAATTCACTACATGACATGTTCACTCTGTCAATCAGATCCACTTAAATAAATAATGAAGACAGTGAATAAACCTGCATTACACAAACAGGTTTATTTTCACTAAATAAGCAACTAAACTGAAGTGCTGCCTTAGTTTTGTGACATGTACAAAAACCTCTCAAGGCAATATATTGAGCAGCCTGCAATATCAATACAGTAACAAATTAAGTATCACGATATATAGATATTTCGTCACAGCCCTTAAAATAAAAGTAGCCGAGTTGCATTTAGTAGCTATGTCTAAACATGTAATCAGTCTCCTTCTCACCTCTTTTTCTTGGTGACAATGAGCACGTCATTGAACAGAAACAGGTAGTAGCTCCTCTGGCTGAAGGCTCTCCAGATGCTGAGCTCCTCGGGGGACATGGCGAGCTCTCCCCTCTTCCTGAGCCAACGCGAGGACGAGATGAGAGGGAAGGGCTGCGCACACAAAACATTAAAAGTGAGTTTGAACATCGCACTTATACAGCAAGTTTTGTTACCCTGAGATGGTGAGCAGTATGATTTTATCGTTTCAACTTAATTTGGTGAAATAATACCTGTCATAAATATAGCTTGGTGCAATTTGCATGATTGTTTTTGTGTTGATTTTCTGATATTTTAAACATGATTTAAACAAAGAATAAAGGTGTTGTCTTATATTTTTATAATTTCTAAATAATTTAATAATTTGTGTGTGCATTTGAGAAGATTTGCCCCTGTGTACATTATGGTTGCAAGGTAACATTTATAGACTTAGACAAACTTTATTGATCCACAAGGGAAATTGTTTTGGGGACTTCCCGAGCATGTCATGATTTCCAACCAGGAAGTAAAATTTGAAATCTAAAAACCTGTGAAATTAGGACAAAATTATTAAATTTTTTTTGTAAAATCGTAACTATCTTAACTGTGTTTTTGTAAGAGGAGTTGTCCAACCATCATAAGCAACCAGTCTATTGATTTTGATAAGATTTTTTGTTGTGGTTAGATCAAAAGAAGTAATTAGACAATGGACTATCACTGTAGTACTATGGTAAGGTAAAATATTTGTTTATGTTCTACAAAGAGGATAATTCATGTGTAATTTAAAGTAATAATAACACTGCCTCCTGCCCCCATTTGAGAGTGTGACAACAACTAATTTAAAAATCCCAAAACAACTATACTTTTTCCCAGCTCTTACCACTATAGCCAATAATTTATGAATCATTTTACCTTTTCAAATATATTTCTTAAGAACTATGACTTTTACCTTAATTTTCCCAAAGTCCATTTGTTTCTGTATAATGTACATCTGCTCTGTCCGCTCCATCTGCCTCGCCCGCTCATTGCAGCTTGTGACCAACTGTTGACATGCCATTTAAGATGAAAATGATTACTTGATCATTAATTCTGAGATAATACATTTTGGGTTTCTGTTTTCATACCTTGCTCATGGCATGAAAAGCCCAGAGTGCAGCAAAGTACTCAGCTGTTTTGTCTGGAGTTTTCTGGCAAATTGTCTGTGGAGAGAGAAATATACTTTTGGTGTAGAGACATAATATATATATAATTTTAATATTTGTCACAGCAAGCACACTACAAACGAAAAGTCTCTCACAAAATATCAGTAAGATCTTAAGTTAATAAAATACAATAAATAGACAACAATATATAACAATTAAAATATATTGTATAGAGTCTATTGCAAGTACCAGAAAACTACAAAATCACCAGGTTGACTTGTGAATTCAAATCAGCAGTGGCAATTTTCTGATCTATGTTAAAATGTTCGTTCACACATGTTTAACACAAAAATCCTACATATTTAGGCTGTGTTCTCTCACATAAAATACAGTGTTCCACCTTGTAATGTCATGCACAGGAAGGCCACTGTTTTTAAACTCAATCCACCTTCACTAGAATTGCCAATCTCAAAGATCAAAGTTCAAAGTCAGCTTTATTGTCAATTCTGCCATATGCGTTCAACATACAGTGAATCGAAATTTCGTTTCTCTCTGGCCAGATAGTGCAAAAAAGGCAGTGTACAAAATACAATAAAAAGACAAAACACAACAAAAACTATCTAAGACAGAAATCTAAATCTAAACTAAAGTCTAGGATCTAAAATCTGAAAGCAGTGCAACATAATCAATAAATACCTATATACAGATGTCCAAAAATGTGCAGTGTGCATCAAAATGTGCAATGGAAGATACAGCAGTGAAATGGTAATGTGCAATAGAATGTGCATTGAAGTTAAGATAAAAATAAATGTGCAACAGTAGTAACAGTAGTATCTCACAAGGTAAACACGAGATAAATGGTACTGTAGCTGTTAATCTGAAGCTTTGCAGATGTAGACAGACTAATAATAAATAATAATAATTCATGGCAATATAATTTTGTCAGTTCGATAGCCATTACGAAACCTCTTGTTTACTTACATCTAGTAGCAGTGGCAATCTGGTGACCCGCTGCATGGGAAGAATGAGGAAGGAGATCATGGGAAGGCCTCCGCACTCACTGCTTGATTCTATTTGTTTCAGTGTATCTTTAAATGCTGTGTTAGTGCTCCTGAAATGCACAAATAAACCATTGAATACACGCTCTAATTAATTTGAAATATAAAAGCAAAGTGTGTGTTAGCTCACAGTAGTTTCTGTAGTGTCCTCTGCTGGAAGGTCTCATTGGAGCAGTACACAATGTAGGGTTCAAAATGGTGGGCAGCATGGTTTTGGACAATGTCACTGATGTCCCGGATCACTGCGTTGTCATAGTGACGCTTTTCTAAATCCTCAAAAAAACTACAAATAAAAGAGAAATGGAAAGTCAATTTAGGTCCGTATAATAAATGCGTTTTGCATAGGAAACAAGTATTACAAGTGGAAATAGCATTTAGCCCTTCTATTGGGTCTCTTCACTATAGCGATACAAATAATTTAAAACATTAACTATTCAGAAAATTGTCCATTAATCGTCCATTAGTTGCCAGGGAAACTTACTGAAGTGGTTCCAGTTAGTAAAATGGATTGTTTGTAATTGGTACTGATTTAATAGCTAATTATCCATCTCCATGGTAACATAATTGTTTAATTGTAGAAATTGAATGTACAACATAACTATTTAAACTACATTTTTGTTGTCTTAAGCTAAGTCTAAAGTTAACATTTTGCATCTTTACAATCAAATAATCTGATAACAGTTGTCCTTATTCCTTGTATTCAAAAGGCATGGTGTTAGAACATACCTGTAATGCCACCATTGGAAACTGCAGATTTTATCAGAGGCCAGAGGGCAAAAAGCAAACTACTAGACCAGAAACATGGAGGCTGTTCTTTGGACTTAACAGTGACTCACTTTAATATTTCATATTTTATTCCTGAGGACACTTTCTGTTCCTATGTTTTCAATATCTTGGATTGTAAAGTGTGACATCATCTAATCTCTGAGTTTCAAAGTGACAAAAAGCAAAAATAAAATGAACTTTGTATTAAACTTATCAGATGACAATAACTATTTAAAGCTAAATTATGATCAGTGGGTGTACTTATTTTCACATTTATTTATATTTTTAATTTTAGAGTTACAATCTGTGACAAAGAGGGCCTTTGTCCCTATATACTCACCTTAATTTCATAGTGATTTTTCCATACTAAACTAAACTACTGAGTATAACTATCCCGGGTTTGTTTTATTTAGCTTTGTTTAGTTTTGTTAAGTTAATCACCACATACACAAGTTACTTTAAATCATTTTATTTGGTTAAACTGGTCCAATTTTGTTAAACATTTCACTTACCTGCTTACCTGTTACTCCACATGGTCTGGAGACAAAAGAGGGGGCGTGCCTTGAGACGGCCATATTTATAGCCTTTGGGGGAAGGTTTGGGCCAGATCATGTGAAGGGGAGAATTGGTTTCAGTTCCTTTTTGTTTGTTAAGTTTTGTATAGTTGATTTTGATGTGTTAGTGTTTATAGTTTATGTTAAGCACTTTGATTTAAAGGGGACTTAGGTCCTGGAAGAAAATAGGTTAACTTGGAAGCAAAAGTTAGTTGCCTGATATATCTTACCCTGTGTGATTGTGAACTGACCTGGAGGGAGGAGCTTCCTGTGGGGGGAACTCTAAAAGCAGGGCAGCTTAGCCTTTAGGGGGTTCTCATCAGTGTAGCCGGGTACACGTGGGTTTTTCCTTAGTTTTGTTAATTTCGGTTGCTTATGTCTGATTTCGAGCACAGTTATTTTTTGTAAATATGTAATTGTTTCTCCACGAATATCACGGCGAAAGATTAAATAAACATGGGTCAAAAGAAATCTTTCCAGAGTCTGCCTCCTACTTAAGACCGCATTGGCCAGCTTCCCCACATTTGGTGGCAGTGGTGGGATCCAGGCCAGTGGGAGGCAGTGAAGATGACGTCAACAAGACAAAACCCGAAGAAGGCTCGTGCTGAGGCAGGAACAGATCCGCTGGACGACCAGCAGGGGGCAGTCGGCGGAGAACCGGAATCACAGGTCAACAGTGTGGATGAACTGTCAGGTCTACTACATCGCCTCATGCAGCAACAAGACGAACAATGGACTAAAATGCGTAGAGACATTTCCAACCTCCAGCGTGAGCTGCAACAAAGTCACGTGGCACAAGTGGAGGGTCCGGAAGAGCTGAGAGCAGAGGAGCTTCCAACCCAGAGCTCTCATTATGGCCATATGTATTCCAGGCAATCCAGCACCGTAAGGAATTACAACTGAAAGGGCCCAAAAATGCAACCCTACACTGATGGTGAGGACATTGAACAATATTTGTGCATATTTGAAAGAATTGCACATGCATGCCAGTGGCCATACGATGAGTGGGCTCTCCGTCTTGCACCACTCCTAACTGGCAAAGCACGTTCAGCTTATGTTGCTATGGACATTGATGACACTATGAACTATAACAAAGTGAAACGTGCCGTTTTGCAAAAGTTTGAGATCAGCACAGAGACTTACCGGCTGAGGTTTCGTTCATCTGAGCTAGGAGACAACGAGACACCGCAGGAGCTACAGGTCCGACTGAAGGAGCTGTATAACAAATGGATGGACCCAAAGGCGAAAACTAAAGAACAAATTGGAGATGCAATCATCCTGGAACAGTTCCTCAGAGTACTGAGTACGGAGCTTCGCACTTGGATTAAAGAAAGGGATCCTAAGACTTCTAAAGAAGCTGCGGATATGGCCGAAGCTTTCCTTGCTGCTCGTCGCCCCTCAAAGACTTTACTGGCCCCAAAAATCCGCCCACCCTCCCCATCGAGTAAGACCTTTGTCCCTGAGGCTAGGCCCAGACATTTTAGATCTAGTGCCCCCCTACATGCATCTAGACCAAACTATGCTTGTCATTTATGTGGTCAAATAGGTCATCTTAAAGCACAGTGTCCCAAAACCAATAGTAGGCCTAGTAAAAACTACATGTGTAGTATGTCCAACTTATCTACTAAAGTAGACAGCTGGGAGGGTCATCAGGAGGAATTAACCATGGGGGTGGTTATAGATGACAAACCTTGTATTGCCCTTTTAGATTCAGGCAGTGACCGTACTCTGGTCAGACAAGACAGCTTACCTAAGGATGTCATATTTTGTGGAGGGACTGTTGATATTGTATGTATCCATGGTGACAGGGTAAGCTATCCCATTGCTGATGTTACGGTTCAAATTGAAGGCCAGTCTATTGCACTCTCTGTAGGTGTACTAAAACAGCTGCCTTACCAAGTTGTATTAGGCCTAGATGTCTCAATCCTTCCTGAGCTCATTGCTAAACAATCTATTGAGAATAAATCAAATATTAATGACTGTTTAATGGCTGTTACTAGATCTCAAACTCAGCAGAAAGGAACCAGGGAGAGTACAGGTTGGGAGGAGCTACCCTTCGCTAATACAGAGATGCTATGTGCTAACAAAAGAAAAGTCAGGAAAAGTAAAAGACAAAAGAGACAAGATAAAGTCAAAGGAACCAGATTGGAGGAAAAAATATTAACACCAACTGAATCAGATTTGTTTCCCATTTGTAGTGATGTGGCAAGTTTACAAAAGCAAGACCCAACCCTAGCTAATTTGTATTCGAAATGTGTTCCTGAGACAGCAAAAGTAACAAGAGGGGAAGCAGTTTTTGTTGTTAAGGGTGAGAAACTTTACAGACGAAGTGAAATTGGTGACCAGTTAGTAGTCCCACAAACATTGAGGCCTACTATCCTTAAACTCAGTCATTCAATTCCGTGGGCAGGACATTTGGGCCAAGCTAAAACATTTTCTAGAATGGTTCCTAGGTTTTACTGGCCTCAGCAATATTCAGACACCATAAAGTACTGTCAGTCATGCCCTGTGTGTCAGTTAACAGCCCCAGGAAAAAGGGAGATAGGGCACCCTCATTAGTATGCCAATTATTGACACCCCTTTCTCTCGCATTGCCATGGACATTATTGGACCACTGGAGCGGAGCAGTGCCGGACATCGGTATATTCTAGTGGTGTCAGACTATGCCACTAGGTACCCAGAGGCATTTCCATTGAAAAAGGTCAAAGCACGCCAGATTGTCACCTGCCTCATCCAGCTCTTCTCCAGAGTGGGCATCCCAAGAGAGATAATCACAGACCAGGGCACCAACTTCACCTCCACACTGCTGAAACAAATCTACAATCTCTTGGGAATACAAGGAATCAAGACAAGTCCATATCACCCACAGACCGATGGGCTTGTCGAGCTTCAATAAGACACTCAAATCTATGCTGAGGAAATTTGTTGCTGATTCAGGAGCAGATTGGAATCAGTGGCTTCCGTTCTTACTGTTTGCTTACCGGGAAGTGCCGCAAACCTCTACAGGATTTTCACCATTCCAGCTTCTTTATGGACATTCTGTTCGAGGGCCTCTGGACGTCCTAAAGGAGGCATGGGAGGGGCCAACTCCTGAACGAGGATGTAATGAACTTTCATATGTATTAAAAATGAGAGATAAACTGGAGCAGTTTAAAGAGCTTGCTTGTGACAACCTGGCGCAAGCACAACAGAGACAAAAACACAGTTACAACAAATCGTCAAGAAGAAGAATGTTCCAGGTGGGCCAAAAAGTCCTGCTGTTACTGCCTACATCAGAAAGTGGACTCCTAGCTAAATGGCAAGGCCCATATGAGATCCATCAAAAAACAGGACCCGTCACCTATGAACTTTTTATGCCAGAACGCCGCAAAAAGTATCAAATATTTCACATTAATCTGCTTAAGGAGTGGGTTGACCGACCAGACCAGCTATCCTGTCTGGCACGCACAGTTATTGATGAGGAGGAGCTTTCAGAGCAGTACTTCCCCTTGCCAGCAGAGACGCCAGTGTTCCCTGATTTAAGCCATCTCACCACAGAACAACAACAGGACCTTCAGATCTACATGACTGATCAACTGTTTAGTGTGAGACCGGGATATACTCACCTCATCCAGCACCAGATTCGCCTACGGTCGCCAGAACAGCAGCCTCTTAGAGATACTACCTGCCGCATCCCAGCTAAACTTGTCCCAGAGTTAAAGAGAGAAGTGAAGGAGATGTTGGAAACTGGGATTATTGAACCATCGCGCAGTGAGTGGTGCAGCCCTGTAGTCTTGGTTCCCAAAAAGAAGATCCAAGGCTCAGATTCTGTGTGAACTTTTCTAAGCTAAATGCTGTGTCTGTGTTTGACCCCTACCCAATGCCAAGGGTAGATGAACTGATTGAGCGGCTAGGTCATGCAAGTTTTCTGACAACCCTAGACCTCTGCAAGGGGTATTGGCAAGTGCCCCTTGACAAAGCCTCAAGAGATCTAACAACCTTTCGGGTACCCAGTGGTCTCTTCAGGTTCCGAATGATGCCGTTTGGTTTACACGGAGCACCGGCAACATTCCAAAGGCTAGTGGACGAGGTGCTAAGAGGAGCTGAGGACTATGCTGCTGCATACATTGACGACATTGTCATCTTCAGTCAGTCATGGGAGGAGCATCTGCAGCATCTGTCTGACGTCTTCAGGCGCATCCAGGAGGCAGGTCTTGTCATTAACGGCAAGAAGTGCCATGTCGCCAAGCCTGAGGTGCAGTACTTGGGCTATGTGATTGGAGCTGGGGGTATCCATCCTCAGGTTGGGAAGATTGAAGCCATTTCTGCGACCCCATTGCCAAACACCAAAAGAAGGTTGAGATCCTTCTTGGGGTTAGTTGGTTGGTACCGTCGTTTAATCCCAGACTTTGCAACCAGAGCTGCCCTGTTATCTGACATGACCAGTAACAATAGCCCCGTAAAGGTTAAATGGACTCCTGAAACTGTATGTGTTTTTAATGATCTGAGAGACTGCTTGTGTCAGCAACCAGTTTTGCAGTGTCCAGATTTTGAACTGCCGTTTACCGTACAGACTGATGCTTCAGAGGTGGGGCTGGGGGCGGTGTTGCTACAAGGGGAGGAGGGAAACCAACTTCCGGTTCAATACATTAGTCGGAAACTGTTTCAAAGGGAGAAAAAGTACTCGACAATCGAGAAGGAGGCTCTTGCAATTAAGTGGGCTCTGGACACTCTGAGATACTATCTAATTGGTAAAGAGTTTGTTTTGGAAACTGACCACCGTGCACTGCAATGGATACATAAAATGAAGGACACTAATGCTCGTATTACTCGATGGTATTTGTCTCTGCAACCATTTTGTTTTAAGGTTCAGTACAAACCAGGGCACAAAAACGTCATTGCGGATTTCTTGTCCCGTGACTCAGATGAGTAACGGTCTTATGGGGGGGGGTGTGTGACAAAGAGGGCCTTTGTCCCTATATACTCACCTTAATTTCATAGTGATTTTTCCATACTAAACTAAACTACTGAGTATAACTATCCCGGGTTTGTTTTATTTAGCTTTGTTTAGTTTTGTTAAGTTAATCACCACATACACAAGTTACTTTAAATCATTTTATTTGGTCCAATTTTTCTGGTCCAATTTTGTTAAACATTTCACTTACCTGCTTACCTGTTACTCCACATGGTCTGGAGACAAAAGAGGGGGCGTGCCTTGAGACGGCCATATTTATAGCCTTTGGGGGAAGGTTTGGGCCAGATCATGTGAAGGGGAGAATTGGTTTCAGTTCCTTTTTGTTTGTTAAGTTTTGTATAGTTGATTTTGATGTGTTAGTGTTTATAGTTTATGTTAAGCACTTTGATTTAAAGGGGACTTAGGTCCTGGAAGAAAATAGGTTAACTTGGAAGCAAAAGTTAGTTGCCTGATATATCTTACCCTGTGTGATTGTGAACTGACCTGGAGGGAGGAGCTTCCTGTGGGGGGAACTATAAAAGCAGGGCAGCTTAGCCTTTAGGGGGTTCTCATCAGTGTAGCCGGGTACACGTGGGTTTTTCCTTAGTTTTGTTAATTTCGGTTGCTTATGTCTGATTTCGAGCACAGTTATTTTTTGTAAATATGTAATTGTTTCTCCACGAATATCACGGCGAAAGATTAAATAAACATGGGTCAAAAGAAATCTTTCCAGAGTCTGCCTCCTACTTAAGACCGCATTGGCCAGCTTCCCCACACAATCACAATGGTAAAAGTAATTTGATAAATCCACCTATTATTTTCTGCAGTTTAAAATGTTAAAATGGCACTGTACAAGGCTCTAGAGCAAGTAAAAATTGCCAAATAGTGATGGAGTCAGTGTACCTGCCTTTTTCCAGCTAGTCTTTTCAATAAGCCCTAGCTCTTTTGTTAAGTTCTGAACCACTCCTATGCATATTCCAGGAATTTAAACAAACAAAAAAAACTGTAAAATGACACCAAATGCCAACCCAGCCCCAATCTCTACACAGACGTTACACAGAAACTGAATTAAAGAGATGGCATACTTATTTGCACCACACCCATATTTGTATAAAGGTCGATCAAAACTTGTTTCATTTTTATGCAAAACCCACTGACAACAAATGCTTTTCTCGTGAGTATTAGCATCTTCAAATGAGGGACTCCAGGCAGTGAGGTGGCTCAACCAGTTTGACAAGCAAGTTTGAACATGTCATGAGACCAGCAGGATACTGAAGCTACATGCTCAGGGCAAAGTCTACCACCGCTGACACTCTACACCGATACCAAATCTGAGTGGGAAATCACCAAGACATGACCCTTTTACACACAATGGATTACTGCAAATGCTAGTTTTACTTATCCTAGAAATTTCTACATAAGGGTCTGGATTAGCAGCACTTCACACTCTGGATTAATCTTTAAGAACACAATGTGATTGTAATGTAATCTGTATATTACATTTCTGCTAACTCCGGTTTCCCCCATCAACCCAAAACATGCTCCAGGTAAAATCCTCCAGCTGACATCCTGACCAAACCGAAGCAAGAAGATCATGGAGATGGTCCCCGGGCGCAGTAATGTGCTGCCCACTGCTCTTAATAACAGGATGGGTTAAATGCAGAGAAGAATTTCTCCAGTGTGAGATTAATAAAGTCAATTCTTCTTCTTCTAACTTGTATTGCTTATATATCTGGTCCCACTTTATAATAACGCCTTAATAAGATGTAAAAAAGCATATGAACAAAGAGTTAATAATGAACAAATAGCATATTAAGAATGATTCAGGTTTTGTAATTGCTTAACTAAGTGGATAGGGTTAGGATTTAGGGTATTAATTAAGTAGTAACAAGGCCTGAATCATTCTTAACAGACTATTTGTTCATTATAAAATGAAGTCTTTGTTCATTCTTTATTAAGCCTCAATGTGTAGTTATTATAAAGTGTTACCATAGCTCTTAATATTTTAGTGTATACATTTATTAGAATGATATAACCTTATTTATTGAGGTACTATCATTACTTCTTTTCAAAGCCTCCTGGTAACAGTAGGATGGTAGATTATGGGATATGAATTTTGTCATGAGAGTTAAAACCACTGATTCAGACCTGGTTTGGATTCTATATTTATACCCTCTTTAAATACCATACTCTCCACTGTCAGCCGGCCACAATTAAATACAAAGTGTTATACCTTATATTTTCCAGACACCAACCTTGTGGTTTTGAAGAGTCAAAGGCACATGAGGGGTTGTATGTGGGACAATTAAAATGAAATATTTCTTAAAATTGAAAATTGATTTTATTTTGTACATGAAAATTATTTGCAGTGTTTCCCTAACGCTATTGGTTTTACCCTCATTTATCGCAACCCTTTAGATTTACCTGGTTTTACCGTAACCCTAGTTTGTCAATTCCCACATTTAGGCCTATTTTGCACCTTGGTTTGGTGACTGGAATTGCTCATTCACCCAACTTGATCTTTATTTTTTTTTAAAGTGTAAGGTCCTCACCGTTTGCTGACTTCTTCAATGACCGAGATGTTGGAGAAGAGATGGTGATGCTCCGTGTTGGTCATAGTCTTTTTGAGGGCCTCGTTGTTTTTAAAATGTCGCACTAGGATCCCCAAACTGTGGAGGTACGAGTGCTCGGAGGTGATTATCTCAAAAATAGCCTGACAACATACAAATACAACAAGAGATACGTTAGTAGTAATACTACTATTCTATAGTCAATGCACTTTATGACTTTACTGCTATGATAAAAGGAGAAATTCAGTTTTTTAATGCCTTAACCTTTAATGCTATATAATGATAATATAATGACAATAATGAAGTTGACTATAATGCCTATTTCAATGGTTAGCAGATCAGTTACACTGTTCTTCATTATTCTACAATTTTACATCTAAACTCATGCTTTGTCTTGGTTTAGAATAATCTGGATTATCTGTCATTAACTGCGGATTCCTAGTGTATTCCAGAGTACAGTCCTTTGTTAAATATTCTAAGATTGTTCATTGTGTGAAAGGTGTGAAAACCACTGGCTTTTTTGTAATTACATAATAATACATAATACTGTCACTAAATGAAAATACCTCTAAAATATATTTAAAAAGACATTTTAGCTGATCTAAGGGGCTTCACCATTTAGGACTACAAACTACAGGGCAATTTTTGGTTTGGATGTTTGGATTTTATGCACACGGAAAGCTCATATTTTTCTGTTAAAGGTGACAGGAGAAGATTTGCGAAGAGAGCGACTTGTTGAGTCTTAACTTGCAGCCAAAACATGAATGGACAGTTTATAGCAGCAGCCAACACAGTATAACAGTACAACAAATGAAAACAAACTGTTTTGAATACTTTAATTACAATGGTGTGTGTTCGGGTAAGTCTGCTGACACACCTGTCCTCCTGCACTTCCTGGGTGCATAGCGGTGTGAGATGGACCAAAGTGCACAACAGAATAAGATACAACTGGGCCTAATCATGCTACCAGGGCTAACACAAAGAAATATAGGCAAAAAGATTCATGCTAACCTATAAACTGTATATCTATGTAAGAACTGATTCAAGTTTTTACAAATTCAAGTCATTTTAACTATTCAAGATTGTACTTTTTGACAGTGCTTAAACAGTCCTCTCTTGGTTGAAACTTTCCTGCATGCATTTGCTAACTTAAGATCAGCTTAGAAACTCATTATGGCACAAAAGCTAGCAAGGCAAACAGAGAGTTGTGATTGCATTGGCAGGGTGTGGCTGTTTTCAGGTCCTATAGTGAGTGAACACAGGGGTGGACCACTGCTATTGACACAGCACCTGCTCATAAACATTACAAAGAAAAAGTCAGGCCTAGATAGAGTTACACTGTTTCCCATGGATGAAACTGGTTGAAAATGTCCCTGAATGAATCAAAGTCCCAAAGCCTTTATTTTGGTCTTACACACAATGACACACAGGAGAAATTTGACTTCTGCATTTGACCCATCCTTTTTTTTCAGGAGCAGTGAGCAGCCATCTTTCCACACTGGCTCGCTAATTGCCAGGCGTATAACTAAGGTATAAATTTTGATCCTATTAAAATGTAAAATTTACCCTATAATTTAACCTATAATAGAAATCTCTGTGTTGTGAGTTCCTCAGAAAATAAATATAAAATATTTTAACCCTTTATGAAATGCCTACAATCTCTGCACTGCATGAGTTTCAGCTTCCTAACATGTGATACATTCTGAGTTTGGCTTTTTCCTATTGAAAAGATATCATATTTTGTTTTACTTACATAGTTGTTCGTTACTTAAGTTGTTGTTTGTAGTTTAAATTGTTGATCACTATGAATTATATGGATTGTACCTCTAAAATATTACTGATGTTAAATTTGGTAGTGGGGTCTAGTGCTTACTGTCATTGTGTCTTTAGGCAAGACTCTGCACCCACCATGCCTATAATTAATGTGGCACGTGAGGGACTGGTGTTTGGAAATGGCAGCCTTACTTCTGTTAGTTTACTCAGGGCAGCTGTGGCTGCTGTGGCTTACTGTGAGTATGAACTAAATGAATAATAAATCATAACACGCTTTTGGGTATCTTGAAAGTTGCTATATAAACACAAATTAAAAAGAAACAAGATTGTTGAGACTTTATAGCCAAACATTTTAATGATAAATATAGTTTAGTTATAGTATGGTCAGACTCATATAATTAATGTACAGTACCTCTTGTCGCTTCCTCTCCTGGGGCGTGATCAAAGACAGGATTCCAGTCTCCTTCACCTTCATAAAACCAACATAATAAATGTGAATGATAAACAGGAAATATCTTTGTCTAAGCAAAATGTCAAATTCAAGAGGTGCATGCAATATTAATTAAAGTCTAACTTAGTAGTCAGTAGATAGATAAATTTGAATTGTAGAGTTTCAAATGGCCAAATTTATTATTATTATTATTATTATTATTATTATTATTATTATTATTTGTCTCATCTACACTCACCATCTTAAAAAAAGCCCTGAAAACTCAACTTTTCAAAACTCACTTCAAAGAACATGCATCTCCTTTTTTCCCTTTCTTTATTTGTGTTTTGTCTGTTTTGAACCCTGTGAAGGGTCTCTGAGTGTCATGAAAAGTACTATGTGCCAAGTAACAAGTGTTAGCATTATTATTAAGTGAAGTGAAGTGAACTTTATTGATCTCACACTGGAGAAATTCTTCTCTGCATTTTAACCCATCCTATATATATATATATTAGGGCTGGGAATATTAACGCGTTAATCGCGATTAATCGCGATAGAGTTTTAATCGCAAACTATTTTTTTAATCGCGATCAGAGTTTGCCAGCATTTTCCGCAATTCTACCATCCATATGCAGCTCATTTGGTTGTATTAATTAAACTCATTGTTGGTTAAACGCGCTATTTTGAGTTTGCTAGTATTTTGTTCCTTCTACGCATCCCTAGGCAGCTCGAGCGGGCTTCAATCATTTATTTACAATTTCTCAAAGTAAGCACTATTACTGGTTCATTGTTACTTTTTCCTTTCTCTGCACTTTTTTGAAATAAAAAAAATGGTGAGAAATACTTTGCATTGTGAGTTTAACTTTAGATTCGAACGGTCTTACTGCAAGATATCAACATGCAAAATAAATCGCGATTAATCGCGATTAACTATGAAATTTCTGAGATTAGTTGCGATCAAGAAAATTAATCGTTTGACAGCCCTAATATATACATTAGGAGCAGTGGGCAGCACACACATTAGGGCACCCGGGGACCATCTCCATGATCTTCTTGCTTCGGCTTGGTCAGGACCTAAGCTGGAGTACCTATGGTGCATGTTTTGGGTTGGTGGGGGAAACTGGAGTGCCCGGAGGAAACCCACCCAGACACGGGGAGAACATGCAAACTCCACACAGAAAGGCTCGGGCGACCCGGGGATCGAACCCAGACCATGCATGCAAACTCCACACAGAACACACACAGAAAGGCCTGGGTGACCCGGGGATCGAACCCGGAACCTTCTTGCTGTGAAGCAAGAGCGCCACTCAGCTACCGTGCCGCCTTTTTATTGGTAGTAGTAGTAGTAGTAGTAGTAGAAATAGTAGTAGTAGTAGTAGTAGGACTAAATAAGTATGGGAACAAGACCAAACCAAGTCTAGACTAAACTGGGCTCACACCAGGACTGAACAAGAGCACGCGTGAGCACACCCTAAATCTAAACATATTGTCAGACCCATGCAGTGATTTTTGATTGAGTTGGTTCAGCTGAATGATCTGAAATATTGTTTTGTGTCTTTGTCCTAGCAGTTGGTGTACCTGTGGCAGCTGACTCCAGGTGAGCTGAGCAGGTCTGTAATTCCGCACCACGATGCCCTGGTCCTCCTCCTTCACTGGGTGCTCCACCACCACGAAATCATCCAACAGCTCATCTTGGTTTGTGGAGTGCAGCCCCCGCTCTCTCACATCCTGATACAGCCTTGGAGTGGCTACAACATAAAGTGCTTTCAATTTCAACTAGGCCTGTCCTGGTTAATTTTGAAGTGAAGAAAATATAGATGAAAAACAACAATATTGAAACTAATTGATTATGCTAACTAAGCTAGTCTAAATCTAATATCTGTGATTAAAAACATGAGCTGCAATAAATAAATAGAGTGAAACACTTAGTAATAGTTAATTTGTAATTTTTAATTAGTGATAGAGGTCATTTATGCAACCCACTACGTTCAAATCTTATCATAGTACAGAAAAATGACAAAAGGTAGTACAGAGAAAAACAATTTACAGTAAATATTGACCCACAAAAGTATTGTTGCACTTTAAACAATAGGTTTATGTAGGCTAGTATTTATTGCAAGTCTAAACATTTTTTTAAGTACAACAATTTCCCTTGTGGATCAATAAAGTTTGTCTAAGTCTAAGTCTAAGTATACCTTAATAAATCATTTACATACAATATGATGTTTGTTTGTTTGTTTTTACTTCTCAGTAGTTCATACTTTGTAGTGACATCATGCTGGGGGTTCTGTTCATGGATTTCAAGCTAAGCAATTCAAATCAAAATATACTGTTTGAGTGGGGAAAGGTCCTTTAAAGTTTTTCAAATCAGGAAGGAATTATTTGTGAAAAACCAAGTACCTTGGCAACTGGCTGTTGGTAGCAACTCAACTTTTTTTTTTCTTCAAAATTTAACGATAAACAACAGGTGCTGCCACTCTGAGATAGGAAAAGTTGCAAATTTACTTTGAGATTTGAAGTGGTATTGGATTAGTGTGAAAACCAACAAACACGCCTCCTTGGTGCTCATCTGCCACAACTGGAGACATGACTGATGTGAGTACTAAATGACCAGTCCACCTCATATGTGGCCAAGAGATTTTCTCGCGGTGCTCTAAAGCTGTGTGGTCTCATCCACCAAGGGTGACTCCTGTGATATGAATGCACACAAAAAGTGTGTGACCATTGTGCCCAATATGTGTCGGACCGACCACACAGAGAGGAGAGGCAGAATCTTCCTGAATGTGGAGATCAATGATCATAAAATACAGGTCACAGTTGGCGAGGGGAAGAACCTCATTCCCATGAATCTCTATGGATGTTCAAATCCATATGTTAAACTCAAACTTATACCAGACCCCCAAAAATAAGACCAAGCAGGAGACCAAAACCATCCGCTCCAGCCTCAACCCCAAATGGAACGAGACATTCACTTTTAAACTGAAGCCATCAGATAAGTGTGTGTCAAAGTGTGGGACTGGCACCGAGGCACCAGGAACCAGAGCTCTAGACTCTTTTGGAGTCTAAGAGCTCTTGAAGTATCCAGTCTGTGGCTGGTATAAGTTATAGTCCCAGGAGGAGGGCAAGTATTACAATGTTCCAGTATGTTGGCAAAGAAAGAGGGCACAGAGGAGTTGCATGCCATAAAGATCCTGAAGAAAGATGTGGTGATACAGGAGAATGATGCTGAGTATACCATGGTGGAGAAGAGGGTGCTAGCCCTCCAGGACAAACCGCCCTTCCTCTCATACCTACACTCGTGCTTTCAGACAGTGGATCGTCTGTATTTTGCTATGGAATGGTGGAGATTTGACGTACCATATACAACAAGTGGGCATGTTTAAGGAAACTCAGGCAGAGTTTTATGCAACGAATGCCCTTGGTCTCTTTTTCCTTCACAGTAAAGTGATCGTCTACAGAAACCTCAAGTTAGGCAATGTGATGCTTGACTCCGAGGGACACATCAAGACTGTAGACTTTGGCATGTGCAAGGAGGACATGCTGGAAGGACAAACTACACACACCTTCTGTGGTACCCAGGACTACATCGCTCCAGAGATCATTAAATACCAGCCATATGGACAGTCAGTGGACTGGTGGACATATGGAGTGCTGCTCTATGAAATGGTGGCAGGAGAGTCTCCATTTGTTTGGAGAAAATTAAGATGACCTGCTCAAGTCCATTGTGAAGTCCACTGTATGGTATCCCAGGGCTCTTTCCAAAGAAGCAGTATCTATTTATAAAGGACTGATGACCATGGTCAGAAGGGGGAGCAGGACATTCGGGATCATGCCTTCTTCTGATGCATCAACTGAAAGCGCCTCCAGAAGGAAGAGATCCAGTTGCCATACAAACCCAAAGTGTACGGAAAAGGGGCAGAAAATTTCGACAAGATGTTCACACATACAAAAACGCAGCTCACCCCACCAGGCCAGGTGGTCATCGCCAACCACACAGTGTTTGCCGGTTTCTCTTTCATCAACCCTCATTTCAAATACTCTTCCCTCGACAACTGTTTATGAAGAGGCCAAAATGCTTTAAAATAAAGCATTAAAAAAAGTATAAAACAGTATATGTTGTAACTGTTCAGCAGTTATCACGGAGATACAAGTCTTTACAGGGTCTTTCTTTTTTTAATATGTACAAATATATATTATGTTTAAAGTGCTGTGTGCTATCAAATGTGCTCTGCTACTTATAGGTCACAAACCTGTTTGTTACATGCACACATTAGCAAACACTCCCAAAAATGTTTGAAACCAGTCTCAAAATACAAAATAAATTATGAATTTGAACAGCACATTTTCAGGACCCTGTGATCAATACAAGTGTTGTAAATCCCCCAGTTATTTCATTCAGGCATTCCTAGGCAGCTCAGTGGTCCTTGGGAGTACCATGGTAACGCTGTTACTGCTAACCTAACTACTGTAGCTTCAGATCATTACCTTTAACATATCTAAGTCTGCGTCTGTGATAGAAATAAACAGATGAACAAATAGATAAACAGACAGATAAAAAGATACAAGAAAGGACATTAAAGCTCCTCAAATCCATTCAAGTATCCATCTTCACTCTCTGACTGGAGTATTGTTTGGATGACATGTCCCAGCATACATCACATACAGTCTACAGTCCTAGCTGTCTCCAATAACAAGCATTCATTGTCCTGTTTAAGTGTTTGTTTTGCAACACCAGATAGGCTACATGGTAAGTAATATATAATCACAGCAAATGTGGTACCAATAGGTATCAACTCTGACCATAATTTTCACTTAACCTAAGCCAAGATCACCTAACGGTCTACATATTCATCACCTAATGGTCTTCATATTCATATTGATATTCATATTGATATTGATATTCATGTTCATATTCATATTATCTTTTCATATTAGGGTGGCAAAAGTACAGGTTTCAGGCTAACTGCACAGACAAAAGACATGGCATTGAATACAAATGATAAAACATCCACACAGGACACAGTAAGTGGGAGGAAACAGCTACGCCTGGAGCACTGTTACTGAATAATTAACTGTTATGTGTGTAGAATCCCTCAGTCGTCCAGGTAGAATTTATGGCAAAAGGAGCCAATTAACTGTTATGTTAATGGAATGCATCTTTGTAATCCACAGCCAAGTCTAAAACACTGAAGCATAAACACAGGCACATACAATGTCACAAGGTTGATTTTTGTTGCGATTATAGTGCAACATTATTCACAATGAAAAATATCTCTGTGCTAATATTGTGATCCATAAAATATCTCAGTATATTGTTTACAGATTTCTTCTATGTCCAATAAAAATGGAAGAGCAATTACGCTAAAAAAGTGGTTGCATATTTCAACTACTATCATAGTACAACCAATTATATTGATAATATGTGATCTTAATTAACTGCTACTATACTTGGATGGATTAAATATTATTGATATTAATATCAGTAAATATAGGACACAGCCTATATTAGTATATAAGTATCAAATATATGTATCATCTGGACTATAATAAAAACATATCAGACCATCCCTAATTTACAACATAAATAAACAAATTAGAACTTGTATTATTGACATCAAGTATAACTGCTTTATTGTGAAATCTCCTGACATAATTGCCACATACTTCTTAGAATTCTATAGTCCCACTAAGGTGAGTTTTAACTGTGGAACTGCCTCTTGTGACACTGTGCTGTACTATTGTGAAAATCAGCTCCTACACCATATGGAAAGGTCATTGTGTTTTTCCAGTTGTGTGTAGCTCCTAGTTAAATTTAGTGAGATTGTGACGTACCGTCTTTGAATGATCCACGCTGCTTTTGGTTCCTCTTTCGCCCCAGTGTCCTCTGTAGAGAAAGATAGGGGTATTTTAAACCAGTAGGCTGCATTATACATTTGTGACAAATGTTTTACAACTTTATAAAAAAAAAATCAAACACAGAAACTCAAGCTTTTTTTAATAAGAGATTCTTCAAATTTGCAGGTGTATGAAATATATATGAAACATCTGTAAATAACCTGACACAATAAACAGAAGGCACCCAGATTACCCACGTTACTGAAATCACATGAACATGCTAATCTAAATTTAATCATTGCACATTCAATATTATTTTTTATACTGCTATACAATTACATAGTTAATGATTTACTCATACATTTGTATGCCTAAATAGATTCGGGTAATAAATATACACAGGGGATGTACAAGTAGAACTGAAATCAAAATGGTTAGTTTCATCTGTTGAAAAAGTCTCAGTTCGTCCAGGTTTAAAGTAGTTGCTTTTCTTTGAAATTACACATTTTTTTTGGTAGTATTAAAAACAGGAGCTAAATTGTAATAATAAAAAACATTAACAAGCTGCATTACTGCTGGAAAAGCTATTCTTAAAGCCACGTGGATGTGAAAATATTATTTGAATGTATATAGGTAGAAATGGTAAAGGGTAGCTATAAGTTTCTGGACCCACAACATTATTTTGCAAAATAAACTCTCCAACATGTCAAATATCTTTTCAGGAGTTAAAATAAAATAAAATAAAATAAAATAAATTCATTTCTGCCCCATTTCAGATTATGAAACAAGCATTCCTCTTTGTAGGCAATGATGTCATTTTTAATACAATGATTGTTTCTTTAGTCTTACCATGTGGTCTCACAATAGTTATGATATACAGTAGATTAAGGCCATTCAAAAAAGCATTAAGAAGGTTAAATGTTGTCCTGTCTTTAAGTTTTGATATTATTTTGACCATAATCTCAATGAAAATGTTCTTATATATTAGTTACATTCCTCCCAGATCCTCCTCTCACCTTTCTCCCGGGACTCCTCGATGGACTTGGGCTGATGGCTCTCCTCTCCCGCATGGGCTCCAGCATGTTTGAACTGCCTTTTGCTGTAAATCCCACTTCGGTCACTGCTGCTTTGTACGACTTGTTCCTACGATTCCTCCTGAACCCAAATCCTTCTCCATCACTATCATACTCGTCCCAGGGCACCTCCGGACCTGCTGCTGAATGTCTGCTCTTGGGTTCATTCCCACTTTTGGATAACTCAAGTCCCACAGGAAAAGTAACCACTGTTGTATGGTGTCTGTTTTTGGAGCGACTTGAGACAGCTAAATTTTTGGGGATAAGTTGTTGGGTGCCTGCTTTCTGATACACTGGACTCTCTGTGCTTAAAATTACAGTCTTTGGCACAGCCAACCTGTCAACCACGTCACCTACTTCCTCTTTCACTTCTTCTTCTGTGGAAGTTTTGATTTGGGGCATGGCTGAGTTTTGTAGTCCATAATCTTCATCTCCTGGTTCAGATATATGGAGCACAGTGGAGAAGCAGGTCTCTGTGATGAGAGGGACCTGGTCACCCATTGGGCTTCCTGATTGGGACATATCCTACTTCCTGTATCCTCTTAATAGAGACCTCTGATTGGTCCAATCAATGTTCCAGAGCCCCCCAACTGGTCTTGGGGGCCCCTTGGTGGCGTGGGGGTCCTAAGCGGCTGCTTAGTTCGCTTATGCCTTGGGCCGGCCCTGTGTATTACAATCAATCAATCAATCAAATATTATTTATAAAGTGCTTTTCATACAAAAAATGTAACACAAAATGCAAAATGTCAAAGATACTCCTGCAAAAAAAGCAATTCACATAAACAGCACCTTTGACAATAGAAACACCAGTTTCACATTAATGCTTAGTGTTCCAGTGTTCATTGTTTCACTACCACCTGACATTGTGGTGGCTAGTCCTGGGTTTCAGTTTAAGCTCCACTGTCACTGATACAGAAGCATTAGAAGGTCAAGTGTTTTCATGATTACCAAAATTACAGCTCGATTGTGATACTTGGGAAAAGGGACTATACCAACTGTGGTATCAAAATTGAAATTTGATAACACAGAGACACTTTTTTGTATGATAGAATGTAATAAAACACAAATTAACATTTTTTTCTTTAATATTAACATGTAATGACATCCAAAAAACAATCTTACACACACTGAGGTCCATGCTGCTTGCACTCTTGCACTTTACAAATTGCACCTTCACTTTTTGCACCTTACATATTGCACATTTCATTCTGCCTCAAACTTTTCCTTTTTGTTGAAGTGTATGTTTACCAGTATGTCTATTTATTGTTGATGTCTGTATACACTTCATGTCCATGAGTGTAGTTGTGTGTGTGCGTGTGAGTGCGTGAGTGTGTGTGTGTTTGGATTTTAGTTTAAATTGCACATTTGGTGTCTGGTGAAATGCAATTTCAGTCCTCTGTGTAATGTCTGTTACATAGTGAATTGACAATAAAGTACACTTTGACTTTGACTTGGACTTTGATGTGGTCTTATACTAGGTCTGATATAGATTCAGATTAATATTCAGTATTTATACATGTTTATATGTGTTTTAGTATGAGTTTTAGTCAACTAAAAATATACTGATCAGTTTAATATGATCACTCAGACAATGTGCATGGCATTCCAAATAGTCTAACATACGTTATGATGGATCTGCAGTGCCACTGTTTATAATCTTAAAAGGAAATCTTTGGATAATCTGGATAAAAAGCAAGCCAAGCAGTGCATGAAAATGTGCCTTAAATGGAGCAGATTAGTACAGTACATTTCAAAGCGTCTTCCAACGACCTGCACATACCAGAAGTGACCATAAATGAGATTATCTTATTTCTGTTGAATAACATCATCCTATAACATCCAGCGCTTTGATTCCCTTCTGAGGAGAGCTGTGTCAGTCCTATCAACCAGAAGACAAAATTTATGACTTAACCGCTTACTCCTACACCCCACTTGCCTACACAAAACACCCAAGAGCTGCTACTGCAAATCTATGTATCAAAACAAACTAATCCACTGACCACACATGCAGGAACCACGTATCCATAATGAGCAATAAGCAACAGATTTATGAAAGTGTACGCAAGGGGCATGAAATATATGGGGGCATTTTGTATTCAAATTTAGGCAACTTATCGCTTGTCACTCTCCTTTCTCGCCTTAGCCGCTTACCTGGATGACTGGAATCCAACATATCACAAAATAATAATTCAGGTGAACAATAAAGTAAAGCAAGTTTTATTGAGAAGGGGGGAAAATCTGACTTTTTGCGGTTTCCTGACATTCCTTATAACTTTGCAGGAGAAGGATTAGGGTGGGAAAAATGTCCGCCTTACATTCCAATTGTTCCAAACAGCGAGGTGACACGCAGTTCAAGAAGATTAAACACTGCATAACAACAGCTATGACAATAAACTTACCTGTGCGTGCTAATTTTACGCACGACAATGTTGAATCCGGTCGGTAGGAGGTATGTTCTGGTTCCTTTACGCAGGCGGCTGTCCGGTGCGTCTTTGGCCGCGCCTCGGTGCTCCCCTTCGGTCTGACACATACTCAGCCTTCACTCACTTCCTCCTCTGTTTGCGCCCATTCACACGGGGCTGCGCACGTCAGTACAGGTGAACCTATCAATCATCTGCAGATGTGACACTGTGACTGTGAATATACGAATAGCTCTACGTTAAATAGCTAAGTGATAATGTTATTGATTAAATAGGTTTAGCCTAAAAATGATCTATACAAGGACAAGAACTATAGGGTCTATGGCACATTGTATAGGCCTAAAGACACAAAATGACAACGTCTCGTTTTAATAAACTAATTAGGCTATATGTCATGCATTTCTTCCTCAATTTCAGGAAACATATTTTATAAACTTGCTTGAGTACAGGCCTGTCACTTAAGATGATTGGCTGATCTGTGTCGACCTCTGGCGGCAACATGGATTATTTTTATTTATTTATTTTTTCTTATGTCAATGTTTATAAAGATACATTAGACTTAAAATCTAGAAGCATTAAATATAATGTCTCATTCATTTGCAGGCGTATATATCTTTAATATATACCAACTATGGCCCATGGAGATATAGCAAAATTCCATCCATCCATTTTCTTCATCTTACTGGGGCCGGGTCGCAGGGGCAGCAGTCTAAGCAGGGACTCCCAGACTTCCTCCACCCCGGACACTTCCTCCAGCTCCTCTGGGGGGACCCCAAGGCATTTCCAGGCCAGCCGCGATACATAGACCTTCCAGCGTGTCCTGGGTCTTCCCCGGGGCCTCCTACCGGTGGGACATGCCCGGAACACCTCCCGAGGGAGGCATCCAGAACAGATGCCTGAGCCACCTCAGCTGGCTCCTCTCGACGTGGAGGAGCAGCGGCTCTACTCCGATCCCCTCCCGTGTGACTGAGCTCCTCACCCTAACTCTAAGGGAGCGCCCAGCCACTCTGTGGAGGAAACTCATTTTGGCCGCTTGTACCCGTGACCTTGTCCTTTCGGTCATTACCCAAAGCTCATGACCATAGGTGAGGGTAGGAATGTAGACTGGTAAATTGAGAGCTTTTGGCTCAGCTCCCTCTTCACCACAATGGTCCAGTACAGCAACCACATCACTGCCGACATCGCACCGATCCACCTGTCAATCTCATGCTCCATCCTCCCATCACTCGTGAAGCCTTACTTATACTTTATTAATTCACCTAATAAAAGGGCATGACCACATGTAAACTTTAACATAAAGGCTCTACCTTAAACTGTGGTTCAAGATGTATTTATTTATCATGTTCATATAACAATCTGAAAATATAGCATATTAGTCCTTTTCTATTTAGCAAAAGCTTAGACATAACACAATAAGGACATCATTAAAACTCTTAGGGTCACTATGTACACAGTTAAGATATTTATAGAAAATCAAATGGCATTCAATTTCAACATCATATGGCATCCGATGGAATAGTCATCAATTGGTCCCAATGAAAAGCACAGCACATCCTGTTTCGATTTGACAAACATTTGGTACAATTGAATCCAAATAATTGTAGTAAACATACAGAGTAATTTATTTAAAGAATGTAATTCATGATGGCATTATTAGAATTTGTGATAATTCAGTCTATGTAAAAACAACTATTTTTGAAAAAGAGCAAAAATAAAAACTGTCATTGACTAAAATGAGATATGGAAAAGAAGCAATAACATTATAACAGCTATGTGCACACAATACTAAAAATCTAAAAACTTATGGTTTAGCGCTGTGAAAATTTAATTAAAATCTGTTGGCGAATACGGACAAAATTGGGTTTCTATGTGCTCACCAGTTACATTAGAAATCAAATATACTTATTATGTCTTATCTTATATCAAAATACCAATATTTCAAAAAAATACAATGTGATCATGGATTCTACCTGGACGACTGAGGGACTTTTCACGCATTTCAAAAAAACATTAATGTGCACATAGCCATTCTGAAACTAGGATTATAAGTAACAAAATCAACCTAATGTAATAGACTTATGGGACAATGATTAAAACAGGCGAGGCGGTGTTGGGGGGCAGTAAATGTTTGATGTTACGTCTTTCTCTGTCGGACAATGGCCACTGCACATTGTAATCAGATCTGTTCATCCAGTATTGATGCTGCAGGTTACTGGAGCAAAGGCTGCAACGGGACACAGGCCTCACACATGAGACGCTTCTCCCTGTCCCACCGTTTAACACAGAGGTGGGTAGTATGCTGGAGTAAGCTAAAATATTTGTAAAATAAGTACTTAATTTAAAATGTATTTGATGCTTATTTAGTTGGATCTTATTTTTCATGAATTATGGTGCTCAAACTAACGTAAAAAAAGAGATTAGTAGATTACACACTTTACTTGGATATTGTTATTTTGACACAATGATTTAGCCCCCATGTCAGGAGAGTTACAGGCCGGTTGCGTCAAGTGACATGGAGACGACCTCCCGTGGACCCACCACCCGCAGGAAGATCCATGGGGGCTGATGTGTCGAGATCTGGGTGGCAGATCTGCTTGGACTGTCGCCCCTGCAACTCGAATACCGGATAAAGCGGAAGATGATGAAATTAAATGAAATGATTAAAACTACAATGTCTAGTAAATGCAATGTAGAGTCAGAGAGTGTGGGGCCAGTATTGTGTCTGAATGACTGTGAATGTTTGATTTGTCTGTCTTGTCATGTGAATTGTTGAAGTATTTCTGTGAAGTGTGGGAGGGCTTTGCTTCATCCATCCTCTTTTTCCATCATGTTTTCATCTGTGTCTGTACTGTTATGCTGTTAAATGAATTATATGTGCAGGTTTGGAATAAATATTCTAACTAATTAACTTTTGTCTACCCACCTCTGGTTAAACATTCATTATTAATATATAACATAACAAAGTATTCGACACTTGCACACATCACTTCACATTCATGATCACTGTAGCTTAATATTTAGTCCATAAATAGACAGTTAATTGGGTATATTGCAACTTTCAGGAAATATAATAATGTTTTTGCTATAGATCTAAACATTCTATATCTTTCCATTTCAACACTTGGTTTTATTTACTCTGGCAAAAACTTTAAACCAAAAAAGAAAGTGCAACTATGACACTGTTAAAACAACATTACTCATGGATACAGATGACATCCTATACCAGTGAACTGGCTGTTTTTTGTGATGTTGTTTAAATGTTACATGTTATTTGCTAATCCTGAAATGCAGTTTCATTCATCTCTAAGTCTGATAATTAATTGTAAATATAGGTCAATTTTACAGTTTTAAAAGAAGAAGCCTGATAGTCTACGTAGTCAAGCAGAAAGATCAGTGGACATCATTGGATTTGTTAAAGTAGCACTATGTAACTTTTCTGTTGGGGTTTGTCACATGCTTATTTCTAAGGAAATGTTGTAGCTTTGCCAGGAATGTTGCACAGTATGGCATTAAACTTATCCATTTAGCATTTCTTTCCTTTTCAGCTTTCATTCCATTGCTCAAATACCATGAGATGGGTCATCTCTCCATAGATCTGACCTGTAACTTCCCCCGATAGAGTCACGCGCATTTTTCCAAGGAGATAGCTATGTTTAGTGCCTTATTGTGGATTATTCTAAACAAAGCAATAACATCTCCATGAAGATAAGGAGATAGCCCACCTTCCCCTAGAAAAAAGATACCTAGTGCATCTTTAATATTACAGTAAACACTAAAGTCTGCCTTGTGAGGGTTTTTTCAGTGCTGCTTTTGGACCAAACTTCTGAAGAGCAGAATCCACATCATCAACTGAAAAAGTGAAAAATGGTACTTTTTGTCCAGTATGTGGAATGAGCAGTTGAAAGCAAGGCCTTGGGGCAGTAGCAGCAGAGCAGTGCAGGGGCAGTTCACTATTTGGCTATATCCCCCTTCTTCAGAATGATCTGCCGTTGCCATGGAGCCAGCTTGGTCTCATCATAGCCCAGTGTGCGTATGCGCTCCAACTCCGATTTCTCCTCTATCTCTTTAGCCTGTTTGGCCTGCTCCTCCGCTTTTCTACAGAGCAAATCAATGGTAAATAAACACAGGTCACAGATAAAGCTGGAGTTGATAAAACTAATAACTAAATAATGAGACCTAATAGGACACACCACATCTACTGAGTAAATACTTAAATATGTCAATATATGCACATTTATCCAATGTAATAGAAAATAAATGGAAAGAATGTTAATAGACTGCTATAGCTATTTAGTTTATGTACCTTGCCGTATCTTAAAGTAAAGCTTTACTCACTGGCCAACTAACAAGCCAAATAAATGATCAAAAAAATTATGTTCTGAGTAGACAATATTGGATGGCCCACATGCTCATTGCTAAAATATTGTAAGTTCAATGTGGTGTAATTTATTCTTTTTAATGAACCAAGATTCTATCCTATGCAAATGATGCATTTTAATTATCCATGAATCAGCTCAGTGTTTGGTCTTACCTTCTCTGTTCCCTGTCACATCAGGAAAAAGAGAAAAGGAATAACGAGTAAATATCTGCAAGTGGTGGTACATATTCTGAAAACATATTAACAAACAATAACTCACAAATGATTTATACAAACAGAAAGATGATTTTAAAAATTGTCTGGATAATAGTCTGGTAGTCAACAAAAAGACCACAAAAAATATTCAGGACTGATAAATATTGACTTTAAAAAAACAAACAAAAACCAGATCTTGGTCACTCACCTCTCTTCGTCCATCTTCTTCTTCATAATGTCTCTCCTCCAGGCCGGCAGCGAAGCCAGACGTGCAGCCTCCTCCTCGGCCTGTGGACAGTCAGAGGGTAAGGGCGAAGGAGAAAGGTGGGATAGGGGTCCACAACAGTTAGAAATGGTTCACATAAACTAATATATACTGTATGTTTTGTAAGTTATATAAAAACCCTTATTGATCATGTATTTTATTCAAGGGAGTTTTTATGGTTTAAAAGTTCCTTGAAAAACATACATTCTTATTGTGAGTGGGGTTTTGTTCTCCACAGATCTAACCAGTAATTTCGCCTGGTGGAGACACCTGCTTATCTCTCCCTATATAGAAAAGTTTAACGTCACACTGTGGAACATTCCAGGCAAAGCATCTCTACAGAGACATGTAGGTGGTGGACCCTCCACTAGAAAAGTTAATAATTAGTTGATATGATACGATTAATATATAATATAATATAATATAATATAATATAATATAATATAATATAATATAATATAATATAATATAATATATTATAATATAATATAATATAATATATAATATAATATAATATAATATAATATAATATAATATAATATAATATAATATAATATAATATAATATATTATAATATTGTTATAAGCCATCACAAACATAAGATTTTGAACTTCAAATTTTAAAATGGAGTATCAAGCAGTAAAACAGGGTAAGAAAATATATGTGGATAATTACAACAACCAAACAACAACCACTACACAGCCTAAATCATTAAATTATTTGTATACAGTAATCCCTCGTTTATCGCGGGGGTTAGTTTCCAGAAATAACCCGCAATAAGAGAAATCCGCGAAGTAGGACATCTTTATATTTTACAATTATTCTACATGTTTTAAGGCTGTAAATGCCTCACCACACACATTATACGCTT
The DNA here is from genome assembly GCA_036785185.1 of Paratrypauchen microcephalus. NCBI lineage: Eukaryota > Metazoa > Chordata > Actinopteri > Gobiiformes > Gobiidae > Paratrypauchen > Paratrypauchen microcephalus. The sequence goes on along the minus strand of JAVJIX010000016.1, from coordinate 6,056,224 downwards.
TTCTCAGACTGGAATTAACCTTTTCTCAGACTGGAATTAACCTTTTCTCACATTTGTTCTCGTTTAAACACTCAAACTTTAATAGATTTTCAACAAAATGTATTAATAGTAACATGTGGGGGGAGACATGGCCCCGGAAGCCCCGCCGGACGCGTGAGGAGCACCGCAACGTCCCTGGACGCGAAGCGATGCGCACCAACCCCTTGGAGAAGCTCCACACGTGCACCCCTCATCGTGGACAAATCCGTGACAGAGCAGCGTGACCGGCGCGAGGCCGCGCGTACACCGGGGCTGCGAGCACGAGATAGAACCGCCGCGCCCGGACTGCGTGCTCTCAGCCCGAGCCACAAAACAGCCGCACGAAACCAGCAAAGAGCAGTTAAATCCTGGTTTAGACCTGGTCTAGTCCCGGTTTAGCACAGGGCCAGTCCAGGTTTAGACCTGGTCTAGACCTGGTTTAGTCCACGTTTAGTCCTGGTCTAGTCTCTTAGCCAATCAGGACGCAGAACACAATGTTACACTATAAAAAGTGTTCAGGGTTCACTGTACCATTTTGAGCACAAGCACAGTCCAGTGGCTGTGGTATTAAAGTACTAACAATCAGAAAGCTTGCCCCCTGTCTTAAAAAAGCAAACAAACAAACAAAAAAACAATTTACACCTGTTATCTCCAACATTAAAGTGTATTTGGTGTCTTTTATCAGGTTGTAATTAGAGGCAGATGATGGGAAGAGGGCAGCCATCTTGGATTTCTCATCTTCACCTGACCAGATATCTTACACATTTGCATTCCTCTTTCCTTGTCCCAGGAAACATACAGGTAAGATCATCTATACAATAAATATTGAAAGGATCCCATGGGAATAACAATATTAAGTAGATTTTAAAGTGGCCATGTTGTTTATGTTAATGTTATTATCATTGTTATTATTATTTTCTACAAATTGCAAAAATATGAACCACAAAAGTTCCTTTACCCCCAACTTCTTCAGTTGCAGTACCAAAAATGCCTACTAGATGGCAGACAAAGAACTGGGTATTTTGCAGTGATATATTTGGTGAGACCGTTTGTTCATTGTTTACCGAGTTTCAGGGGTGTTAGGGTGTTGGGGGTGTTAATACGGTTATATGGTTATTCAACGCTAATCTTGACATTCAAAGGAAACTTCTTAAACACTGAAGTGTGGCAAACATCTGCTCATTTCACTTTATTGATCTTTTTTGTTCAGCATTATAAAATCAATTATTATTCATCAGTAGTTATATGCTCTAAGAGAATCCCACTAACCCTTTTGATATGTGTGATTATTCTGTTGCATATTTTGTTTATTTACAAGAACCCAATATATGTCACATTTGCAAGGCATGAATTACTGTTTGGTTAGTTTATTCTATTATGACTGTAAGTACATATACTATTACATGATATCATTACTATATTATTCTTGTGAGAACCATGAAATGTGTTAAAATTACATCAAATAATGTATCAAAAATGCTCACATTTTATGGCAAGTATCCTTTCAAATATATGTCTAAAAAAGTCATAGAAGATGGCATAAAGATTATGATTCTGTAACATAATCTAAAAAACGTTTTTTCAAAACCTCTAGCCTTCCATAAAAACACCAGTGGGACATGCAAATGGTCATTGGGTGTGTTTACAAAGCCAAGCAGATTCTTGTTTGCAGCTCTAGTGTCTTGACCTAAAAGCTAACACCAGATTAGTATCCTTTGATTTCCTTTCAGTCTGCCAGTTCCCTCACTGGTTTCATCTGAACAGTTCAGTGTTTACTAGTTTTACGGCCCATACAACATTAAATATCAAATAGCTCTGCTTCTTTCTCTTTCCAAAAGGCAAAACTACGGTCAATGTATCTAATGATCTCCTCATTACTGAACTCTTTGAGATCATAAATAGTCTTTATAGAGTCTGAGCCTCTTCTCGGGGGTGGTTTATCAACAGGAGGTTCCTCTATTTTTACAGTGTCTGGGGGGACCTGTTTCTCTGCTTCAGATTCTGACATTTGCTTTGCCTCTGCCTGTGCCTCTGCTTTACATGTTATATCACTATTTTGAATGGTGTCAGTTCTCTGTCCTGAGCCCCGCGCCGAGCTGTTTCCGTTGGCAAGTGTCACTCCATCTGGTGACATTGTGTTTTTTTGATCCTTCTGGATGGTGTTGTCCAATGTCTCCTTTCCCTGTGTGTTAGCAGATAAGCCACTGTTTATGGAAAGAGGTTGTGTTGATGGACTAGCACCTGATGGTGAAGTTGGCGGGGCACTTTGAGGTGGTTCGGACCCCAGATTGGGAGGTGAAGGTGCTGGATGAGAGGGTGGGGGAGGAGGAGGAGGAGGGTGTGAAGGAGGTGGGGGCAACGCTTCAGGCAGTTGGGCAAGTTCAGGAGCCATGGAGTTAAAAGAGGCAGTCAAAACACCACCCAAAGTTTCAGAGTCCCCAAAATATTTCTGCTTTATGTCCTCAAAACCATCCATCCAGTCTCTTTTGCCTTTTTGAATTTCCCACATGACTTCTTTGTGAAAATCTCGAATCACCTCCCATTTATAACTACCGAGGCGGTCAAACATTTCGTAACACAAAAGGTGACGAAACTTGCGTTCATTTCGGGACATGTTCATTTCTAGCAGTTGAAAGTATCCCAGCATGAAAAGGTCCAATGTCAGGCTCTCATAACTGACAGGTGAGCCGTTTACATGGGGCAGGAAGTGCTCGGGCCAGTAGATCATCTGAGCACGGCTGAGTCTCCGGATCTGCCTTGTGGGAACTTGACTCATAATTAAGCGCCAGTGACCAATTAGATTTCCCACCACGTGCTTTGACTTCATGAAAAGAAGTAGTTTGTCATCCTCACTTTGCACGCCCTCCCCTAACTCTGCACTAAACTGGTTATAATCTTCCCAGCCCACCTCTAAATATGATCCTTTTCTTGATTTTGGTCGAAAGGATTCAGTCATTGTGTATTTCCGCCAATGTTCAAGGAAAAGAAAAACTATTCTCTCTTTCCTCATATCGATACATTCCTGCACATAACTGAAGTCTGTCTGAACCTCTAAGCTCCTGGTGAATTGGTCATTATTCAGAATGGGGTCAGTGGACAGAACCTGGTTGAACTGCTCTAAGTTATTGGGAGCAATAGCCTCAGATGGGACATATGTCTTAGGGGCGTGTGAAGCCACAATCACTGGCTCCTCCACTATTGTGGTGGGGGGCTCCACTGGAGCCAAGTGTCCATTGGTTTGGGATGGAGCCGTATTGGCAGAGTGGCCATCTTCACTCACCACTGGAAGGGACCTTTTTCGCCTGTACACTCTTTTGTCATTAGCAGTCTGTGGTTGATTCTGCACTTCATAATTGGCCTTAAGATTCTTCACTGAAACCCCACATTGTCTTATTTCATTCTCCACTTCTTCTCTGGTCGAGAAGGATCGGGACCTGCCCATACATCCACTGTTAGTCCCTGCCTCCTGAGCAGGAGCTGTGTTTTCCTTCTGAGAATAAACAAGCTCCAGGATGTCTATTTGCTTCCCCCCAAGTGTGGCCAGCAGCAGGGCCATACTTTTGAGGAGGGTGGAGATCTTGTTGCACCAGGCGGGCAGATCCTCGGCCTGTCCGTGCACCTGTTTGGGGTTGACTGAGAAGCGTCCCTGGTTTAGGGCAGCAGACACTGGCAACAGCTGGTGGAGCTCTCGCTCGAGAGCCTCCAGCTCCTTCTCCACCTCAGACACCTTGTTCATCAGCTGCAGGTTTTCTATCTGCTTCTCGATGCGGTTCAAGTCGGACTCCGTCATCAGCTCCCCGAATGGTCCCAAAATGGCATTGTGGATGCGGGAGTAGTGCCAGTCTTGAGATTGGTAGTTTCCATTAGCAGCAAACTGTATCAGTTTAGAGATGGACAGAGAGAAAGGGGAGATGTCCTTCATGTGGTGTCCCTGTGTGAACACTCCTCCACACATAGGAATTACATGGATTTAGTGGTGCAATGGCACTGCCTCAAAGTGTCAAACTACTTTTCCACAATAAAGGTCACTTTATTCTCTCTGGTTTAGTCGTTGAATTCACAGTTTAAAATATTTTAGTTTTGCTCTACATTTGTATTTTATACCCTGGTTGATCTACCACTCATTTGTCCCTATAAAGTATGTTTTTGTTACAAATTTACTCTAAGTACTTGCCCCCACACATATATACACATGAGTAGAGAACTGCGTGAGAATGGTTAGAGTCATGTGGTCTCCCTGACGTTTGATATATTTGAGCTGGTTAAAGCATGAACGCGCTATTGAAGGTAAATTAAGTCATATGCAAATATAGGAGTTTTGGTTCTTACTGGTTGACATGTAGTGTGAACTGGCCCGACATCACACCACTGAATCGACATGTAAACGACTTGGAGACACAAAACTCCATCAATTCACTCTAGTCCGTTTGTAGTTCATGATGGATGTTGTAGCCAAGTGTTTCACTGCAATCCAACACGGCACAGGACACACACAAGCTTCAGATGACCAAGGTAAGTAACTTGTCAGCAAAAAAAAACCCAATTGGAAAAAATATCAAATTTATATTTACAACATAGTCATCAATTTCTAACCAAAGTCAAGTCACCCACCAAAAAAATTAAAATAAATTGTTTGCTCTAAATGACTAAATAGTTTGTGTTGTGCATTATGATGTTTTGTTGGCACCTCAAACAGAAACACAAAATCACACTCAAAGTCAAGCAGCAGCTATCCCCAGCCATTTTGACATTATACTGATACCTAATTTTTTTTTTTATTATACCAGAGCCCTCCCCTAGAAAAAAACACAGTCATGTAACTTTACAATTATAATTGTGTGTGTAATATTTGTGCTGAGCTAAAACTACATATTCATAGGTTTCAGAGTGATGAAGGCATTGTGATTAGCATAGTTGTCATGGCAATTAACAATTCAAAAATATTCTCTTTTGAATAGTCAAAAGTCCTCAAAACGGTCCACAAAAGGGATAGCTTTAAGTGTCACACATTATAGCTAACTTACTTCAAACCTTACCTTGCGCTTGCTTTCCTCCTCCTCTTGAATCTTGGCCTGCAGTTTCCGGACCATCACCTGACGTTTCCACTCAGGTATGGCCTTTCCCTGTTCATCGTGAGTGGGCACCAGAGCTTCCACATCGGACATACTCGTCTTCCTTACAGTCTCTCCAGATGTTGAGCTGTTACTACTGTTCCCATTGACCACAGGGTTAGAGGGTACATGACCGTTGCTTGTAGAGTTTGACATGGTTTTGGTAGATCTAGGGCTGGTTGGGCTTGGGCTTGGGGTGGACCGTAGTGAGGTGACAGATGTTGTGTTGTCATTATTGTTGTTGGGGGGTGAAGGAGAGGATGTCTTGGCAGGAGGTGGGCTTGAGGGACGTGTCTCTGGAGGTGAGGTGGCACCCCCCTAAAACAACACAAACATAAGTATTTGCTTAGTGTAATATTAGTGCATTTATCAGGATGTGGTGTTTTTGAATACTCTGAATAATATTAGCATTTGGGAATTTCCCATTGCAGAGCTGTACCAAGGACATCTCAGCTCAGTTCTGAAGCATTTATGGAGCATAGCAAGATTTCAGTGTTTAACACTTCCACAAGTTTATGTCGACGGGTCCAGTACTGAAAAAAAAACAAAAACACAAAAAAAAAACCTCTCCTCTCCTGCCTTAATACATGTCTACTATATAAGTAATGTACCCCATCAGCTTGTCTCCATGGAAATGTTATTGCTTTGCCTGGAATGTTCGACAATATGGCATTAAACTTATTTATCCATGGAGACAAGAAGATGGCTCCAGTTCACATAATAGGTCAGATCTGTGGAGAAGCAACCTTGCTCACATAAGAATGTACATTTTTCAAGGTACTTTTTGAGCAATAAAAACACCTGTAATGAAATATTCGTGAGATAAATGTTAATGCCATACTGTGGAACAAGTCTCTTTCTGAGAGTATAACAATATCCAGAAAATGAAAAATTAACCACCATAAAAGTATAAAAAAAAATAACTGGATTTTATTCCCCTGAAAAAAAAGACTGACTGACATTTAAAAGAAAATACTGTATTACTTAGTTGTACTGTTCAACATAGTAACATACATTGCTGCCTGCTGGTCCACTGTTGGAATAGACCGTGGTGTAGCCTTTACTGTGGGGCGTAGGCTTCAGGCTCTTCCCAGCTTTGATCTCTGCCAACAGCTCTGAGTTGTCTCCGGTTGGGGACATCATGTTGAAGGACTTTGCGCCTGCAGATACAAAGGATGAGAGGGAAAAGTGAAACCGGCAGTTGAAATAAATACAACTGACACAATGACAAATGGCAGAGCGGCACAGTGCAGAGGGAGTGAGCATGGGGCTGGGTGGCATTTCACTGTTAAATATTTCATCACATTAGCCAGGCTTCACAATACAAGCTGAGGAGTTCTTGGTCCATAGGCGATCAATACAATCTACAATCATTAAGTTTTACATATTTTTGTCTACAGCATTTTACCACTGAACATTTATTGAAGATAAATGACAGTGGTTACAATGATTTAGTCATGGCTCAGTACAGCATGTTTTAAAACAATGAATACAAAAGAATGGTTGCCCAGAGCGACCTTATTATGTTCAGTTAAGCTGTTGCTGACACAGAAGCTGACATCATGAAAGTAGGTCTTTGTGAAAATGTATACACCCAGTTCTTAATTCGTAATCTGCTTATAATGACCATGCCACAAAACTCAGCTTTTAACATAATCTTTAGTCTCATTTTGATATACTGTAAATGACTTAGGTATGAAATATGATAATTATATATTGGAAAGGGTTCATTTTACAATGTTGAAATTCATACAGGATGTTTCATGTGAAGGTAATGTTGAAAACCCGCAAATGTCATATTTGAAATAATGAAACTCTTAAACTCATCAAAGTACAATTTTATACACTGAAAAGAGCCAGGTTGATCCTAATAACATATTGAAAAGGGCTATGCTCAGTCTAATGTTGAAAACTTGCATGTAACAAAATTGAAACCATCAAACTCAACAAGCATCAAACTGAACAAGTGCATTTGCATTCAAAATCACACAGGTGTCTAGTCAGTGCTCTACAAACTCAGAGTACCATTTAAATACATCAAATACTTCATTAAAATCAGATATAGCACAACGTATAGCCAATCATGATCCACCAGACTCCAAGAATGCCCCTCACCTGATGTGACAGCTGTTAACCTCCGTAATCTGCCTTTAATCCTTCACTGATCGCTCATTTTCTACATGAATGAAGCTTCCCCATTAAATATTGCATTAAGGAGCAGAGGTGCAGCCCAACACGAAGTCTGTGTGGCTCCTCCTCAAGCTCTCTCTCTCTCTCACTCCGGTACTCTCTCTCTTCTCTACACCACTTTCTGTTCAAACTCCAGCATCACAATCTAAAGGAATCACCAGTAATGCAAAGTGACAGCAAGCCAATGGTATTAACACACACGCGCGTGCACACACATGCACACACGCATATACACAAGCACCTGTGCACAGTCACCTCTCAATCTCATCTTGTTAGTCCTTAGTGAGCAATCCCCCAAACAGCACGCCATAGTAACACGCATATGACAGACACTTTCATTCACCATCTTTGTCCTCACCACCTCACACAGACGCACACTGGGTTATACAAAGACACAGTGACAACAAGGTGGTTGGTGGCTTTGAGACTCTAGATCCTGCGCAAGTTTTTACTGCTCATGACCTGATCATTTCTATACAGACATGGTCCTTGAACTAGCTGTAATACATCATTATAACTATTACAGTGATCCAGCTTTTTCACTTCCGATACCAATTCCATTACAATACCTTAGTATCTTCCAATAACTGATATCAACCGACACCAGCACATAGATTGAAAACAGCCTTTATTTCCTTTAAACAAAAATAAAATAAAACAAGACAAAACTAATCCAAATGTCCCCTCCTTGAGCCGCCACCTTAACGTGGTGGAGGGGTTTGAGTGCCCGAATGACCCCGGGAGCTATGTTGTCAGGGGCTTTATGCCCCTGTTAGGGTCACCCAAGGCAAACAGGTCCTGGGGGACGGGTCAGACCAAGAGCGGTTCACAAGCCTTTTATGATGAGTAAAAGACCGAGGCCAGTTACGTCGCCCGGATTGGCGTTACTGGGGCCCCACCCTGGAGCCAGGCCTGGGGTGGGTGCACGCCAACAAGCGCCTGGTGGCCAGGCCTTCCCCCATGAGCCCGACCGGGCTCAGTCCAAAGGTGCGACATGGGGCCGTCCTCCCGTGGACCCACCACCCGCAGGAGGATCCATAAGGGGCCGGTGCAGAGAGATCTGGGCGGCAGCCGAAGGCAGGGGCCTCGGCGACCAGATCTCCGGACATGGAGACTAGCTCTGGGGACATGAAATGTCACCTCGCTGGGAGTTAAAGGAGCCTGAGCTTGTGCGGGAGGTTGAGCGCTATCGACTAGATATAGTTGGCCTCACCTCCACGCACAGCTTGGGCTCTGGAACCCAACTCCTTGAAAAGGGCTGGACTCTCCATTTCTCTGGCGTTGCCCGCGGGGAGCGGCGGCGGGCTGGTGTGGGCCTGCTCATTGCCCCACGGCTCAGCCGCTGTGTGTTGGAGTTCACCCCAGTGAACGAGACGGTTGCGTCCCTGTACCTTCGGGTGGGGGACAGGTTTCTCACTGTTGTGTCGGCCTACGGGCCGAACAGCAGTGCACAGTACCCGGCCTTCTTGACGTGCCTCGGAGGGGTACTGGACAGTGCACTGTTCTACTGGGGGACTTCACCACCCACGTGGAGAGCAACAGTGACACCTGGAGAGGGGTGATTGGGAGGAACGGCCTCCCTGATCTGAACCCGAGCGGTGTTCTGTTATTGGACTTCTGTGCTAGCCACAGTTTGTCCATTACAAACACCATGTTCGAGCACAAGAGTGTCCACCAGTGCACGTGGCACCAGTACACCCTAGGACGGAGGTCGATGATCGACTTTGTTGTTGTGTCATCTGACCTCCGGCCGCGTGTCTTGGACACTCAGGTGAAGAGAGTGGCAGAGCTGTCAACCGATCACCACCCGGTTGTGAGTTGGGTCCGCTGGCGGGGAAGGAAGCTGGAAAGACCTGGCAGGCCCAAGCGCGTAGTGAAGGTCTGTTGGGAACGTCTGGCAGATCCCTCTGTCAGGGGCACCTTCAACTTACACCTCCGGGAGAGCTTCTCCCGGATTCCGGGGGAGGCTGGGGACATAGAGTCCGAATGGGCTTTGTTCTCAGCCTCTATTGTCGATGTGGCCGCCGTAGCTGTGGTCGTTAAGGTCTGTGGTCCCTCTCGCGGCGGCAATCCCCGAACCCGGTGGTGGACACCGGAAGTAAGGGATGCCGTCAGGCTGAAGAAAGAGTCTTATCGGGCCTTGTTGGCTCGTGGGACTCTTGAGGCAGCCGACAGGTACCAGCGGGCCAAGCGTGCTGCAGCTAGGGCGGTCAGAGAGGCAAAAACTCGGGGTTGGGAGGAGTTTGGAGAGGCCATGGAGGAGGACTATCGGACAGCCCCAAAGAAATTCTGGCAAACCGTCCGGCGCCTCAGGAGGGGGAAGCAGTGCTTCACCAACACTGTTTACAGTGCGGGTGGGGAGCTGTTGACCTTGAATGGGGATGCTATCGGACGGTGGAAGGAATACTTTGAGGATCTCCTCAATCCCGCCGTCACGTCTTCCGAGGAGGAAGCAGAGGCTGGGGACTCAGAGGCGGATTAATTCATCACCCTGGCTGAAGCTATTGAGGTGGTTGGAAAGCTCCTCAGTGGCAAGGTCCCGGGGGTGGATGAGATCCGCCCTGAGTATCTTAAGTCTCAGGATGTTGTAGGGCTGTCTTGGCTGACACGTCTCTGTAACATTGCGTGGCAGTCGGGGACAGTACCTCTGGACTGGCAGACCGGGGTGGAGGTCCCACTGTTTAAGAAGGGGACCGGAGGGTGTGTTCCAACTATCGGGGAATCACACTCCTCAGCCTTCCCGGTAAGGTCTATTCCAGGGTGCTTGAGAGGAGAATTCGACCGATAGTCAAACCTCGGATTCAGGAGGAGCAGTGTGGTTTTCGTCCCGGCCGGGAAACACTGGACCAGCTCTATACTCTATATCTATATACAACTCTATATAGCTCTATATCGGGTGCTCAAGGGTGCATGGGAGTTTGCCCAACCAGTACACATGTGTTTTGTGGACCAGGAGAAGGCATTCGACCGTGTCCCTCGTGGGGTCCTGTGGAGAGTGCTCTAGGAGTACGGGGTTCAGGGCCCTTTGCTAAGGGCTGTTCAGTCCCTGTATGACCGGAGCAGGAGCTGTATTTGCATTGCCGGTAGTAAGTCGGACCCGTTTCCGGTGCATGTTGGACTCCGCCAGGGCTGCCCTTTGTCACCGGTTCTGTTCATTATATTTATGGACAGAATTTTTAGGTGCAGTCAGGGGCTGGAGGGGATCCGGTTTTGCAACCACAGGATCTCATCTCTACTGTTTGCTGATGATGTTGTCCTGATGGCTTCAACAGACTGGGACCTCTACCATGCACTGGGGCAGTTTGCACCTACGTGTGAAGCGGCTGGGATGAGGATCCTCCAAATCCGAGGCCATGGTTCTTGACCGGAAAAAAGTGGCTTGCCCTCTCCTTGTGGGTGGAGAGTCCTTGCTTCAAGTGGAGGAGTATCTCAGGATCTTGTTCACAAGTGAGGGGAGGATGGAGCGTGAGATGGGGTCGCTGTACCGGACCGTTATGATGAAGAGGGAGCTAAGCCAAAAGGCAAAGCTCTCAATTTACCGGCCAATCTACGTTCCTACCCTCACCTATGGTCATGAGCTCTGGGTAATGACCCAAAGGACAAGATCGCAAAATGCGAAATGAGTTTCCTCCACAGAGTGGCTGGGCGCTCCATTAGAGATAGGGTGAGGAGCTCAGTCACACGGCAGGGGCTCGGAGTAGAGCTGCTGCTTCTCCACATCGATAGGAGTCAGCTGAGGTGGCTCGGGCATCTGTTCCGGATGCCTCCTGGACGCGTCCCTCGGGAGGTGTTCCGGGCATGTCCCACCGGAAGGAGGCCCCGGGGAAGACCCAGGACACGCTGGAGGGACTATGTCTCCCGGCTGGCCTGGGAACGCCTTGGGGTCCCCCCGGAGGAGCTGGAGGAAGTGGGGTGGGGAAGAAAGTCTGGGAGTCCCTGCTTAGACTGCTGCCCCCGCGACCTGGCCCCGGATAAGCAGAAGAAAATGGAAGGATGGATGGATAATCCAAATGTGTTATGTGGCTGTTATTTATCTCTCAAGTAACTAATGACCAGAACAGAAGTTCAAACATTATGACACTTTCTGGGTTGACCAATAAATACTCTTATTGATATATGTTCAATCAGGATATTGGATAGATCAATATTTGGAAGCCGATATTTGATCCAGCTAAATGTTCAGTGTCGATATCGAGCCAGTATCATATCGGTGCATCCCAAATAACTATACTTTTATCTAATATATGAATTTGTATTTTTATTTTATATCCAGCCATGGTTATTTTATATCCAGCCATGGTTTGTAGTGTTATATGGATGACTAAATTGGTTCAATGTACATTTTCAAGATTGTTTCCAAAATTCTAATATTTATATTTGATTAAAAGGGAACTATCTAACTTCTCTGATGGAGAGTCTGCCTCAGAGATGTTAATGCTCTGCCTTGAATGTTCCATAGTAAGGCATTAAAACTTATTTCATGGAAGCGGGTGAAGTCATCAGGCCAGCAAGACAGCATGTCTTAAGTGCAATAAAAACACATGAACCAAAATAATGAACCACAAAAAATACATAAAAATACAGTGCACCATTAAAGAAAGGATTTTAACAATATTTGAGGGTGTGCAGAGAAAAGAGAGTAACACTGATTGATTGATTTTTAAACAATATTTTCTTAGATTTAAATTAAGTCTTGTCAAAGCCATATCTTGTATTAATAGTGTGAACTGCCTGTACACTTAATTTATGCCTCGCAGCAAAAACCACCACTGCCCCTTAATTTTGAACTTATCTCAAACAGCTCTTTAAATAAAACACAATGGAGCTGTATGGGCGTTTTTCTACATATTGAGGGTGTGTGTGAAGAAAGTGGGTCGAGCTGTGACAGACAGACAACAGCTGATAAATATTGTTTAGCCTACAAAGGGAATAAAGCATGTCTAATGGGGAATTTACCTTAGTTAGGTCATTATATTTATTATGGGACAAAGCAGTTAAGGATATCTTTTGTCCTCTACAATCAAACCAAAGTGTGCCATTTTATCATTGTCATTCAATCAGGAAACACAGGACACTAAACACTAGAGCAGCCACCTGGTTTATGGTTTGGTGTCATAAATGAATCTCTGTTTTGATTTCAGTTAAGCTTACGACCACCTAACTGCTGTTTACTGTGGCAGGATAATTCTTCTGTTTGATTCTATTCATTTTAAATCGGTTTATTACTTTCCTCCTATTTGATAATTAATGGGCCATGTGTAAATTAGACCACTGAGTACTTGTTGTAAAAGGTCCCTGAAGGAAGCAATAAGTTTAGAGCAGAAGTGAAATTACTAATGTCGAGTATTTTTGGAGTATTTTTTGGCCATAAAGCAACCACAAATCAAGGCTGAATAATTTTATGTAATTGAGTTTTCAAAGTAATATCTTGGCTTAGACTTGCAATTTATGAAATGAAATTAATGTCACACTGCAAATTTTAAAAAACCACAACCCTTAAGGACATAAACATTTGAGAGAAAATTGAAATATACTATAACTGTTAAACTCATTTAAGAATCACATGCATTTCACAACATGTTTGCAGAGGGGTAAACTGCAGGGATAGAAGGTCTAATACTTAAATGGGCTCAACAGAGACTGGGTATGTTGTTAAGTACACTGTATTCTGTACAAAGCTGATTTTGTGTTTTGACAATTCAAATTATATTTTAATCTTTAATCTTAACCCTTTTAGTGTACTTTTCAGATAACAGGCATTGAGGAAAAAATATTGTTGGATGGTTTCTTTTCTCTTTCTAACTATAGACTGAATTACATTGCATAATTTATAAACGCAAACATGAGCACTTATGGCCACTCGCAGCTCCTACCTCTAGTCTTTTAGCATACATATTGATTCCCGTCAAAGACGACATTATATATTGTGATGTCATTTATATCAATGAACAACTCATGAAACACAGAACTGTAGCAGGGCATTGACGCACTTAAGGAAATGGCTGAACACTAAACCAGGGCTTGGAGTAATGCATCTGCTTCATGCAATTATAATGAGTTATTTAGGAAGCCAGGGTCAGACCGAACTTAGAATCAGAATTTATTTGTCATTTCAGTACATAAAACACACAGAAACGAAACACTGTACTCAGTCCAGGTTATCAGCAGCATAAAAACAATAAATAGTTTAAACAGTATGTCACATACAGTCCCCCACCTGCCCCCATTTTCTAAAGTGCTTTTTCTCATCTTTACCAGTGGAGATTGCCCTGATTGTCTTAATACAGGACAGATGGTGCTTTCGAGGGAAAACATATAAATGTAGGATTAACTCTGTACATTTCTCAAAAGATTTCTGTGAATCAATGATTTTATTTATTAAAGGGATATGCCACCCCCAGGTCAAACTTGGGCATCTCCCCACAGTCCAGAGACTAAAATAAGTGATGGAAAGCGTTTTCCTGGTCACCCAGCCATTGTCCGAGCCTGTCAGCACTGACCGCCGCGCGCAGTTGCAGCTACTCCGCCTTAGACTGGAGGCTAACGTCACCAGAGAAAGATTTCGGCCAAAAGGAATTAATTTGCTCAATGCTTTTTCCCAATTACTTTCTGTGTAGTGCGCATTCATATCGAGTGCAAATAAATGTGCAAATCAACACGGAGAGCTTGCCTTGGTCATTTTGGGGTGGGAACTATTTTACAGTGCGGAAAAACATAGCCGAAGCACACAGGGGAATCCCTGTTACGCACCACGTTGGGAGTTCCAGTTACGCAGCGTGGTGTGTGCTTCTGCTCTGTTTTTCCGCACTGAAAAATAGTTCCCACCCAAAATGACCAAGTCAAGCTCTCCGTGTTGATTTGCACATTTATTTGCACTCGATATGAATGCGCACTACACAGAAAGTAATTGGGAAAAGCATCGAGCAAATTAATTCCTTTTGGCCGAAATCTTTCTCTGGCGACGTTAGCCTCCAGTCTAACGCGGAGTAGCTGCAACTGCGCGCGGCGGTCAGTGCTGACAGACTCGGACAATGGCTGGGTGACCAGGAAAACGCTTTCCATCACTTATTTTAGTCTCTGGACGGTGGGGAGATGCCCAAGTTTGACCTGGGGGTGGCATATCCCTTTAACAGAACCTTCTACATATATAACTCTCAAAGTGACCAAAGATCTCTCCACTAAAATATAAATAAATAAAAACAGGTAGACTTACTTCCTGTTGAGGAGGATGGGCGACGCTGGTCGGTGGGGGTGCTACTCGTGGTGTTGGTCCGGCTTGGGGTGTCCTGGGGCAGGGGTGGAGGAGGGGGAGGGGGTGGTGTGGCGTTGTTCGGTGGAGGGGGAGGAGGAGGAGGAGCGGGGGGAGCGGGCACCGTCTCCTCTGCCGGGCCATTCTCTGTGCTGGGGGCTGGACTTTCACGAGGCTCCTCCAATAACACAGAGCCCTGCACGGAGACCAAGAATAAACTGTAATTTTACAGTAATATAAGCATGTATTATCATTTAATTGAATCACATAATCTGTAAAATCTAACATTGCTTGACATCATAATCTTGATTTCAGTAATTGTGAGTAGTTTGTTTAATTTTTAGCCTTGATGTTTTATGAAATGTTTCGTTTTCCAAAAATATGCTTTTCTTATTCCATGCCAAATTATGTACCTGAATAACATGACATGGTTGTGGGCACACCTTCTGTTCCAGAGGATGGCTTAAACTTATCTCCATGGAGACAAGGAGGTACCATGAACACCAGAAATGTTACACAGTGGGTCTTTAAACATCCAATATGATAAAATATTCAAGATCAAAGATCAAAGATCAAAGTCAGCTTTATTGTCAATTCTGCCATATGTGTTCAACATACAGTGAATCGAAATTTCGTTTCTTTCTGGCCAGGTAGTGCAAAAAGACAGTGTACAAGATACAATATAAAGACAAAACACAACAAAACTATCTAAGACAGAGATCTAAAGTTAAACTAAAGTCTAAGATCTAAAATCTTAAAGCAGTGCAACATAATAAATAAATACCTATATACAGATTTCTAAAGTGTGCAGTGTGCATCAAAAATGTGCAATGGAAGATACGGGAGTGAAATGGTAATGTGCAATAGAATGTGCATTGAAGTTAAGATAAAATACATGTGCCAACAGTAGTAATTCTAGTGCAATAACAGAAGTAAACAACAGTAGTAAAAATTCCAGTAGTAAATGTAACTGTGCAACAGTAAACAGTAAAATTCCAGTAGTAAATATAAATGTGCAACAGTGCAACAGTAGTCCTTAGCAGCAGTTTTTTAAAGTGTCTAGAGTGATATGTCTTTTTATGGAATACAGGTTATGCCAATATGGGGGGTGGGAGACGGGTAAGGTGAGAGTTCTGGTGAGAGTTCAGCCTCCTGACAGCCTGGTGGATGAAGCTGTTTGACAGTCTGGTGGAGTGGGCCCGGAGACTCCGGTACCTTCTCCCCGAGGGCAGGAGGCTGAACAGGCTGTGTGAGGGGTGGCTCGGGTCACCCACAATGCTGGACGCTCTGCGGGTGAGCCGGGTGTTAAAAATGTCTAGGAGGGAGGGGAGAGAGACACCAGCGATCCTCCCAGCTGCATTCACTATGCGCTGCAGGGCTTTCCTGTTCTGTTCAGTGCAGCTCCCGTACCACACAGTGATGCAGCTGGTCACAAATCATTGTTACTGTTAGTAATATCAGGACTTGTGTTATAGTATATTTTGGCTGTGCATAACTACTTAATAATAATAGTTTAAAACTACATAAAGTAAATAAAACAATGTTCAAAGAATCACACAAATATTTTTTTTATAATTTTCTCTATTGGCAACCCTAAAAAAATCTCTCTTGCAGTCTGTGAAGGCATGCTGTTGGGTGCCTGTTGCTCTGTGAAAGTATTCAGTCCACTACAACAGATGTGATCCACCTCCTTTCTCCTGCCAGCTCATAAAGACACAATGCTTTGTTGCTAATAACACAGCTAATATGTCCTAATCTCTGGGGGCAAACTTTGAGGGGGTAAAAGAGGAAGACACCATCTGCCATTCTAAGTGATAGCCCCTGGCCCCCCTTCTCCCCCGCATGCGTCCGGCACACTTGCGACGCGTGCCACAACTCGGCTTGGAGCGAGTTAATAGGCCGTGACATTAAGCACCCGCCACTCCCAGTCTATTATCCTGAGACGCGTGCTCTTCATCGCCGGCCCCTCTACGCCTCTAGCCCCCCGGGGAGATGGGGAGGAAGGAGGAGGAGGTGGGCATGTCCAGATGGGTCTCGGTGCACGTGCCGTTGCGGCCCTTGATTAGCCTGTACATCTGTTGGGAATAGCACTAGCCCCACTGCGGCCTTAATTGGCTCAATGTGGATTATTCCCGTGTCGCCATGCTCAGCCCCCGCCCCCTCTGCTCCCTCTGCTCCTGACATGCTCCCACTGATAAGAACAAGTCCCTGGGGATGGTAGTACAAACAGACTGTCCATTCAGTGTGCATTTATTACAGCTGCAAAACAAAAAAGTGACAAAAAAGATGACCCAAGTAAAATGTTTTGGAGGCAGAATAGAGAGTAAATGTGTTTAAACTGTATTTTAAGGTGTGCCAGAAGTATTATAATTATAGCATATACAAATATTTGATATTTTACTGACTTTTATACTGACCCTATACCAAACAAATTTAGTATTTTTTCAGATGCAGATAACTGTGGTCCTTATAAAGCAGTATATTGCAATATGTAACTTTCACCTACATCTCTCCAGATTGTATTGCTTTTCCTACATATTTCAGAGTATTGTGCACTTATAAAGTTAAAGATGTTTTTATGGCTCAAAATATATTAAAAAACATGTATTCTTACAGCTATAGTCTTCATCTTTCATTTTGGCTCGGCATTATGTTAGGAGAATAAAGAGCTTCCCCCGTATGTCATTTTATATTTTGAAACACTGAAAACAACCAAAATAGACCAATTTAAAACCGCAGAACTGATACAGGCATAGTGGCATTTCACTGTATTGGGCTTTCCTCTCTTCTCTGACCTATAGCTTGGCCTAGTACAAACACCTGTGTTTCTCCATGGAGATATAAGTTTAATACCATACCATGGAACATAGTTAACCCACACGCTCAACTTGATTGCAAACCTGGTTAGTACAACTTTGTTCTTTGACTCTTCTGCCTTACTATCGCCCTTACTCCTTCAGCTGTGTTTAAAGCTACAAGCACACTGAAGAAGACATGTAAATTAGAGAATACTTTGCATAAGGCTGCACACAAAAGCTAGTTCCGGATGCAATTTTATGTAACCTGGGGGTTGAATGCATAGGCAAATACTGAGCCATGGCAGCTTTAAAGTGATCTTATATAGAGCTGCTAATCTACTACATATAGAGTGACTGGGAGAACATCTGCAGTGACACACAACACAGAGATATTATTATTATTATTATTATTAATTGTGGCATTGTGTAATTGTATTTAAATGACCGATTAACTATTTATCAGTTGATGCTCCAGTTTTTCCAGTTCTCTTTTTAGCCTACAAGCTAAACAATTTACATATATCAGATATCAGTATTAAATGTCCTATAACAAGGAAATACAGAAATGTAGTGAACTTTGGCTAAGAATGTATCAATTATAAGAATTCTTTGAAAGAAAAAAATCACCCATACAAATGCTTTAAAAATATGTACACAATTATTTGCTACTGCTTCTTCTTAATTTTGCTGTCTTGTAAAAGTTAATAAAATAGAAAACCTATCTGTGCCAAGCTGTGCGCCAAGCATATCTGAACATGTATGTGTTCATGATGTATGGAAATAATGCCATATCTACCCAAAGTTGCTTTTGATTCTATTTCAACCCCCCATGAAGTTCTTCTCTCTGCCACAATGAATGTGATTTGGTAGTGTGTCTAAGTCAACATTTCAACTAATGTTTTCCAAGATACCCTAAGTCAAATGAATGGGTAACCTGTATTCAGTACATAAATGACAGTTGTACCTCTTCATTGGGGGCCATCTCACTGCTCCCACGGGGCTCGGCCGTGTCGCCCAAACTCTTGTAATAGTCCCCAGTGCTGGGCTGTTTACTGAAGCTCCTCGATTTCCGGTTTGAATCCACACGACGCAGTTTACTGTGACCTTCTCTGACTGTGAGCTAAAGACAGAATAAAACATACACGTTCAAATGCCAGTTTTACTAAATATACATTGATACACTACAATGACTTATAAAGAAAAGCATGGTTTATTTGCCTTACAGTCTCCCATAACTAAAAACAAAGGGTCATTTGTAGGTTATTTCTGCAGCTTATCCACACTGTGTGAATGTGACTTGGTTTACAGAAGTATTATCTGAATAACACAATATGAACGTCATTGTTGTTTAAAATAACAGGAACAAATGTGTGTTGCATGAAGACTGTCCAATGTAAAGGAGACCCTTTAACCCTCACTCTGGGGTCAGCCGAACACTCTCCCTTTGCACTTTCACGTCTGGGTCACGCAACAGGATCCCAAACAACCACACATCACTTTCAGGGAGGCAGTAGCTCAGTTGGTACAATGTTTGTCCACTGATCCGAAGGCGGTTCGAAACCTGCTCTCAACAGAAACATCATTGGTAGATTGGTCAGATCCACTGACACACAGGTTGGCGGTGCGATTTCAGCTCCCACACATGTTTGTGTCTTTGGGCAAGATACTTCACTCCCAGTGTCTACATACACTGGTGCATGAATGTGAGGGCCTTGACGGTAGAAAAGTGCTTTGTAAAAATGTGACCATTTAGTATTATATGTTCTCATCTTTAGATTAGCTTTTTGTTGTTTACACTTTTTTTTGTTAATAGCCTGATCTCTTTCTTCATCTTTAATTTTCTTTACAATGCGATGTGCATTATATCATGAGTATAAAGAGCTTCCCCTATAGGTCATTATTTTACAATTTGTTTATTGAAAACTACCAAAACGGACTTACAATTTATTATGGCATTTCACTGTAACAGGCAGCACATTATAAAGATGTGCTTTTATTGTTGAAAACAGTAAGACTAAAGAAGCATTTTAAAACCCTCTGTGTATGACCAGGAGTCTTAACTTTTTGAATATTTTTTTCAAGCACTGAAATGCAGGACAATGCAGGATTACTCATGCATAAATTAATAAAAATATGTTTGAATAAGATAGTGATGATGGAATACTGTTATAACATTGTTAAACATTGATTTTACATATGTCCCCTTTACAATCTGCAGGACATTTTCCTAATACTATACAATTTACATCCAACTCCTACTAGTCAATATGCTTATTAACCCTAAATCAACATTTAATGTGTAATCCCTAAACTCAACTGTTTCATCATTGGTTAACAGGAAACATCGATAATGCCATTTTCAAATCAGCAGTTGTGCAATTTATGTTCCGTAATACATGTGAAAAGCAAGGCTGTCATGTTAACAACAATAGCAGGTTTGACAGCCACTTTGCCTTTCAAATATTCCCTAAACATCCCTCTTTTCTTCATTTACATATGAACATGTCTTCCTCACGAAATGTTAAACAAGTGCTCAAAGTAAAGAGGAAATAATCGTGCTCCGAGTGACCTCTAACCTTGGCTTAGAGGTGTCATGTTGAGGGTTTAGATAAGCCGTGTATAGTTTTGTGTTGACTCTTGTCCGCCGTCAAAGAAATGCTCCCTTGTCCAGGTGGAAGTGTAACATGAGAACCGCTACAGATGGTTTGATTGTCGTCCTTTGGGAACAATGCACAAAATGTACAATGCATTTCAGCTGCCCCCCACTCATACCTTGTACAAATACACACTGTGGTTTTCTGTACACTAAATAGATCCATCAGTCAACATATGGCCATTGATATGTATTTTTTTTACTCTCTGAACATCATGTATGCACTAACAAAGCCAGGAGGAGCAGTTATGACACGAGTTGTAATAATTACATGTGGTTTTAGCTTTTAGATACATTAAAAGTTAGACACAGTAAGAGAGAAAAGTCTAACTATTGGGATTCACCAAAACAACATTGTCACATTATTTAAATTATTAAACAACTGACTGTAAAATGGTCATAATTTGCAGATCACAAAGATAACAAACATTTGGTTAATTCGACTCCAGCAGTGTCGCTGCCAGGCGCAGGGGGAGATTTTTTTATTTTTTTTAAAATTCTAATTTGAGTAAATTTGAGTTAAAGAAAAGAGAGAAAATGCCTGAGAATTAAATTTTCAAATTAAGTAGATGAAACAAAATGATTTTCATTTAATAATCTGTTGTGTCACATTCTACTTTTGGAGAATTATCAACACCTATGAGTGAGGGGGTACTCGAGGTATGACAAAAAGGCTCAGGGGGTACACAAGACAAAAAAGGTTGGGAAACACTGTCCTATAGTACAGACCTCTACAAACATATTCTGAAAAGCATTCTTATTTTAGTTCAGTAGCTCATTTTTCAATGCTCTCTCAAATGTTACAGGTCCTGAATTCTGATTTCAAAACACAGATATCTAACAACCATTCTAACATGCAAAATCCCTAATTACATATTTTCACTCAACCATGACTCAATTTATCAATTTGCCTCAATTTTTTCATAATTATAAACCCCTTACCTTAGCAGCAGGGGTCTTTTCATGTACTCTCAGTAGCAGCTACTCCACAAAGCCCACAGAATTTGACAAAATGTAGCTGTCATCAGATCCACGGTTTGAGCAGCACTACACCTGTCACTCTACCTGCCCTCTCACTTTACCCAGACCCTCATCAGTTACCTCCACTCGGCTGCATAGGTACAGTGATGTCACCGCCACCCACACACAGCTACTCCCCACTGGCCCTGCCCTCTGCTGCTGTATGCAAAGCTTCAACATGGCTAACAGCTCTTTCTTTCTCCTTCTAAGTTGGAAATCCAGACTAGTCATAGTAGGAGTGATATTTAGCTTTTTGTTTCAATTTTACAAATGACTTTGAATCCACTGTTTTTTGCTAAACCTGGACTAAACCAGGACTAGACCAGGTCCATGCGGCTCTTTGCCTTGTTTCGTGACCACGGGTGCATGTGTCCGCACGTACCCCCCCCCCCCACGCTTCACTATCAATACATTTTGTTGAAAATCTACGAAAGTTTGAGTGTTTAAACAACAGAGAAATGTGAGAAAATGTTAATACCAGTCTGAGAAATGTGTAGAATGTGTGTGGTGAGGCATTTACAGCCTTAAAACATGTATAATAATTGTAAAATATAAAGTTGTCCTACTTCGCGGATTCGGATTTCACTTATTACGAATTATTTCTGGAACGCGATAAATGAGGGACCACTGTATCAATAAAACCCATGATGAAACACATAGAAAGCGAGTCATAGTTTTGTATGAAAATCTGCTCCAACCAAGCTTCCCCAGTTACCATGACACCCATGAGAGAATGCATAAGACGTACATATCTCTTAATTATGTGTGTGTTTAATAGTTAATGAGGGTAAGTCATGTGGGTGCAGGGAAGAGAAAAGGGGCAGTACTAATTAAAAAGTACCCCTCAAATGACGGAGCATGCGCACTCCTCGTGAACACAAACCTGGAGACTGCCTAGCAACCACATACAAGCAGTGTGGTCAGAGTAACATATAACTAAACCTGACATTGCATAGAACACAGAAGCAATGCAAACACAGCCCCCAGAACAAACTGATCATGTAGTCTCTTCAAACAACACCTACAGTATATGACCTGTTAAATCGACCATTAAAGTGTGTTGCAACATTTTCTTTCCTATTCGTAAGTTTATTTAAATAAAACATCCTTGTGTGATGCCAATTTTGACCGGTTATAGACTTGGTTAAGTCTTTGGTTAACCAGACTACTTTTATTATAGTCGTGGTATCGAAATCTGTATATAGAGTATTGAGTCTTTTCCTTAGTATTGTGACAACACTAGTGTGTAAGTGTGAACATGGCTTTGGTAACATTTGAACACAACACATTTTTTTATACATTTATACTTTACACTTCTTTACTGCACTTTTGTCTGACTGACTTTATCCTCTCAGAGGATTGCTTACATGTATTTATTAGAGACCAGCGATCTGATATGGCCCTACTAATGGTTAGTCGTGTGTATCTTGTTCTTTGAGACAGGTAAAGAAATGGGTAAATACTTCATGAGGTGAAAGTGATCTCTAAGGTTGATCAACTTTTTCGTAATTAAACTCTTCGGTAAACGAGCTTTGTCAGTGGCTATGAATGGCAAGCCTGTTTTAATGTGTGCATTTTTCCACTTTCTCAGATGTGTTGTTTCCTTCGTGATTGGATCTGAATGTTGGGTTAATTACTGGAATTACAATCAAACCTGTCTCTCCATCTTTGTGTTTACCAACCCAAGGCCTGTGCGGTAATGAGCAGCTTGTTAGCAGTGTTTAAACAATACATCTTTGTGGCAGCTTGGCCAGAACATATTGTAACAGGCTGCTGATTAGACCCAGGAGAGGGGTGGGCAATACTGAGAAAAATGTCATGTATTTTTGTTTAATTTGCCTGATAATAATAATAGATCATAGTTTTGTAATTCATTAGGCATGTGTAAAACAAAAACTAACTTGTAAATAGTTTTGTTTCCAAGTATTATACCAAAATTAAAATAAATAAATACAAAAGTGCCCCAATATCACTTAATTTCCTTGTTTGGAAAGTTTCTTCTTTTTAAATTTCTTCTTGTAAAATCTCTTATTCTAGACAATGTATTTGAAATTCCAACTTTACATAGCAAAACAATACAAATAATTTATATGTTTGATACCATATTCACCACCTGTACTATTCTTTTTCATAACATATTTGAAACATATCGACACTGAATTCTCACCTGTTTTCTTCCAGCATTACTTTCGACATGCCTCAGGTTGTTTTTCACTTTGAGGAACTCTGCGGAAGTTTGGTCCTCTGCCGGTGGTTGTGGGGCGGGGTAGCTGGGGGGCGGCGGTGGCATGGGGGAGCCCGGTGGAGGAGGGGGTGGAGGGTAGGTTGGTGGAGGAGGTGGGTTTTCCGTCTTTTTGTTGGAGTCAGCTCCAATGTCCGGGTTTAGCATGTCCATATAATCCTGCATGTCCGAGATGGCTGTCTCTGTGCCTGAAATGTCAAAGAATTAATTAGAATGTGTTAAACAATTTATAAATGTTTTATTTGTTTGATCTTCTGAAAAAAAGGTAAGTGTTATTATTGCAAGCCTTCTCACTAACGCATCTTGGCTAAACCAGATATATTTTGACCACTAGGGTGCAGCACTGGTTTAACCCTGGTGTGCATGGGCCCAGTATTTGAACATACCAGACCTTGGTAAGAAGTACATACAGCGTTACCGTAAATTGCAATTTATCAAACGTAAACTTGTACAGCAATTTATTTAACATGAAAAGTCCAAGTATGTTGGATGTATGGTTACAGATACTAGTCTCCACTTCGGCCTCAAATATGAATTCAGATTATATTTATGTTTCCCAATATGTAGTTAACTTTATTGCATATTCTTATTCTTATATTGTGTTTAATCGCATGTACTTTTGTTTAAGGAGCACAAATACATTTCTCCACTGTAAGATGAATAAAATTCTTTCCAATCTTATTTTAGTCATTTCGTTCATTTAAATCTAGATGTGACAGATGTGACGATTTGTTATGTTTTTTAGTCATTTCCTTCATTTAAATCTAGACGTGACAGATGTGACGATTTGTTATGTTTTTAGCTTGAATACTGAGTACCTGTGTTTGTGGCATTGTTATGCTGGGAGGGTGGTCCCTGTGCATTGTGGATGCTGCTCCTCTTCTCTCCGGTGCTGGACTGACTGGAATTGGCTGAGTCGTAGTTGGACACAGAGTTGGAGGGAGAGCCTATTTGGGCAGGTGGGGGTGGAGGTGGAAGCGGAGGTGCCGGGGGCATTGTGGTGTTTGGAGACGAGAGCCCTGAGTCTGGCTGCTTGTACTCCAGCTCTGTGGAGGGGTCCCGTGACAACACACGGTGCTCCACACTCTGAAGGGGATACAGTTGGTTACTATTTTGTTTATTGTCCCACAGTATCATTATTACAGTTTCAGGAGTGAATAGACTTAAAAGGTATGGTAAAGATAATACTTGAATGAGTATTAACACTGGAAAAAAATGACATAAACAGGAAACAACGGTATCTTTCCTGAACAGTTTTACAATTACTTTGAGCTTTATTGTGAGAACTGTAAGACCATATGGTGACATTAAGAAAGTCCTATTATTTTTAAATTATAACATTGGTTATTGGTTATAACTTTCGAATCTAAAATCAAAGTTTGAAATTGCACAATCTTGAGTAAGAACATCATCCATCATGTAGCAAACAGAAGAAGAAAACAAAATTGCTCAAGGTATGAAGATGTTTTATCATTACATCAGGGAGCAGATATTAAAAATGAATAGTACATAGTGTGTTTTTAAATACTGCGAAACATAAAAATATTAACTTTAAGGGTGTAAGGGCTAATATACAAGTTTAAATATGAATAGATAGTCGCTTTTCTTAAGTAAAACATGTTTTCCTTTGCATCTCAAAAGTTGTATTAGAGAAACAATTACTGCACACACTAATGAAAGTTCTCACAGTGGTAGCTTGGGGGACTCCTGCTTTTCCCAGAACCTCACTCACTTGGCAGGAGTCCCTCTGGGCAGGAGCACAGCAGGGCCAAATGTGGAGCACTTATTATTCTTTTGGCCACTGGGGGAAAGAAGCCATGGGAGACAGTTCAGCCAGTGTAACAGCTCTTTAATTAGCTGAGAGAAGAGGATGCCCTATGCGCAATGAGCTAATTGTGATCAATCATGCCCACTACCCTTGAGAACAGATGTAGCAATATACCTATTACTTAAACTATTAATTTTTTTTAATATTTACGCAAAAGAAGGTTGAATTGTGCCAAATTGACAAAAGTTGCTTTAGATCTGAGTGTTTTGCTACTTGGAGTGGTGAAACATATTGAGATCAATTCTGCTGAGTAAGTCCCTGAGTTAGTCCGTTCTATTGCCAATTTAGGCAATTAAACAGCAATTACAATATTCCATCTTGTACTTAGTTACATGCAGTGCAGTTGACAAAGTTCAACCTTCTTTTGCAATGGATCCTACCTGGATGACTGAGGAGTTGCACAGATCATTTAGTATTCTTTAACAGTAATTTTATGATGATGAAATGTATTTGTTTTTTCTCCTCAGACTAGCCCCATACTGAATGAAGTCCACAACAGTATTTACCATGTTCTCCACAGTGCGTAGATATTTGGCACACTGTTGGTGACCATTGTACTCAGCCAGATCTGCTGCAGTGAAGCCATCTTGGTCTCTGATGCCAAGGTCCACCCCATTCACAACAAGGATCTGACAGCACTAAGTATAAAGGACAAACAGATAGACATTAAATATCATTGGGTAAAGTAGAGCTGCAAGACTAAACAAAATTGCAATTTGAATGGATGCAATTAGCAAATCACAAAGGCAGCAATTTTTGCAGAAACAACTAAATATCCTAATTCTGCATAAAAACTACTAACCCTGTAGTTTAGATTTCAGCAAACATGCTCTGAAATGTAATTCTTGTATTAGTTTTCATCTTTTAGTCTTTTTGTCAAACTTTAAACACATAACTGAACATTTGAACAGACCTCCAGTTCACCATTTTCCGCTGCGTCATGTAGCGGGGTCCCTCCCCAGTTGTCCGTGACGATCTCTCCTCCGTGTAGCAGCAGCCAGCTCAGCACTTTAGAATGGCCACG
Organism: Paratrypauchen microcephalus; assembly: GCA_036785185.1. Taxonomy (NCBI): domain Eukaryota; kingdom Metazoa; phylum Chordata; class Actinopteri; order Gobiiformes; family Gobiidae; genus Paratrypauchen; species Paratrypauchen microcephalus. The sequence goes on along the minus strand of JAVJIX010000016.1, from coordinate 6,030,091 downwards.
GCTCGCTGCAAAATGCATCGCTGTGGCCCCGTCTCCATCTTTGTCCGATAGACTGATCTCAGTAAAACTCACCTGAGAGCAAAGGAAAGCAGAAAGACATATTGTCAATAGGAGGATTTGGTGGTGTGGTTGGAAAAAATAGTCTGGTAATGAATCTTGTCTTTACAGTAAATGGCCCAGTTCAACATTTTTTTCTTACAAACAAAGGCCAAAGCTCATCTAATTTACACAATAGTTCTTCTGATTTCAGGACAAAAAAATGAATGACTCCAACTTTATTTTATTGGCATGAGAAATATGTTCCTTAGGTAACTTGTCATTGAATTTAGGATAGAATTGTGTGTACTGATGACATTTTTTAGAATTCCACACTTTTCTCCACAAACTAAAACTAAATATTTACTGCAGGTACAATACCACCAACTAAGTAATTGTCACAGCCCCTCTGATCTCATCTGCCACTCACTCAGTGGCCACCTCCTTCCCCTCCCCTTCTGGTGTTCCAGGAGTGGAGACAGGTGTGCTGGAGCCACACTCAGCTGAACCCACTCTCCAATCAACAGGGTATAAGAGCCAGTCAAGCCAGCTCAGCAGTGCCAGATCGTAGTACTTTGTCTGTTAGTGCTCTGTTCTTGCTACATATGTTTGCCTACCTACGACTTCAATTACTTAATCTTTTGTTCATCTGCCTCAGATCTCCGTGCTCCAGTCTCCTGCTCTGACCTGCGCTGCTGCCCTGCTCCAGAGTCCTGCTCTCTTCATCATATTCCTGGATTAAATCTGTAATAAATACCAACTATTCTCCTTTGACCTGTGTCTGCTCTTGGGTTCCTCCATTATCTGTGACAGTAATAGTTAGAAAAAAAAATGTAAATCTGTTATACAGACTATAAAAATCCAGTCCATGAAACATGACTTCTTGGAGAAAAAATATTCACCCTTGGTTAAAAAAAAAGTTGGTATCAAAGAATGTATTTTTTTTCTTATGTAATTTTACTACTAGTTTTTAATACCCAATTTGCAGTGCCCAGACCACCTCAGAGACCAACATACCAGCCAGACGATGACCGTGTTGTGTCCCATCTGAGCAGCAGCATGAAAAGGCGTCATTCCATCATTGGCCCTGATGCTGGGATCTGCCCCACAATCCTTCACCAGGTACTGCACCACCTCCAGGTGACCCTCCTGACAGGCCAGGTACAGCGGTGTGGCACCATTTTTAGTTTGCACGTTGACAACACTGTAAGAGAAAGTCAAACTCATTAAGAGCTAAGTTTATAACAAAGACTTTATATAATTTTATACATTTGTAAAATGTTAAGTTCTAAGTTTAACAATTCTTGTGAGAAGAAACATTACAATTTTATAATTCTTCACAATTAATGACACCAAACAACAGTGACAACCTTAAAATCCTTAATTTTCTTTCTTTCTCATTGCCCAGTAGATCACTGTCTCCATTGTATATGAGCAGCTTTATGAAATCAAACTTTCTGAATGATTAAGTTAAATTAATGAATTCATATGACTAGTATGATTATGACTAAATAAACAACCCTACTCAAATCTGTACAAGGTTTGTCTAGTTTCTAAGGGTAGCTTTTGTAAGGGTAATCTACAGGAGCTTTGGTTTCAAATTACTAATTAGGATATTTAAATTTAATGCAAAACGCAGGCTTGTTTTCTTCCTGTTATTTTCAAACACAGCAACTGGTAGGTGTAATTCAAGGGTAAATATATAGAATGGATAATAATAATCAATACATTGGTAGGAGATCTTCAGTCAGTCCAATATTATTTCAGTTTGTTTTGACTGCACTGTTTCATTATCAACATAGAGCCACTCTGGGAAATGTGCATTATATTTTGTCAGTTTCTTAACACTTTTCTAGAATACAATTTTATCAGATTAGAGTTGATTCTCAATTATATGCTTGAGTCTTTTTAACTAAGGTCTACAGGGAATTCTGTCAATAAAAGCATATGGAGCAGAGTTCAGACTTTTGAGGAAGAAATTTGACTGTTAATTGGCAATGACTGATTACAACAAATCAGTGTTTTAAGTTTAGGAAATGAATACTGGAAGCAATTGTAATAAAACAGAATTCAAATTTGCAATTGATAAACATGAGGAACAAAATGGTGACACATTTTTGTTGTTGTGTAACCCAGTGCTACATCTACATTGATGTTTACGCTGCCCTTCAATGGAAAGTTGTGCCTTGTGCCAGGTCTGCTCCATGACAGTGGGAGGTCAAGGAGTGAGTGAGTGCTTTGCATAAATCCCATAAGGTCAAGCTTTATTTGGACACTGACAAACGAGCAGTGAGACTTTGCAATGTGTATGCAAAGAGGATTATACCTCTGCAGGTAGTGATGAAGGAGGCACAGAGGGAGGCTCGGCTTTAAATGTTCAAAATAAGACTTTTCCATAAACGTTACTTTAATATGTCTATTATTTCAGAGAGGAAATGTCATCCATGCTAAAATTATAGCAACCATGCATTGCCTATGGACTGACTAGTTTGAAAACCACAGCCGGGCCGTCACCACTGACCACTTTACTTGCTCAGGGAAACTGGAAAAATAATGGGTGACTGCAAAATCAAATGATAAAATGTATTATCAGCAGTGTTGTGCAGTAACGCGTTACTAATAATGCGTTACTGTAACGCCGTTACTGTTGACAGTAACTAATACTGTAACGCGTTACTTTTAAAATAAAGGAACTCAATTACCGTTACTAAACGGCGCGTTACCGCGTTACTGAACCTACTCATTTTGAAACTGGCATCATGTGCGTGACTCGCATAGGCACAGGGGAATTTTTTTTCTCCCTTTGGTAAGGGCGGGATAAGTAATGATGATTGGCTAAAGCAGAATAAGATTTCATGTTGAGCCAACCAGAGACACCCAGTGGGCAGTGGGCGGGTTCTACACACAATCCCAGCACACAGTAGTAGCGCACACACAATCCACACACCCCGTGTCAGATGGCGAGTCCCGAGTCGAAGACAGAAGTATAGGCAGTATTTTAACCTCGTCGAGGTAAAAGGTAAAAACGTACATGTTAGGTGCACATTGTGTCAAAGACCAAAGACTTTGTCGACGGCGCGCGCTTCTGTTAAACTAGTGGCCCCCAGCAGGCCGTTAACAATGAAGGAGAGAGGAGTAGGAGGAGAGGAGGAGGAAGAGGAGAGGAGGAGGAGAGGAAGGGGCAGAAGAAGCAGGCCCCATGATGATAATCGCATGCTAGGTGCCATTAACAATGAAGGCCACGGTGACGGAGCCACGCCAGCCAAGCAGCAAAAGCTGTATAATGCACTGTCAAAAATATCCAAATTATTTGACTTTTTTAACAAAAAAAAGTAACGCATTAGTTACTTTCCTAGGTAACTAGTTACTTTTATAGTGTAGTAACTCAGTTACTAACTCAGTTACTTTTTTGGGTTAGTAACTGTAACTAATTACTTTTTCAATGTAACGTGCCCAACACTGATTATCAGTACATAATGTATTTTTTAAAATTAGACAAAGCATTTAGTTTTAATGAAAACTATGAAGTTCAGTCAATCGCCAATTGGAATCTAAATACAGAAACACAACACACATTAAAATTAGATTCAGAAAGGCAAGCCAACCTTTGATATGTGTAAGTTAATAGCTCATGTGAAAAGTGGAGTCATCCTTAAAACAATTCAATTAAGAAATGTAAAGCATGTGCTAAATATTTCAAAACACAAGAGAAGCAGTTAACAACCGTCTCATCAGGAAGTGGGCAGGGAGCTACATAAAGCTACATAAAGGCTGCAACAAAAGTGGGACAAAGTTCACCTACACACAGGGGTCTTAGAGGATATGACTGTTTAAGTTGTACGTTTTGAATATGAGACAGAAACAACCATGGAGGGGCTTTGTTGGGCCTCTCAGAGTGAAGAGACTTGAGCGGATCAGGTGCACATTACATCGGCTACAGAAAGGGCCTAGCCTAGTGTGACCAAACAGCTAGCAAACAGCACAGCTAATCGCTACTTGTCAATCACTCAAAAGGGAAAAGATATCAGATAATTTATACTTCCACTTTTGTTGTAATGTAGCAATGGTAATTACAACAAGTCTATTTACATCATACACAAGAAAGGTTTGATTACATGGACTCTAATTAACTTTACCTTATTAAACATCTTGCCTGACAAAAAAGCTTTCTTGCCTGAATAATTAAAATGTTATGACGTAATAACACACTAATGCCCTTTGGTTTTGAATGAAATAAGAAGGCTAAACAGGCAAGATTAGACCAAAATAGACACCTCGCTAATTATAGTTCAAACTTCATAGCCATTCCCAAATGCATGAATAAAAATAACATTTGTGTAACCTGTATAACACAGTAACCTGCACAGGACCACTTTAAAACACATACATCTGAACAATAAACCTGTTGTACCACAAAAAGGCTTTTGTCTCAGATTTGCACCAAGTATGTAGTTATTAAGAAGATTACTAAAGAACGTGGCCACTGGCTCCTTGAAAACACACTTTTTCGCTGCATTACAACTGCTGGTAAGAAAGCAAAGTAGAATGCCAAAGTGATGTTTCTGTACTTGATATTGCTTATTGCAGTGTTCATATGTGTATATTATGGGCAGAGTTAAGTCTGTCACCATGATTAGTTTATCAGAATTATCCCTCAAAAACTATTTTTATTATATTATATTGACCCAATATAATATACTGGGGGGGTGACAATTTTTTTCCAAGGAGCGGGGGGTGTACTGAACAATAAGTCAGTGTAGTACTTATCATGACAGTCCAAGGTATAGTGAATTACTATGAGACAACTTTCAAATAGGTTTGTAATATAAAACATAGCCTGACAGTAATCCATGATTACTGACCAAACAACAGTGAAATCCTTAATTCATTTTTCCACACTGTTCAATAAGCATTGCTCCAGCTGTATGTGACTAGACTTATGAATTAAAGGGATATGCCACCCCCAGGTCAAATTTGGGCATCTCCCCACAGTCCAGAGACTAAAATAAGTGGTGGAAAGCATTTTCCTGCTCACCCAGCCATTGTCCGAGTCTGTCGCCACTGACCGCCGCGGTATCTGCAGCTACTCCGCCTTAGACTGGAGTCTAACGTCGCCAGAGAAAGATTTCGGCCAAAAGGAATTAATTTGCTCGATGCGTTTCCCAATTACTTTCTGTGTAGTGCGCATTCATATCGAGTGCAAATAAATGTGACACAAAAGGGGCACGTTATATCTGGGTTTACTTTTAAAGTTTAGAATGAATTTAAATGCCCAATTACTACTTCTAAAATTCTCACCTATAACAATTTTACTTTTAGTTCTTCCAGTTATATGGTGACCTCTATAATCACAGTTGATTAACCAAATAATGTTGACATCTCAGGTGGTAATGGAGTGGGATAGTTGTTTATGCTTATATCTACAACTATTTAGATGTTTTAAGTGTTTATATGTACTTTTGTATTTTTTAAAATAAATATATAGACAGGATATTTTGTTGTTTGCAGAGAAAATTATTGTGTCTCTAATTACATCCATTGGAATTGTGATTCCAATTCGATTTTGATTAATCTTGCAGCCCTAATTGACATCTCAACTTTCTAGAAACTCTTGGGTCAGTGGTCTCTTGTCACTATGTCAGGGCATTATGCCAAAGGCCAACATGTTAATCTGATCTGATTGGTTACATAAGCAGTCTGAGGCTCTGTCAGTCCTTCATTCACCTCTTTGTGTTTTGTGGTTATCAGCGGACACACAGCGCACCAGCCTGATGGATCTGACGCCAGTCTAATGGGCTGCACAACTCACCATAAATTTACACTTGTCTTGCAGAGCTAATAGACAATATGGCTGTACAACAAAGATATGTGTTTGCTATTCCATTTGCTAAGCCGAATACTTGTGATTACTATTATTAGATTTGTAAACATGACAGTCACGCAGAGTATTGCATCAGTGCTTTAGATCTATTTGTTGTTGTTTGTTTAGAACTATTTGTTTTCTGTGACAAACAAGACAAAGAGACTGTACAACACAATATAATGGGATGTTACATGAGTTATCTGTGGGTTTCAGAATGATGAGTATTAACTGACACCAATGCCATAGCAATAAACATAATATTATATCCTTTGAAAGGATACTGAAAAGTCTGTAAATGTTGAAACCTAGGAATACTTCTACAACCCAATATGTTTTAGGTTTATTTTATTACATTTTGGACAATGGACATTGATTAACATGTCCATGATTCATGGATTTCAGGCAACATTTTTCACCATTCAAAATAGAGATTTTTTTTAATACTACAATAATCATCCACAAAATATATTGAATGAATTGATACGGTAGATACAAAGTGTATCATCATTGTACCATTATTGTTGATTTGTAACATTTAGTTCAAAACTACTCCAGTCTATAGTTATCGGCTCATATCACTGAGGATACTTCCCTGTGTGTCTATTGTCAATGCATTATACCAGTGTTCGAACCGAGGCAGTGTCTGTATCCCCTATGGATGGATACAACATGTTTATTGTACATTGTACTAGGGATGCACCAATGTGAAAATTTTAGCCGATGCCGATATCCGATATTAATGTTGCTGATATCGGCCAATATCGATATTAGCTGATACCGAAATGTATTTATTTTTAATTCTGAGATAACATTTTATACAGACTGAAAATCAAAATGAATTTTTGAATGTCGTCTTTTACTTTCAAAACATGTTTTGACTCCTGATTTTTTTTTTTTTTTTTTCAATTTCAATTTTTTCTATAGTGTAACATTTTTTTATAGTGTTACTTTTTTTTTAATAGTGTAACATTGTGTTCTGCTTCCTGATTGGCTAAGGGACCTTTGCCGATTGATGTTATAGACTCGGAGGGGCGGGACCAGAGTGAAACTAGACCAGGACCAGACCAGGACTAAACGCGGACTAAACCAGGTCTAGACCAGGTCTAAACAAGGTCTAAACCTGGACTGGACCAGGTCTAGACCTGGACTAAACCAGGACTGGACCAGGTCTAGACCTGGACTAAACCAGGACTGGACCAGGTCTAGACCAGGTCTAAACCAGGATTAAACCAGCACCGCGTGCGGCTCTTTGCCTGGTTTTGTGCTAGCTCTGCTATTAGCAGCAGCAGCTTCACCGGTGTACCCTGAGCCTTTACAACCGAACAGAGGCGAGTGAATTTGTGGAAATGCAGCCAGCATATGGATCCCTCTGTAAACGATCTCTACCTATTCTTTTCCTGCCTGATTTGCTCTTAGTCGTGTTTTTGAGTCACGGCTGAGGCTAGCGATGCGGTCCCGAGGGGAGGGGATGTGCCTCCCCTCGAGACCGTGTCCACGGTCCCGAGGAGGAGGCATGCAGTCCGAGCACATCAAACCTCTACATGAACGAACGCATGCAAGAGCTGCACGAAACCAGGCAAAGAGCCACACGCAGTGGTTTAGACCTGGTCTAGAAGAGGCACGGTTTGGGCACGGGTCTCGTGCTCAAACCGTGCCTCCTCTGAATGCGCGGTCTCGCGCCGGTCATGCTGCGCTATCACGGATTTAAGCACGATGAGCTTCCCCCACGCTTCACTGTTAAAGGGATATGCCCCCCCAGGTCAAACTTGGGCATCTCCCCACAGTCCAGAGACTAAAATAAGTGGTGGAAAGTGTTTTTCTGGTGACCCAGCCATTGTCCAGGTCTGTCAGCACTGACCGCCGCGGTATCTGCAGCTACTCCGCCTTAGACTGGAGTCTAACGTCGCCAGAGAAAGATTTCGGCCAAAAGGAATTAATTTGCTCGATGCTTTTCCCAATTACTTTCTGTGTAGTGCGCATTCATATCAAGTGCAAATAAATGTGCAAATCAACACGGAGAGCTTGACTTGGTCATTTTGGGTGGGAACTATTTTTCAGTGCGGAAAAACACAGCCGAAGCACACACCACGCTGACGGGAATCCCTGTTACGCACCAGGAAGGCAGTTCCCCTGTTATGCAGCGTGGTGTGTGCTTCGGCTGTGTTTTTCCGCTTTCCACCACTTATTTTAGTTTCTGGACTGTGGGGAGATGCCCAAGTTTGACCTGGGGGTGGCATATCCCTTTAATACATTTTGCTGAAAATCTACGAAAGTTTGAGTGTTTAAACGAGAGGGAAATGTTAATACGTTAATCTCGGCCCACTTTTGGATATAAGATGGATATAACCTTAGTACAGTCAAATGCTTGTTTGCACACATGATAAAACAGGGATATGGAGGCATTCTTGATAAAAGAGATAAATTCTGTTATCAAGAATGCCTCCATATCCTCATTATTGTAAAAGTGGGCGTTAGTGAATTATAATTGGACTATAAGGCTATCTTTCAGCTACAAAGTTCCCTTAAAAACAATAGCCAGGCAGCCATCTATTCAAATAGCTTTGTTTTCCTCATTATCTTATCTGCAGTTGGCGCTACCATGCGTTGCTGTGGAGACGGAGGTAAACAGAAGCAGGGGGAGGAGCAACACAGAACAGTGAATGGGCCCCATGCTATCAGCAAGCTACCATGTCTCATTAAACTTTCAGGAGAAATGCACCTGGCTACGCTGCAAACTGCTAAGGCATAGACACAGTGTTGTTAAAGACAAATGAATGAGATTAATATCGTCTGATGCTATTACTGCTATGCTGCACAATACCAATATTTATGTTTAAAGTCACAACAAAACAGGTTCACTTTTACATCTTCAGTCTTTTCATGGCTATGTATAATTGTACGTACATATATACTTTATTGTCAGGCAGTGAGTAAAAGAAACATCTTCCTCATATATATATTTAAAAAAGAAAACTAAAATGTATTTGAATTTGAAGGGCATTATATAACTTAAACTCATAACAAAAGAGATGGATATATTAAATGCTATACTGTATCCATCTCTTTTGAGACAAGCAAATGATGCAACTAGGATAAGTTGCAGGTCAAAGTAAGAATGCATGTTTTTCAAGCCTGTTTAAAACACACATATTCCATGCAATGATGAATAGATTAGTATTAATACCATACTGGAGAACATTCTGGGCAAAGCTACACCATCTCCATAAAGGCAAGCAGGTAAGGGACTCCCACCAGAAGTTACAAAGGGAACTTTAACTTAATTTTCTTTAAGAGGACATATGCAAAGTCAGTTTTTATGAGCTTACCATGTTCCCTCATCATTTGTTTACTTAGAGTCATATTTCATCATGCCCTATGATTCTGATTACAGGGTGTTAAAAAATGTTTTGTTTAGTACTTGCTAAGGAGGAATACAACTATGAGGGGAATTTACAGCAGTGGTCCCATTTCTATTACTAAGCTGGTTTAAATCAACTTTGAGGTTTACAATGAACAAAATGTAAAATAATGCTTTACTTTTCAAATAAGTGCACTGACATTTTATTTTATATTGGTTTTCTACCTGTTTGTCAGATTTACCCATAACAATGAGTAATGGTGCAGTAGCCCTGAATGCACATGTCACAGACTTTTGACCTGAAGGTTTGTGCCAGAGCTGATTCCTCCAACAAAAACCTGAAGCTCTCGCTCTTTTTAATGACTTGTTCAATGGTTTCACTTATCTCCAGAGCCTGGGCCTGTCTGGGATCAACACTGCACTGATTAGAGGCACCATAAGACAATGGTATCAATCATTGCCTTAAAAGGCAACGCTGGCTCAGACAAATGCCTTTTTAAATACAAAGCAAGCATGCGTTGTACACACTTATGTCAATCTTATGAAAATCACACAGGATCATTTACGTAAGAAGCACAAGCAAGCACACAGCCTTTCAAGAGGCATAAACCACAAGACATTGTCCAGTACAGGAATGAAAAATGTACTTGGATAGTATCACAGTATAAAAAAAGAAAAAAAATGACTATAATTTGTTTGTCAACCCATTAAGAATCTTAAACTAAGCTTTAATTTCATTGCTCATTATTTTTCTTATGGTATTGCTTTTCAAACGGGAGATCTCCCCACAAAGTCAGACGTCTAAAGTGTCCTTGCAGTGAAACCTGCTTGTGTTACAAACTGCTGCTTAATGAGAAATAAAGACAACAATTACAAAAACATGGCCTTCAACTTCACTTCACTTATACAAACAACAATGGCATCATTCTGAACCTGATATTTCCATTATGTTGACAATCATCAACAACAACAAAAACCTATCATTCTGCAATGGCAAATGTGTATACAAATACTGTTCAGTAGCACTGAACGTTTGAACAATTGAACTGAACGATTTAGAATTTGTATTTGAATCAATTCCTTCTTGAATTTTTATTATAGGCCAATTATTGGGCCTATAATAAGTGTTAGCGACAGAGTTACTGACCATAAACAAAGTCCACAAATCTGCAAACTGACAGTTAAACCGCAAATTCCACCATAAAATTCTCACTTGTCCTCCAGCAGCTCCATTAATATTATGATGTCACATGAACACAACCTATTAGACAACCTAATGAGTAGATCTCAACTAAAACAAAGTGTTTTGATATATGCACAGTGTGGTCTTACTTTGGGCTGTGTCCGAGAAGCAGGCGGAGAGAGGGCAGGTCTCCCTTGGCAGCAGCGTAGTGGAGGGGTAGGGCCCCAGTTTCTGTGGTGGCTCCAGGGTCCCCATCCCCACTCTTCAGCAGCCACTCTATAATCTCAGAGTGACTGAAACGGGATGCCAGATGCAGGACTGTGGCCCCTGAACTGTCCTTGCTCTGTTAATCACATTATTATATCATTATTATTGCTATCATGTCTGTGTAATCCCTCAGTTGTCCAGTTAGGGTCCACAACAAAAGAAGATTGAAATCAACTGGACAAAGTTATCTAACAAAATAGTTTTACTTGGAAGAATCCCACCTTATTTTGATATTTATTGATATTTTGATATCACCACTCACTCTTAAAGTGTAGAAATATTACTTTATACACTTTAATAGTTTAGACTACACCTTTTTAAACAGTTTATGATAGACAATATACTCAATATTCACATTTTTCATGTCTCCAAACAACAATATTATCCATTTTTCAAGATATTTCCCATCTGTATTTAATACTTCATAGTAGCTTTTTAGAGTTTTAAATGTCTTATCAGATCATCTTGTCTCTATGTGCATAGGCATCAAAAGTAATGGAGACAGTAGGCACATGAAAGAGCTCTTATTACAGAGTTGTCTTAAATTTAGACTTGCCTATTACCAGAGGTCAGATCGAGTGGCTGATTGACTTTGTTTTGGCCAGACTTGAATTTAGGGTTAACATTTCAATGTAGCCTATAGCCTACATGGTTATTGCTCATCATCTTTTGTTTTACTGAATCATGTAGATGCTGTAGGCAACAGCACCTAGTGAGTTATTTTAGAGTCGCAATTGAATAATTAAATGTCAGAATGATGTTATTTACAGTGTGTAAATACTGCAGTACCTTGTCCCAGGTGAGGACGGTGTAATTAAGCTTAATGCATAATGAATTGTAACTATGTTTTTCCCTTATACAGTAGATACACTGCATCCCATTGGGATTATGTAACAGTATAGAATGACTTGATCATTTGCATTGTTTATTGACATGAAATATGGCAAGAGGCTGGATCCTCCCATGCATTATATTTTCCACAAAAATACTTGCATTTTTTTTCTTGATGGCATTTATTTGAATATGCCCACTGTATATTTCCGCACTCCTACTGAATTACTTATTACTGTCAATGTAAGCTTCCTTCTTCCTTCTCTGCTGGGCACATGGTATATTCAAACTTTCATATAATCCACATAAACCTAGTTTTAACCTGGTTTGTGTTGGTTCATTTTGCAAGTCTGTAAGCTATATAATGTTTGATTAGGCTAGTATTTTTGCATATTTTACAGGTTGTAGCCCACAGAGATGCTGGTTTCAAGGGGTCATAAACTCGGGACACGGCTCTGGGAAACATTCGTGTCAGGGAAAGTGGGATTACTTTGCGCTGACTCACCTCTGGCCGACATCCTCCTTGGGTCAGGAGCCACTGGAGACATGCCAAGTGTCCGGTGGCCGCAGCATCGTGCGCGGGGCTCGCTCCGTTGTTGGCCAAAGAGTTCCCGGGCAGCCCTGCCTCTTCCACCAGGAAGCGCAGGCAGCTCAGCTTCCCGGAGCGCGCTGCGTGATGGACCGGCGTGGCCCCCAGTGAGTCCTTCACTTCGGCCGTGAGCTCTTTGGCCGCGAGCTGCGTCTTCAGGGCCTGGACGTCCCCTTGACGCGCGGCGAGCAGCGTCCGGTCTCCCTCCGCCACCATGGCCTCGGGACCCTGGACTCTCGCCTCGGCTTGGTGCTGTAAACCCGGCACTCACCGGGATGCGATTACCATGGTCCCGCTGAAGCTTCAGTAACCCCGTCAGAGTAGGAACTCAAACAACCCGCCACATAGCCTCAAGCCGCTTTAGTCTGTGACACAAATGAAATCTTACATGATGAATTATGCCCCGTCTCGTCCTGAACGACAAACTAACTTGCTTTGTGTGAACTCCGAGGGCCTCAGCAGACGCTCCTACACTCGTATACAGACAGATGCTCAGTACTGGTAGCGCTACACAAAACAAATTAGACTGCTCTTTTTGGTTTAAAGTTTAAACTCTTAATAAAGAAAAAGAAATACGCGTTTCTAAAGGTTGAGAAATAGTCCTCTGCCAGATGGCAACATGGGACTCAGCCTGTTAAATAATCCATCGAGGGGAGGATCACTGGGCTGCAGCAGGTTGTTGCTTTCTGAAATCGGCTCACGTGTTAAAGTGGCAGTAGGATGCTTTCCCGTGGCGCACAAGCACCGCCTCTTTACAGTTCAGGCGAACTTGAACTTTTAGCTGGCACTGGGCACGAGAAAACTAATGAGGAACATTTGCAGAACACGTTTTAAAATAGTTCAAGGCCAATACAAAAGCACTGAAGCATTTGTTAGAGTGTTATTTTGCTCAGGCATAAACAAGGGCTAGATGTTTATTTGATTAGCTTCTTTTACCTCTCACAAAACCAAATAGTCTGCTGTGTGAAGAATCCCTCGTCCAGGTAGAATCCATGGCAAAAGGAAAAATTCAGTTGGACCAAAGTTTATTTGGTCGAATATTTTTCGCAGCTCACCCAAGCTGCTTCTTCAGTTGTGGCTAGACTGCTGGTGGACACTGCTTTTAATTGCCTGCAGTGACTGCAGAGAGGAGCTAACGAGAATGAAATTTCTATGAAACTATCACACCTATTTGTTTGCAGTTTCTGTTAGTTTGGTAGGCCTATTCAATGTGCAGTGGAGTGTGGGGTCTTGTTAGCATAGCCATTCAGGGCCATAATGGGTGTTTTCACACCTCTGGGCCTGACCTGGCTAGTCCTATTTTTTTTGTTTGTTTGTTTTGATTTAGGTTTGAGGATATAGTTATAGATGGGAGACAAATTATGTTCAAAGTTCAAAGTTCAAAGTCAGCTTTATTGTCAATTCTGCCATATATGTTCAACATACAGTGAATCGAAATTTTGTTTCTCTCTGGCCAGGTAGTGCAAAAAGACAGTGTACAAAATACAATATGAAGACAAAACACAACAAAAAAACTATCTAAGACAGAGATCTAAAGTTAAAACTAAAGTCTACGATCTAAAATCTTAAAACAGTGCAACATAATAAATAAACTATACTACAGTGCCGTGAAAAAGTATTTGCCCCCTTCCTGATTTCTGTGTTTTTTGCATATTTATCACTCAAAACATTGTCAGATCATCAAACCAATTTTAATATCACACAGAAACAACCCAAGGAAAGACAAAATTCAGTTTTTGAATGATGATTCCATTTATTAGTGCACAAAAAAAATCTAAACCTATCTGGCCCTATGTGAAAAAGTAATTGCCCCCTTAATCTAATAGCCAGTTGAGCCTCCTTTGACAGCAATAACTGTAACCAAACGTTTGCGATAATTGGTGATGAGTCTTTCACACCGCTGGGGAGGGATTTTGGCCCACTCTTCTATGCAGAATTGTTTCAATTCTGCCATATTGGAGGGTTTTCTTGTATGAACTGCCCGTTTAAGGTCACACCACAGCATCTCAATCGGATTTAAATCCGGACTTTGACTTGGCCACTCCAAAACCTTAATTTTGTTTTCTTTGAGCCATTCAGAGGTGGACTTGCTGGTGTGTTTTGGATCATTGTCCTGTTGCATGATCCAAGAGCGCTTGAGTTTGAGGGCACGAACTGATGGCCGGACATTCTCCTTCAGGATCTTCTGGTAAACAGCAGAATTCATTTTTCCGTCAATCACAGCAAGTTGTCCTGGTCCTGAGGCAGCAAAGCAGGCCCAGACCATCACACTGCCACCACCATGCTTTACTGTGGGCACCATGTTCTTTTTATCAAATGCTGTGCCATTTTTACGCCAGATGAAACGGGCTGCAGACCTTCCAAAAAGTTCAATTTTAGACTCATCGGTCCACAAAATGTTTCTCCAAAAGTCTTGAGGGTCATCAAGGTGCTTTTTGGCAAAGGTGAGACGAGCCTTTGTGTTCTTTTGTGAAAGCAGTGGTTTTCTCCTGGGAACTCTTCCATGGATGCCATTTTTGGCCAGTGTTTTTCTAATGGTGGAGTCATGAACACTGACCTTAACTGAGGCCAACGAGGCCTGTAGTTCTTCGATGTGCGTCTAGGTTCTTTTGTGACTTCCTGAATGAGCCGTCGTCGCACTCTTGGAGTAATCTTAGTTGGTCGACCACTCCTGGGAAGGGTTGCAACTGTTCCCAGTTTCCTCCATTTTTGAATAATGGCTCTGACAGTGGTTCGCTGGAGCCCCAGAGCTTTGGGAATGGCTTTGTAACCTTTTCCTGAATTATAGACTTCTATCACTTTTTTTCTCATTTGTTCTTGAATTTCTTTGGATCGTGGCATGATGTGTTTGTTCTTGAGATGTTGTAGCCAACTTCACTTTGTTTGACAGGAACTATTTAAGTGATTTCTTGATTCAACACAGGTGGTGACAATCAGGTGTGGGTGTGGCATGTAGAACTGAACTAAGTTTTCTCAAAACTGTGGTTAGTCACAGTTAGTTTGTGATTTAACAAGGGGGGGCAATTACTTTTTCACATAGGGCCAGATAGGTTTAGATTTTTTTTGTGCACTAATAAATGGAATCATCATTCAAAAACTGAATTTTGTCTTTCCTTGGGTTGTTTCTGTGTGATATTAAAATTGGTTTGATGATCTGACAATGTTTTGAGTGATAAATATGCAAAAAACACAGAAATCAGGAAGGGGGCAAATACTTTTTCACGGCACTGTATATACAGATTTCCAAAGTGTGCAGTGTGCATCAAAATGTGCAATGGAAGATACAGCAGTGACTTGGTCATGTGCAGTAGAATGTGCATAGGAGTTAAGATAAAATAAAAATAAATGTGCAACAGTAGTAATTCTAGTGCAATAACAGGAGTAAACAACAGTACTAAAATTCCAGTAGTAAATGTGCAATAACAGTAGTAAACAACAGTGCAACGGGGGTAAAATTCAATAACAGGAGTAAACAGCAGTACTAAAAATTCCAGTAGTAAATGTAAGTGTGCAATAACAGTAGTAAACAACAGTGCAACAGGAGTAAAATCCAGTAGTAAATGTAAATGTGCAACAGTGCAACAGTCGTCCTTAGCAGCAGTTTTTTAAAGTGTCTAGAGTGATAGGTCTTTTTATGGAATACAGGTTATGCCAATATGGGGGGTGGGGGGTGGGAGATGGGCAAGGTGGGAGTTCGGGTGTGAGTTCAGCCTCCTGACAGCCTGGTGGATGAAGCTGTTTGAAAGCCTGGTGGAGTGGGCCCGGAGACTCCGGTACCTTCTCCCCGAGGGCAGGAGGCTGAACAGGCTATGTGCGGGGTGGCTCGGGTCACCCACAATGCTGGACGCTCTGCGGGTGAGCCGGGTGTTAAAAATGTCTAGGAGGGAGGGGAGAGAGACACCAGCGATCCTCCCAGCTGCATTCACTATGCGCTGCAGGGCTTTCCTGTTCTGTTCAGTGCAGCTCCCGTACCACACAGTGATGCAGCTGGTCAGGACGCTCTCAATGGTGCCTCGGTAGAAGGTGGTCATAATGGGTGGAGGGGCTCCAGCTCTCCTCAGTTTGCGGAGGAAATAGAGCCGCTTCTGAGCCCTCTTTGCCAGTGATACAGTATTCACTGTCCAGGAGAGGTCCTCACTGATGTGCACCCCCAGGAATTTGGTGCTGCTCACCCTCTCTACAGCAGCACCATTGATGGACAGTGGGGGGTGCTGGGTGGGGCCTCTCCGGAGTCAATAACAATCTCCTTGGTCTTTTCAACATTAAGAAGGAGATTGTTATTGCTGCACCACTGGGTCAGAAGGCTCACCTCACTCCTGTAGTTTGTCTCATCGTTATTAGAGATGAGACCCACCACAGTCGTATCGTCCGCAAACTTCACTATGTGATTGGTGCTGAACGCTGGTGAGCAGTCGTGGGTCAGCAGAGTGAAGAGCATCGGACTGAGCACACAGCCCTGGGGGGCTCCTGTGCTCAGTCTAATGCAGCTTGAGGTGTTTCTGCCGACCCGCACCGCCTGTGGCCTCTCACTGAGGAAGTCCAGCAGCCAATTACAGAGTGAGGTCTGAAGCCCCAGGTGGTCTAGTTTGATAATGAGCTGCTGTGGGATTATAGTGTTGAATGCTGAACTGAAATCTATGAACAGCATTCTCACATATGAGTCTTTATTGTCCAGGTGGGTGAGAGCCGGGTGAAGTGCAGAACAGATTGCATCCTCGGTAGAGCGGTTGGCCCGGTATGCAAACTGGTATGGGTCTAGGGTGGGGGGGGGGGTGGATTTGATGTGTGCCATGACTAGCCGTTCAAAGCACTTCATGATGATGGGGGTCAGTGCAACAGGGCGATAGTCATTAAAAGTGGCCGGAGTGGGCTTCTTTGGCACGGGAACGATGGTAGTGGTTTTGAAGCAGGAGGGAACGACAGCCTGGCTCAGAGAAGCATTAAAGATGTCTGTGAAGACATCCTTGAGCTCCTCTGCACAGTCTTTCAACACACGACCAGGAATGTTGTCTGAGACCTAACTAACAGAAACTAACAGAAACTAACAGAAACTGTAAACAAATAGGTGTGATAGTTTCATAGTAATTTCATTGTAGTTAGCTCCTCCCTGGAGGCAATTAAAAGCAGTGTCCAACTTACCTGGAAATCCAGAAGGATATCTCTCTGTGTTTGTTACACAGTACAGCGATGAGTCTGGATTTTTCCAGGCAAGTGTCCACCAGCACTCAAGCCAGAACTAAAGAAGCAGCTTGGATGAGCTGCGAAACGTATTCGACCAAATAAACTTTTGTCCAGTTGACAAATTGAATTTCTCCTTTTGCCAAAAATAGCCTGCTGCAGTCTTGGAAGTCTTGTAATTCTTCTGGGGTGGAGTGTGGGAACTGCTGTGTTGTTTACGTGCCGTCGATGCTCATTAATAAATTATGTTATAGTGAAACTGGCATAGACAGTGCACTCTGCGATGTGGCCTTTATTGTGGAAAGCTAATGATTTCTTTGGACAAGTCTGACTGACATGATGCGCTGAAGCTGGGTGTGATCAGCTCATGTAAAACATGCGTCACTTAGGCTATTTTTATTTGCTTTTTACTTAAAGTCTCAGAAACTTGGGTACAATAATATATTATCAAATATGATCCCCGATCTTTTGCCATTGCAAAATAATAATATAACAACTACAGTGGTACCTCACCTTATGAAACTAATTCATTCCAGAAGTGGTTTCGTAACGTGAAAAATTCGTAAGTTGAGTAGCTAGCCTGATTCGTTCCAAGGCCCCGATCCAAGTTTTTTTTTTAATAGTGTAACTTTTTTTATAGTGTAACAATGTGTTCTGCGTCCTGATTGGTTTCTCAGACTGGATTTAAACTTTTCTCACGTTTGTCTCTCGTTTAAACACTCAAACTTTCATAGATTTTCATAGATTGGCGGCATGGTAGCTGAGTGGTTAGCGCTCTTGCTTCACAGCAAGAAGGTTCCGGGTTCGATCCCCGGGTCTGTGTGTGTTCTGTGTGGAGTTTGCATGCATGGTCTGGGTTCAATCCCCGGGTCGCCTGGGCCTTTCTGTGTGGAGTTTGCATGTTTCTCCCCGTGTCTGGATGGGTTTTCTCCGGGCACTCCGGTTTCCCCCATCAACCCAAAACATGCACCATAGGTACCTCAAGCTTAGGTCCTGACCAAACCGAAGCAAGAAGATCATGGAGATGGTCCCCGGGCGCCCTAATGTGTGTGCTGCCCACTGCTCCTAATATATGTATATATATAGGATGGGTTAAAATGCAGAGAAGAATTTCTCCAGTGTGAGATCAATAAAGTCACTTCTTCTTTCAACAAAACGTATCAATATTGAAGTGTGGGGGGAAGCGGGAGGGGGGAGAAAACTGTGCGGACACGTGTGCGCAGCATGACCCGGCGCAGAGCTGACAGTAGGACTAGACCAAGGTCTAAACCTGAACTGGACCAGGACTAAACCTGGACTAAACCAGGTGGATTAAAGCGCCACGTGCGGGTCTATTTCCTGGTTTCTTACGAGTCACAGCTGAGGCGAGCAGCGAAGAGGAGACCGCAGGGAGGAGAGGACCGCACACAGTCTGAGCGCATGTGAGCGCGGCTCCTCCTGGTTTAGTCCAGACTACCGCGGCTCCTCTAGACCGCAGTAGTCTGGACTAAACCAGGAGGAGCCGCGCTCACATGCGCTCAGACTGTGTGCGGTCCCCTCCTCCCTGCGGTCTCCTCTTCGCTGCTCGCCTCAGCTGTGACTCGTAAGAAACCAGGAAATAGACCCGCATGCGGCGCTTTAATCCACCTGGTCTAGTCCTGGTTTAGTCCTGGTTTAGTCCAGGTTTAATTCTGGTCTAGACCAAGGTCTAAACCTTGCTGTTGCTGTCAGCCCCGCGCCGGGTCATGTGCCGCTATCACACACGTGTCAGAGCGCAGTCTTCTCCCCCTCCCACTTCACTATTAATACGTTTTGTTGAAAATCTATGAAAGTTTGAGTGTTTAAACAGAGACAAATGTGAGAAAAGTTTAAATCCAGTCTGAGAAAAGCGTATAATGTGTGTGGCTGAGCGCGCATTATTTGAATTTTTGAGATTTCGCGTTTCGTAACTTGAATTTTCTTTCGTATCTAGAGACAAAAATTTACCGTGAAGGCGTTTCGTAACTTGAAATTTCTTTCGTATCTAGAGACAAAAATTTACCGTGAAGGCTTTTCGTTTGTTGGGTCATTCGTAAGGTGAGGTACCACTGTATTAGAAAGTCATCTGTGTCATCCAAGTGTGATCTAGTGACATCTTGTGTTCCAAATACACATTACACACCAAGCTTAAAAAATTTTGGTATCTTATTTTTCGGCTGCCTACTGCTGTATTTTTATGGAGTGCTCAGCAAACCAGTCTCAGATTATGTGTGTATTTATTTACCCCGCTTACTTAGCTACTTATTTCTTTCTTTATTACACGGATGGCAATAGTCTCAAATGAACAATGTGAGTGACTTGCATCTGAAGTTTCGGGTGAGGACCTTTATATTGGAAACCTAATATAAGACCCGTTCGCACATCTCAACAAAACCCTGCTAGCTTCTCAGACAAAAGTGCGGTGAATCTCATTTTTGCACTTCATGTTATGGCCAGAGGAGGGCAGGAAAGTTTCACCAAGGTTAACCACACCTGCAGGCCGTCAGGTGCCTCCTGCCAATTGAACCTATGTAAATTGGGCCTATAGTGCTTTTTATTAAAAAAAAAATAAACCAACTGAAAAACAGCACTGTCGGGCCTATAAACAAATAGGCTGTTTTTGCTTTATGAATATTATGATCCACAATATAATTTACAACTTAATTGTAATATAAGAATGGGCTAAATTATGGGCTGTATCCAAAAAGTGCCATATCTCAGTAGGTTATGTTTTGAACTATTTAAAACAGCTTGTTATTCGGTTGTTTTTTCCCCCGCAGGTTATTTCACACAGAAATGAAAAATAATAGACTTAAGCTATTTCTGTCAAAAGTGTTACATTAGCATATTGATTGGGGGGGGTGAAGAGGAAGTTTGCGCTCGTGCTTGGCGCGTGCCTCTCCGGACCATCTGTTGCACAAATCCAACTGTCATCGACACCGCGCGCCAGGACACTTAGAGCCGCTATTCCCACCGGTCACTAATGGACTACCGCTCCCAGGGGGGTAGGGATGCACGAGCCACTTTCAGGACTTTGAAGGACAGGTCAGAAATCTGGGAGGTTTTTGTGGTCACCGATATAGCATTGCAAAAAAGTACAGAATATAGGCCAAAATATACATACATCAATCAAATTATAGGCTACATTTTCATTCTTCTTTTTTCATTTCGTCAAAATCAAATAAAGCCACGTGTTATAAAACCGGAGCCTTCATAGCCTATAAGATATAGATATATATAGCCAGATATATATAGATATATAAGCCAATATAGCATTTCACCCATGAACAACAAGCTATACAGTTGTATGCACCTGCAGTGGCTGTATGTCTGTAGGTTTATTTTCTTCCAAGGTTCATGCTCAGACTAAATCTCATTGACCACAGACCCACTGCTGTGTGTCAACGGCTGCCTCGACCCTGGGAAAATCTGGGAGATTTCTTGCACGCGCCGTCCATGCGACAGTTATTCAAATGAGACTCCATTATTCCGCGTGGATCCAGTCTTTTGTTCGCACACATCTGCCACTGGTGCTGCTGCTGCGCGGGAACACTCAAATGAGGGCGACTCACGAGTTGGTGCGCCATGCCTGACGAGCGACTTATCACTGACACTATACGAAAGGAGATTTAAATTTCAAAATAAAAACTAACATTGGATGCCGCGATCACTGTGCAGACTACAGTCAGCAAGCTTTTACTCTGAAACTTGCATCAACCATTAGGCTTCATGTTTCTTCCTAACAACCCAAATCTTTTCCCAGACCCCAGCCTAAAACCGTTGTAAATTTGTGAAAGGATGCCCATCTGTAAAGGAGCAGGTGGCTGACGCGTGCTACAGCGATTACTGATGGACGCGTGCAAGAAAAGCCCTTATGAAGTTAGTCTTTATTCATGCCTTTTATATGAAGGCTAGACTATAATAATAAAGAATAACACTGTAGCTAAGAATGGAATAGCTTCAGTTATGGTGAAGCTTAGATCAAAAACGAGACCAGACAAAAATATTTTTATTGGAAGATTTCAAAAGACCAGTCACACAAAGAGGAAAAAATGCTTTATTCAAACAACCAGTAATGCTTTCCCTCATTAATATCAGCCCCATTTTTACTTTATTATTTTTCACCACAGAATGCTCTTTTCCATCATCTTAAGTTTGCAAAATATAATTACCCTCTTTCTCACTGAACTTTCTGATTATAGATAAGACTTTGTACAATAACTCTTTTAAAACATATGCCTGTAGTCTACAATTTTTCAATAACTGACGAAAATATAGTACAATACAACTATAAGTGCATAGGATATTTTAAATTAAAGATATTTTTGCAAACCTTTGGATAAAGATGTTTTGATATAGATTGTGTTACATTTTAATAGGCTATATTTACCAATACTTTTTGTATGTGTATTGCATTCAGCAATCCTTTAATGATAGCCTATTTAATTGATTTGAGTTTTTTGGGTTTTTTTTAAACCCTTATTTGCAGCAAAACATTAACTGTAACTTTTCATGTGTCTTTCTTCCATGACTATTGTGATCCCATTGGGTTCAATATTGTTTGTTTTGCAGTTTTATAAGAAGCAACTGTATAGTTTTATATTGGGGTTTTGGACACTTGTGATGTTCAACTAACTGTATTTATGGAGCTCATTAGCAGTCATTTCAAATAATCACTATGCACTGATCAGTTTTTAGTTATTTTAATGAAAAGAGTTCTTTATCAGTCCTGTTGTATCATATTTGTGACATATTTTACACAACTACAGGATTTAGATGGATTTAGGTCTGTTCTAGTCCTCTTTTTGACTTTCACCACTGTAATACACTGTACAGCTAATCTGATTTCTTTTACTTAGCCTGTTCCTCCTTGTGCAGTGTCCTGTACCAGCTCTGGAGGGGAGGAGGTGCATGGAGCTCCCTGTCCCTCGGCGGCCCACTCATCCGTGATCTGTGGTGAGAAGGACACACTCAGGGTTTTCTCACACAGGCTGCTCTCATTGGGGGCACATAAAGAGGAGGAGGGCTAATGGAATAAGACATGAGTTTGTCGGGCTATTGTCCAGCATGGTCTTCAAAGACACACTCTGACATCATCCATATAAGTAACATGAAAGACTCAAGATAATCTTTAGATAGGACAAATCTATCTCTCACATAGATACACATAAGTCACTTTTAATATTCACATGGAATAGCACTAATTATGATTTAAAAGGTGTGCTGTAACTTTCCATCGTCTGCTTGTTTCCTTTGCTGTGAATGTTCCACAGAATGGCACTAAACTTACGCCCATGCAGTCAAGAAGACTGTGCCACCAGATGTGACTCCAGTATTGTAGTGCAATAAAATCATGAAGTTAATGCTTTATAGATTTTTTTTTTTAATGGCATATACTGGAACATTTCAGGCAAAGCAATAGCATTCTTTTGGAGGTGTTGGACCACCAGAAATGTTTCATATTGTACCTTTAACATTATCATATGCCCAGCTGAAATCACAGATAGTACAAATAAAATTACCAGTAAGTCATCAGTTTCAGAAATATAAGTAAAGCAATTTTCAAGGCATTTATTTTATTATATTATATTATCTTGATCTCATAACACATGGCACGTGTTATATGCTTGTCATGCTTGACACTCAAAACAGGCTACTTGATTTGAGGAATATCTGATCAAATGGCAGACACATTTATGTAGCCTAAGTGTGGCATTGTAACCTTTTCTGTTTTATCTGTAGCTTAGGCCTACTATTTACAGAACGTTTAGCTGACATGCCCCTCCACATCATTGTCAAATACATATTCAACACTACAATTTCTAGGCTGCGTCATTTCGCATAATCTTACTAAACATAAAATAATGGATTAAGGACGTACCGGGAGCAGTGTGGCTGTGTCATGTCTCCTCGTCATGCCGCTTGTGCTGCAAAAGCCCGTCTCTCGTGGTTCGTATTGAGCGCCCTTTTGCTGCACACCCCTGGCTCTGTGCGTCACACCGCAGACCACGCCCCCTCATGGCTTTGCCTCAAGCAAGTGAACATTTAGTTAAAATGTAGTCTAATTTTCTGTGTTATATTATAATGTTTTGCTTTTACTAGTTTGACCTAAGACAGTTGTATATAGTAACAGCATTTGATATGAACAGTCAAATCGTCTAATGCTGAGATAAAGAAAAATATAAAGAAGAGGAAATTATTTAACAAGAGGCTACAATAAATTCGTCTTAAGGTTTACGTCTTTCATTCATTAAAGAAAGAAGAAAAGGCAATGTCAAAGAACGTAGCCTGATATTTATAATGCATCAAATCTATCCTAAATAATAATAATAAAAAGATAGCTTCTTCTTTAAACCAGAATAAAACTAGCTCTGGGTATTCTCTAAAACGTTATTAATAATTGTAACCTCAAATTTGGTCGAGACTCGCAGTATTTTTTAAATCTATTGATTGTACCCCCTCTCTGCAATTTCCCCCTGGACCTCACTTAATGGCCTTGTGTCCATGTACCTTCACAAATAATTCCTCGGTGCAGCCAAGCCATCTGCCTCCTTTGTCCGCTTGGCTCGTGCTGTTCTCGTGCCCCTGATATGCGAACACAATGGGTCTGGCACTCAGCGAGACATCCGATATTCAAAAGGTCCCGCCACTAAAGCTTCGAGATTCGTGCGTCCAACCGAGGCAACTGGACAAGACGCGTTGAGACCTATTAATTCTAGCTCTAGTAAAAAATAATTTCGGAGTGGTTGTTTGGAATTTTGTTTCGACTTTTGTTTACATCTGAATTCTTAATTTTCCAAAGCGTCGCGTTACTTTGGCTCACGCGTAAAATCATGGAAGCTTTGGGTGGCTCTTATTGGTTGAAAACCTTTTATGACGCAGCTCTTAGGCTATACCTTCACAGCTCCAAGCAGCAAAGCAACTGTTCCTCACCAGATGTGTTATCTAATATGTGGCTTGGCTTTTAGCTTGGTATAAGCTTGTCTTAGTTTTCAAATCGTTTTTGAGACATGTTTTCGTCTGATTACGCACTGGCCAAATTACGCACCAACTCTAGACTCTAGACGCGATGCTTTTTTGCTTTAGAACATTCAAACTGAATACAGCGAGGATATTTAAATGGTCTATATTACGTTATTTTGTAAACTATGTGTTATAGTGTTTCCTCATCACAAACATAGCTGGAGTTGTGTTTTGTTTCATTCACATTTGTTTAACACACAAACACTTTATATCTTGGCTAAGTTCTTCTCTCAAATAGAAAACATAAACACCCTGTTCCTTATAATGTTATAGGCCTATGGTAATACAAGAAGTGCTTCACTGTATTTTTAAACTCCATACACCTTCATTAGAATCATTTGGATGATTTCAGGCTTGGAATTGCCAATCTCTACTGAACAAAAGGTAAAAGGTAGCTGTTAACTTGAAAACTATACCACTACATGACATCACAAGGTGGAGCAGAGCATTTTGAGCTTTGGAAATATGTAGACAATCTAACAAGTGTTACTCAACTATGTGTGAATGAAACAAAACACAACTCCAAGTATGTTTCTGATAAGATAACAAAAGTTTAACATGCCTTAAAGCCCACAAGTGTCACATTTGAATAATATCGGGCATTTAAAACTTTGGATATAAAGCATTTGGCAATTTTGTGGAAAATTTAAGAAATGCGAAATTGAAATGACATTTCTTAAGACTTGTTTTACACACGAAGAAAATGTGTATTCTTTTTGAAAATCTTCAAAGCAAACTATATATAATGGTTTACATTTCATCAATATACAGATCTCATCGTAAAATTCAAATAATGCTGAAGCTGTTTTACGCACAGTGACACATGCCATGTGTTCCTTTGCCTCACGCGTAAACATGATGGAAGCTTTGGGTGGGTCCTACCGGTTGACATCATATGACGTAGCCATTAAACCTTTTCAACTCGAAAACAGCCAAACAACTGTTCTTCACCAGATGTGTTATCTAATGTGTGGCTTGGCTTTTAGCTTGGTATAAGCTTGTCTTAATTTGCAAATCATCTTTTCGTCTGATTACGCGTTGGTCAAATTACGCAGTAATATTTCTCGCCACCTTTCAAACAAAGACGCTAGATACTTTTGCTTTACAACATTCAAACGAATAATGTAAACTTCAGTTTAAATAGAATTTTGGTGGAATAATATTCTTAAATATTATTTAAGAAATGTGGAATTGATCTAAGATTGCTTTACGCACGAACATAATTTGTATTATTTTTGAATTCTTTTCAAAGCAACCCGTATATAATGGTTTAAATGTCATCAATAAATAGATCTCATCGTAAAAATCAAATAAAACATAATGCTAAAGCGGGTTTACGCAAAATTATGCATGCCACGTTTTCCTTCGCATAGTCCTGTGATTTCGTACTTTATTTTTTCTTTACTTTTTCGAGCAAAAAAAAAGATCTTTGAAGTGTCTTAATGTGGGTCTGTATAATAGCGTTATTGTATAGGTTTAGTTTAATTCCTTGGAGCTAATTGCTGCGCTGTTGTATCAGACATGTGACAGGTTTGGATGCTGAAACGGCGACGTATAGCCAGACGCAGCGGCACTAGACAAAATGTTCACATTTTGTCAGTGACGACATTGGTTTACGAAACTGGCGTTGGTTTTGGCTTTGGGAAGCTTTTTGGATGTTTGGATTTTGGTTTGTCTTCCCATGAGAGAATACGCAAAATAATAACTAATCATGAAAAAACTCTTGGTGTCCTAAAGGAGTGCTATGAGTGTTTCCATTTTGCTTTTTTAAATAGCATTTACCGCAAGTTGTTTGTGTATTTAGCAAGATCCACAAACATTCAAAATATAATTCCATGTACTGTATAAATGTAGGCTAATGGGTGTCAAACTGCAAAAAATCCTGGTAATACTTTGCTAGATTTTTATTTACATTTGTGTTGTGCAGTATTTTGTGTAAAAAAAAACAGTGAAGAATGCAAAGTGTATACATTCAACCAGTGAGATTTGATTAACAGTCCCAATAACTGGAATAACTTAATCCATAGTATCTAGTGAGCACAAAATGGTTTTTGAACATCATAGATTTCCGTGCTGCAGCACAGCAGTCTGAATACTGGTTTGGCAGGAACACAGGGGAGACACAAAGGAATTTATATAATTTAAATGTGATTATGTAGACCAACTCCAAAAAAATAGTTCCGATGCTCATTGTGTTAAATGGGATGAAACCAACTTTTATGGGACATGTAGGCCACTCAAAATGTTATTCAAGATTCAAGATTGTTTATTTGTCATATGTAGAATCAACACAAGGTCAACAATGCAATGAAATGCTTAGGATCAGAAGAACCAATGACTCACTAAGATAGTCAGAATTACTAATAGCAGCAATAATAGTACATGGTAAAAAAGTGTTGCGAAAGTGCAGGGGAAGAAGTAAACAATATAATAAAAATATGTAATAAAATATAATAAAAATACAAAGTACAGTGTACAAAGGTGCAGGTAGGATTAAATAAGGTGTAAGGAGAGTATTTCACAGATTGCATATAATATAGCGTAGTATAAGTGTTGCATGTGGATTTCATATTGCACATAGTATGGTATAAATATTGCAAATGGGTTATTGCACAGGTTATTGCACAGGTAACAGTAGCATTTACAATGAGGTAGTGACAAACATGATTCATTCATACAGAGCAGCAGCAGTAAACATATTATGCATTATGAAAAGTAGTTTAGTGCAGTATTATTGAGAGTTCAGTACGGTTTAGTACGGGTGTGAATCTTTCACTCACAAAACGGTTCGATTCAAATCTCGATTCACAGGCTACGATTCGATTCAGGGACAATTCATAAAAACGATCCGGTACGATACGATTCGATTCGATTCGATCCGGTTCGGTTAATTTCAATTCAGTACAAACTGACAACTTTACTCCCAAGTGCTTTAAAGTTATTGAGCAAAAAAAAATAGAGAAACAGAAATGAAATTTCAAAATAGTATGCTTTTGTTTATTGAGTGTCCAACAGACAATACACCAGGCCTACTGAAAAACTGGCAATCCGGTTTGCAAAACTCTGCTCATACTTAAAATACAATACATTCCTTCCCTCAATCAACACAAAACAATAAGGTTAGATATCAAAAAATAAAAAAGTTGTTATAAAACAAGCAAGTTGCCTATTAAAGGCAAAAATCAGAATGAATCAGAATGATTAGTGCTTCAGTCACTCATATGAGTTCAGTAACTGTAAAAGTGCAACATATCACTGACAAGAAGATAGATATTATTAGGCAGTTATAGAAAACACTAGCATGTTAAATCCAACATGTCTTTATGTCTGTAATGAACTTTTCTTAACAAAAAAGAAAATCAGGGAAAGCTCTTAATACTTTCTCTCCATCTCATAACATTCCCTCAGTCTTGTGTGTGCTTTCGCGTGTGTGTATTCACGCGTGTGTTTTTGCACATGTGAAGGGACTGCGGATGGAAATTAGCTTTGTAGCTATACTCTGGTGCAGAACATCTCTGTCTTTGTACATAATGTCTCTGTACATTGTCCCTTCAAATAAAGACTAAACTAAACTAAACTGTGTTCGCGCATGTGTGTTCGCATGCGTTCGCGTGTGTGATTTCCAAACCTTGAATGCATCCGCATCCGCGTTGTCTGACATGGTTAGTTGGTTCCATAGCAAAGTTGAAGAAAGTATCCTGCACTGCGCTCCAACTACTACAACAACATCAGCCGACGTCACAGGTAAGAGGTCAACACTGTAGTCTCGTGAGAGTTCAAACACACGCACAGGGCCGCTTCTACTGTCTATGAGAGCGAGCGCTCATGATCACAGGCGCTAGCAAACCGATTCTTGGCCTTAAATCCGGTGCATCGGACCTTTCGTAGTGCATTTGGACTGATCCGGGCTCCGTTGATCGATACCCTCGGATCGCAGAGGTCACAAACCGATAACCGATCCAAATCGGTTAATCTTTACACCCCTATTATTTAGAATATTATCCAGAGTTAGCTGTCTTTGAGTCTTTTTGTCCGTGCTGGCAGGCTGCTGTATCGTCTACCAGAGGGTAGCAGACGGAAAAGTCCTTGTGTCGGATGAGTATGGTCCTTAGTGATGCTGCGTGCCTTACGCAGACCCCTGCTGTGGTAAATGTCCTGGATGGAGGGGAACTGCTGCCAGTGATGTCCTCTGCCACTCGCACCACCCTCTGTAGTGCTTTGCGGCTCTGAGCGGTGCAGTTCCGATACCACACTGTGATGCAGCCCGTCAGGAGGCTCTCGATGGTGCACCTGTAGAAGTTTGTGAGGATGCTGGTGTTCATACCAAACTTCATCAACTTCCTCAGGATGTAGAGTCTTTGTCGGGCTTTCTTAACCACAGTGTCTGTATGTAGTGTCCAGGACAGATCCTCAGTGATGTGTACCCCAAGGAACTTAAAGCTGCTGACCTGCTCCACCTCAGCGTTGTTGATGAAGATTGGGGGATGCTGATGTACATGCTGTCTCCTGAAGTCCACGATCATTTCCTTAGTTTTGCTGATGTTCAGAGAGAGGTTATTTTCCTGACATTAGATGGTCAGTGATTTCACCTTGTCTCTGTAGGCGCTCTCGTTGTTGATGAGGCCTAAGATGGTGGTGTCGTTGGCAAACTTGAGGATGATGTTGGAGCTGTGCCTGGCGGTAAATGTGAGCCTAAAAGTAATCAACATCCATGACCATATCCATGTGCAGGTTGACAATGGCAGCCTTTTAATACATTTTTATTTGAGATGTGACTAAACAAGGAGGCACACAAATATCACTGTAAACAGAAAATGTATTCAAAATGAGAATTCCAATACTTCTGGAAACTTACATAGTAACACAAGATTGACGCTGTTTGTTAGAGAAATTCTTTTTCTGTACTGCACCGAGGGCTCTCACTACTAGGCCAGTCTGTGTTACTTTGACCTCAATCATCAGAGGTATACTACTTCCTACAACAGAAGAATTGCTTGACCAAACTGTGACCAAACTGGACTGGACTAGACTGGAATGGACAACACTTTCACAATGTCTTGCGAGTTCATGTCTCCAGGTGCTTGGTCCTGTAAACTTCTCCTGCATTAAAACTTCTTTCTCTTCTAACTCTCACACTACTTCAATTTATTCTACTTTTATTCTACTTTCCAAAGATATAATTCTAATAATGATTAATCTGTTCCACATGCCAATCAAATGGCATGTGTCATGCATGTGGCATGACACATACAGAAATTTGTCCTCTGCATTTGATACATCCTTTATGCCATTAGAGCCACCTGTCTGGAGGGACCCAGACCCTTGAGCATATTTTGATCAGGACGACTATATGGTGGACTGGCTTATTGTTCAGTGCAGGAGGGGCATCTAACACAATGATAAATAAACAGCTACAGCATTTTGCTTCGCAGGCAGTCCAGTTTCAATAACAATGTCTTATGTAAAACTCGTGTTTATTGCCCAACCCAAACTGCTGCATGTTTCACTTATCCCAGACCCCACAACCCAGAGCCACTGTTGATAATATTTCTGATTTCTCCACTTGCCACCTTTTTATTCAACACACACCCTACAGATCTCTTCACCTCTACTTGCTCCACCTAAATACTGAACATCACAATTTCATATATAAATGTGTCTCCCTCTTTACAGCAAGACGGCTTCTGCAAACACATCTACAGTAGTTTACTGGTGACACTGACTCTTAACCAGGGACGTGCACAGGAATTTTGAGGGGCAGTTGCTCTGACCTGAAGAAAGGTCCCCCCTTCCCCCATAACCAATCACATGGGCTCCTCCATGAATCATCTGGAGGAGGCTTGTGGCTGCTCCTCGTCTTAAATGTAATGTAATTATGAAAAATTGCCAGAAGTAGGCTAAAATATAAATCTGATTAATTAATGTACACAGTATCATCTCATCTTTATCACAATGGCAGCACTCGCTTCCGTCAGTCTGCCCCAGGGCAGCTGTGGCTACAGAAAGTAGCTTACCACCACCAAGTGTGGAGTGAATGAACAATGAACTGTAAAGCGCTTTGAGTGGCATGAAAGGCGCTTTATAAATCCAATGAATTATTTATTATTATTACAATGCAACGTCTCTGTCTCACCTGCTGGTTGGCTTTTTCTTAGCCAACCCTGCAGTGTGCTCCCCTTTCCCGCTTAGTTTGCCTACCACAAAATTAGCAGTCTATTTAAATAATGGGTTGCTTGTCTGCAGGCTAGCTAGCTGTCTGATTATTTAGGCTAAATGTGGCAAACTGAACATGTATTTATGAACATTTTTATTCAATTCATAAATCTTCATGGTGATCATTTGTTATACATCTCAATCTCGCCTTTTACGACAGCCGTGACAATCTTTCCACATGCAGGCTCGGGTCAGGTGCTGGTCATGTGTATCAGCAGCGGGCACTGATACCACGGCCCGGGGAAGCCGGGGAAGTCTGGGCGTGAGGCGCTATAAAGCACGTAGCTGGGGCACCTTCACCGGGCGGCCATCCCGTCCTCACACCGTCCACGGGCTGAGTCTCTATCAGAAGGACTCAGGCCCCTGATCGACACCGAGCAAGCGGGCTTCTGTACGCGCCCGCTCTTCAGACGGGGGTTCGGAGCTGGGCTCTTCCCTCTTTGCTCGCCGCTACTGAGGGAATCCTGGTTAGTTTCTTTTCCTCTGCTTAGTAATATGCTTAAATTCAGCGGGTAGTCTCGTCTGATCTGAGCTCGTAGTCGGATGTGGGGGGGGGGGCTCACGGACCTCCGGTGACCGCCGCTCATGAACCGGTCCGGCTTGCAGACATCCCACTCCCCCTTATACTTTCACTCTCAGTGTCCGAATGGAAGTGAATGAGTGGCAATTTTTGAACAATTTATTATTATTATTTTATTTAATTTTTTTTTTTATTTTTTTCGACTCAGAAGGGCAATGTCAGTCCAGGACGGCACAGGGGCAGTTGCCCGGGCAACTTGAGCAACCCCCCTGTGCACGTCCCTGCTCTTAACCCAACTCTAGATAGAGGATTAGAGGATTGGTGTACTACGTCCACACGACAACGTTCCTGGATTTTTTTTATGTGGGTTGAAAAAAATACGCGTCCACACATGTGTCGGATCAGTAAATATTTGCGTCCAGGCGAAAACGGAGCGCTGAGTGAAAACGTATGTAATACATATGCCACACCAACATGTGGCGCTGTAAACAGGAAACAGCCAGAGCCCCCAGACACGCAATACTACAAAGAGCACATGCACATAAAGTCCTTTCTCTTCTGTAAACAAGCAAACACAACAAGATAGTACTGGCCATCGCACGCACAAAAGCCGTTTGGAGCGACGACGAAGTGGAGTTACTTCTGCGGGTTACACTGGATTACAAAACACAACAGTATCATCATAACGTCGACTGGGAGTCCTGCCCAAGCATAATCGGACATTATGTTGGCTTTTCGGCGAGAATATACAACTGGGGACCATCACCAAAGGGCAGCAATATAGTTGTGTGAATTTGTGTAAAGAAAACAGAAATGCTTTTATATATTTTTGTGTGTGATACTGCATGTGCCTGTTTGTAAAAGGTAAATTTTCATTCAATAAAAAAAAAAAGACAAGAAATGGTTGCTTTTTTTCTTTATTTACAGCACACAACACACTCAAATTGGTATGGGCTCCTCATTGTCCACTATCTGCCTTTTCATTAATGGGATCTTTCCAGTTTTAAAATATGCATTTAGCTTTGAATTGGCAAACACTCGTGTGTCGTGCGTACTGCCAGGCCACTTCACAATTACGTCCATAAACCGGTACCTGTTGTCACACACTGCTTGTATGTTTAGGGAATGTTTGCCCTTTCTGTTGATGTAGTCCGTGGCGTTGGAGGATGGCTGCTTTATTTCAACGTGGTTCCCGTCGATTGCTCCCAAACATTGTGGCATGCCATGCACACGGAGGAAGCCCGAAACAAGCTCCTCTGCCTCGGGTTCTGTGAAAGGCAACTTGATGTATTTCAGGCCGAGTTGAAGAGCAATAGCCTTACAGGTCTGTCTAACGATGACGGAGACAGCCTGTCGTGACAGTCCGAATGAGTTCACAGTTTTTCGTAGCCTCCCCTCGTTGCTCAAGTAATAGAACGTAATAATGACCTTCTTCAATGTGTCGACTGCTGCTCTCATATTCGTTGTTTAGCCTTCGATATGAGGACGCAGTTCTTCACTCAGGGCCACAAGAGAAGCTCTGGACATCCGGAAATTCGCTCTCCATTCATCATCCATGACAATGCCATTGACGAAGTTGTCCCACCAGCTACTCGTTCTACCAGGTCTCACCCAAAATCGTCTTCTGGTGGCCCTTCTTGTTGTACACGGCAGCGGGCTTAAAAGAATCCAACGTGCGTAATTGTGCATGCGTCTCCGCTGGTGTTGCACTGCATAGTAGATCAATAGGTTTTGATGCAACAGTACAAATAAACTTACAAATGTCCACATAACAAACTGAACTCCATTGTCCGCCATGGTTGCTGTTTTCTGGTTGTTACCGGCAAAAGGTGCAGGGTTACCTTCTGGTCACATGATGATGACGGCATCGCGATGTCATCATTTTCCCAAAAGTCGCGTTTTGCCCGCCCACACGACAACGTGACCACCGGCGTTCTCAGATTTCTCCACTCTGGAACCCGTTTTCAAAAAACACAATTTTCACCCACCCAAAATGCCGGCACCATGTGGACAAAAGACCAAAATGAATACAAACGTCTCTGTTTCCACCAAAAACTTTGTCATGTGGACAGGGCCTAAGTAATTTAATGTACACATTTGACCAATCCGCCAATACAACTGGACAACTGGACTGCAACCTGTCAGGAACTCATTTCCACATCTTGAGCTAAATTTGATTAGGAGGATTTTGCCTTATGTGCACTGTCCTGGTTAAATTGACTTGGATTAAGGCTTATTCAATAGGCGTTGAAAAATAATGACTTTGCCACTCTAAACTTCCTCAAACAATACTATAGCTCCTCTGCACAGTGGGCACCATCTTATGCATTAGCTAAACTTACATAATTATAACTTAAGGTTCTGTTCATGTGACTCATACTTTCTTAGTAACAATCTACTATATATGAGAAAAGATCAGTTATGTTTATTTTAGTGGAGGCACTGTCCATGGTGCTGAAGGTGCAAGATTTTTTAAAAGATAAATGTAGGCTATATGTAACAAAACCAGACTCATAACATAAACTTCCCTTTACAATATATGTTTGTATGATGACGAATGTGAAAACAAAACTGGCCTGAACCAATACTGAGTGCAGGGAAACTCCACAAGCCACATAACGTGCATATAAGAATTCATTAATTTAATTTATTCATTTACTTCAAGCAGATTAATTAACACAAGAAGTGGAACATAATTTATGGAAACATAAATGAAATGTTTTGTTCTGAATAAAACAATTTAAAATTCTATGTCTATTCTTTGAATTGATGAAAAACGATGTTTTGTCATGGCAGAAACAAAGGAGCAAATTATAGGTTATTAGATTATTAGTTTCATTTATTTATATGGCAAATGCAGCCACCTACAAACAGCAGCATAATGTGGCGTAGACTTTAGCTTTGCGAAGCCAAACACAAGCCCTGTCTGTCACGACACGATGGAATACGACGGTCCCTGTCGCTCCAGCACAGCCCCCGCTCCGCTGTGTCCGCGCGCTCTACGCTTTTGATTCACGCTAGAGTGCACGCGCTCCATCTGGCTCTGGACCGTGGCTCGTGTCAGTCTCATGCCGTTCACAGCTCAAACTTACACAAGAAAAAGGAACTTTTAAGCCTCCCTCTTCTATTTTAATATGGCCATGATCATTTGGGGATACAATAAAATAAAATAAAATAAAATAATAAACAACTTTTTATATTAAAAATAATTATGGGAGTTTTGGTGTAATACATATTGAAATAGGCCTATGTACAGTATATTCTATAATATACTATTTTTTCCTTGTTTAGATGTAGTTGTAAGATTTCGTTGTGATTGTTCTAGGTCCGAATACATTGGTCTCAGAGCATAGGCTACTTTAAATATATCTAGGCTATAGCTTTTTAGTTATTCCATTTTTCGTTGCACGGGTTATCACAAAGCCCAGGGGCTGCACAGATGGATACCCACGCGAAAACCGGGACAAAAAGCCTCCTAACTGAAGCCGCTCTTGAACTTTTTTTCCCCCCTCATCTCACACTATAGGCTCAGAGGAGCTGGTTCCCAGACTGGACTTGGTGGCAGTTATTCGGGGGCCCCAAGGGGAAAAGCAGGACGCGTGCACAACTGCGCATCTACACTGTTATATGAAATAATAGAAGGCTGGGAACCACAGAACTCCCTCCAACGAGCAGCTTGCACCAAACCGCGTCTTTCACAACATGTAAAGGACACACACACACACACACAGTAGTAGAACATGTCCACATATCCTCTGACTTTTATCGTGTGTGATTGTCTTCTTTGAACGCAGAAAAGAGTTTGGATGTTTTTACAGCGGGTTTAGAAACAACAGTGCCCATTAGCTTCCAACTCAACAATACAAACTACATTTTTTTAATTATGTATAATTACATTTTTAAATGTCCTTGTCCGTTTTATTTGGATCACTCTTTGTTTAAGAAATGTTTTCACTGAATTATATTGTACCTTGATTGTTAAAGATCCATTTTTTGAGGTAACTTCTACATCGTATCAGTTTTGCTTTTGTCAATTTCCCTCCAAAAATATCCGGGGCCTATAGAGGGGCGCAGTGAGGGGCACGAGCGCATGGACCAGGATGCTGCTGATGGGGAGAGGGGGATGGGAGAGCGAACAAGAAGTGAAGATAAGCTCCCATCTGCTGGGCCTTTTGACGCGTGCCAAACGCGTGAGAACAACTGCGCTCTTAAGGTAGCCTACTGCTTTGTTTAGTGAAATTCAACTGTATTTTAATGCGTAAGTACATTAATATATAACTTATTATATTCTTGACTTACGGTGGATCATTATAATACGTAAAACATTTTGAAAGAATTACGAAGTTTAAGATTTGGTAGGCCTACATGCGTTATTCTGAGGCGAGAGGGATTAGTTACAAATGTTTATATGAAATTAATGTTAACTAAACGTATGCAATTTAAAATGATTTGAACAATTTCTTTAAGACCCATAAGTATACATTTTTGGCTATTGCTAGTCTCTCAAAAGCCCCTTAGTCTCATCCCCCACCGCAGGTATCGTCACAAAAACGCTTCATACACAGATGTTAATTCAAACATGGCTTGGCTTGGGTCTCTGCTTTATTAATTTGGGGAATACATTAAAGGTCTGTCGTCTCCACAACCGACACGTGATCTGCCTCCATTGTTTGAGGGGGATGTCGAAAAGACCCTCTGAACAGCCATGAATAGATTTTGAGAAACCTTATTAAATGTTATGCATTGCAATAAACAAATAAAAGTTTTCAGTTACTTTTCTAGTGTAATAGAAAGACTTTGCACGCTTTCACCCGAAAATGCTCCGTACTGCACCACCGTAACAGAACAATAAAAACAGACCTACTTGTGAAAGATACATGGCAGCCAAACAGCAGGAAAAATATTAAAATTGCGTGTGGCCATAAATTGACAAAGAGCATACGAGAAGTATTGAAGTGTGTGTGTAACCAGACTCTTATCCTGATCCTAACCCTGACAAACAAGCTTATTTAGTTTGAAATTATAAAACTGAATGCATTATCATCACCATCCATCCGCGCATACCAGCAGACGCCCCTTCCCCTCCTCCTCCTCCCGTCCCCTGGTAGCCCTCCTTGGACCAGTGCGCGTTCTGGCCCCGCCCCCTGACGCTCTCCAGACGCATAAATACGGGCGCCTCTTTCAGAGCCCCACACTCGAGCCCCGCAGCTCCACGAGAAATAATCTTCACTCACAGACAGAGACAAAATGAGCCCAAGCATCACGACCGAGGCCCGTCAGCCTCTCGGCCGTACAGTGGCCCAAAGGAAACAGGCGCACGAACTCAGAAAGGTAAAAACGACTTCATTGTTTTGGCCTATTTGAATCAAAACTAAAATGTGTGTTTTGTTTGTCTGAGTCAAATGATTAACGTTGGGTGTCTTTTCTCGCAGACTCTTAAACCTCTTTTGGAAAAGAGAAGACGCGCACGGATCAACGACAGTCTGAGCCACCTCAAGAGCCTCATCCTGCCGCTGATCGGAAAGGATAATGCGCGCTACTCCAAACTGGAGAAAGCTGATATTTTGGAGATGACAGTTCGATTTCTCAGAGATCTGCCCTCCTCTTCCTCCAAAGGTGAGCCCCCTCTCCTCCAACTTTTACGCACGGTTGTTGATTCAACTTATCCAGTCCACTAATGAAATTTTGTGTCCTCCCCAGATCCAACAGAAAGCTACAAAGAGGGTTACAAAGCCTGTCTCCAGCGTGTGACCACTCTGCTCCCCAGAACCAGCCTGGATCAGAGCGCGTGTCAGCTCGTCAGTGACTTCGTGCAGCAGTCCATGTCCGCGAGCCTCACTCCCACGTGCCTGAACTGCTGCGGCCAGAGCTCGAGGACCCTGCCTCAGATCCAGCAGCGGCTCCAGAGCCTCAAGTCCAGCTTCAGCTCCAGACCCCAGCCTCAGTCCGCGGCTCCCGGGAGCGCACAGCCACAACAGGCCCTGCCCGAGTCCATGTGGAGGCCTTGGTAGAAAGATGGACACTTAATTCAAACATGTTTATAATTGTACAGTATTATTTAATTATTTACAGATATAACATGTGCTTGCTAAATGTTAAAATATGACGCGTTTTGTACATTTTATGGTAAATAGAACAAAGCACAGACGCCGTCGAAGTTTTAAAATGCAATCCTCTTTGGGGTTTCAAAGCACGGGTTGTAGACCACACTTCTGTAAAACCCCAAGGGTTAATATGTTGAGGTTTGCACGAGGGACTTAAAAGTATTTGGTCTGTGCAAAAAATAGTTTGTAAACACTATGTGTTCAGTATAAGGATGTGGAATGATTATTTAACTTCAATGTTTGTTTTAAATTTGATTCAATAAAATCTAATTTAAGTTTATCTTGATTACGTTTTTATTTCTTAGTTTCCTTGGTTTTCAAAATAAATAAAGAGTACTACTAGGTGTAAAACAAAATCCGTGTTAATGAAAGGACTAAAAAGGCGCCAAATGCATAAAGCCACAGGTCAGAACAGCCAAGGCGGCCACCCGCGCACTGGAGCAGCAGCTGCTGCTCTATTGTTGCAGGGCGGCGCCTCTCCTGTTACCGCCAAATCTGTGGGAAACGTCTCACAGAGTGGCACACAGACAGTGAAACAATGACAGACAACACTTTAAATAACTCACTCCAACAAATGCTTCTTCTACTTGCACTGCTATAGTTTTGCACTATTGTTCTGGCCATTTTGTAAATTTTGTATTTATATTGACTTTACAGCCTATTTTTAGCACCTTATTGCTTGCATTCTTTTATTTTATTTAATCATTGTGTATAGTACTATTATTATTCAGTGTTTTATGTTGCACTGTATCACCAAAGCAAATTTCAAGGTTGTGAATTTTATTCATAAACAGTTCAGAACCTTCAGAATCCTACTGATACTGAACTCACAACAGACACATTAACATTAACATTAACATTAACACTGTTAATGTTTTAAATCACATTGTAAAATGAAGGGTTGTCAGAGGTTTGGCCCTCTAAAGTTGAGTGTGTAATTACTGGGAAGTTTTGTTCAGGTTGTATGAGTTCTTCACTGTGTAACAAAATCCTATGATTCTGTGATCAATAACTAACTTTTTTGGTCTCCATGAAGAGACAGGCATTTGGAGCTTTGTCTAGAATTTTCCACATCATGGCATTAAATTATCTATCTTCAGACAAATAAGTATAGGCCAAGTTACAAGTCACTGTGGAAAGGTGACCCCGCCCACAATAAAATGCATGTTTTTAAAGAGGGTGTATTTTGTTTATGTTGGGTATTAACTGTTAACACATAACATATTTACATCACCTTGTTAGCTTTTATTGTTTGGAAAATACTAAATTCACTGAAAACAATGTATTAACATATTTAATAAATTTCACTTTCATTTTTGAAGTTCTGATTGTGACTGATGGTCACTCCCCCTTTATAGTGCTCTCACATTACAATCAATGTGCATTCTGTTAATGAACCTACTGCACATCACATCAGGTTTGTAAAGCTGTAGTGTATTGTTTTGTATGCATTTAGTTATGGAGAATTGTCCTGTGGGAGCATGTGTGAAGTAAGGTTGTGCTGGCCTTACCACTAACCATAAGGCAGATTTGAATACAGCACAGGAGAGATAGTTAAAATACTCAAATATGCATGAATGACATAAAAAAAGCTACTAAAATGACAACTTTACACAATACCCCATCTTTAAGGATATTTAAAAAGTACTGCCCCAAAACATTAAAGGGACACTTTGAAAATACATCAGATCTCAAAGTGAAAAAAGGCATTTGTCCTTATTTGTATAGATATCCATGGGTATCTACATAAATAATGTCGTAGGAACAAAAGGATGCCACCTCTTTTAATGGAAATACAATTTTCAGCCTACAGAGGACATAATTTTATAGACCTGCTGAAAATCAAAGTGAAATAATGGTGTGGCACGCTTCTCAATATCTTGTGTGGCCCCAACATGCTTGTATGCATGTTTGACAACGTTGTGACATGCTTCTAATGAGACGATAGATGGTGTCTTGTGGGATGTCCTCCCAGATCTGTGTAAGGGCATCACAAAGCTCCTGTAGAGTCTGAGGAGCAACCTGGCCATGTCTGATGGACCCAAACATAATTTCCTAAAGGTGTTTTATAGGGTTTAAGTCAGATGACATTCAGTTGTATCAGTCCGTTCATCCTCCAGGTACTGCCTGCTCTTGCCACATGAGGGTGGACATTATTGTGCATCAGGAGGAACCCAGGACCTACTGCACCAGTGTAATGGATAATGGGTTCAAGGATTTCCTTCCAATACCTAATAGCAGTCAGACGTGGTGCCCTTAAGCCACCCTCATGAAGACTGTTTCTGATTGTTTGGGCAAAGAAATTCACACCAGTGGCCTACTGGAGGTCTGTAGGGCACGGGCAGTGCTCAACCTGTTCCTTTTTGCACAAAGGAGCAGATATGGGTCCACCTCTCCTAGAATAACTCCGTCTCTTGAAGTCTCCTCTATGTTCTGGAGATTATGCTGGGAGACACATTATATCTCCTTGTAGTACTTCCGGATGTGCCCTCCTGAGAAGTTAGACAAACTTCTGTAGGGTTAAGGAATGGTCTCATACTCCCAATAGTGATAATCGCTCTAGCCAAAGCAATGCAATGTTATGGGTTCAGTTCACCAGCATCACTTTGGCTTCAGAGTTATCTAGAAAACAGGAAACAAACTGTCCTTCAGGGAAGATGTCTAGGTCCACTTCTGTTTTCTATATACAGGG
Source organism: Paratrypauchen microcephalus (assembly GCA_036785185.1). Lineage (NCBI taxonomy): Eukaryota > Metazoa > Chordata > Actinopteri > Gobiiformes > Gobiidae > Paratrypauchen > Paratrypauchen microcephalus. The sequence continues at coordinate 5,990,237 of JAVJIX010000016.1, read as the reverse complement.
GGTCCTCGGGTTACGACGGTCTCGGGTTACGACGTTTCGTGGTTACGAACGCGCCCCCATTAAAAAAAATATGTATATATTACGCGTCATTCCGTCTTACGCGGTTTAGCGTGGTAAGAGATGTAAACAAACAAGAACGGCACGCGGCGCACGGCGCAAGAATACGCTCTGTTGTGGTTGTAGGGAGAAGAAGACAGCCTCGTGTGCGTGTCCAATGTGGGCGGAAGTACCTGATGTGGGCTCTGATCTGCTCCTATGAAAGCGGCAGTGATAACCAAGCAGCGTAGTGGTCTAATTATTGAGATGGAAAGGTTATTGGTGCTTTGGTTGGAAGATCAAAGGCAAAATCCGGTTTACGACGAAATTCGGGTTACGACGCGTCTTAAGAACGGATCTACGTCGTAACCCGAGGACTCCCTGTATACAAGTGACTTGATATTAGATATTAGACTTGCCATTAGTGTAACAAAATTCTAAAATAGCCATGTATGCTGATGACTCAACAATTTATTCATCACAGACTACAATTGGAGAAGTTCAAACTGTCGGAAGAATTAAAATCTGTGTATGAATGGGTTGCAAACAATAAATTAGCTCTAAATATTGACAAGACAAAAAGTATTGTGTTTGGAACCAGATGTATGTTGGATGGCTGTTGGATGATCCCAAGCTAAGCCTTACGGCGAAAGATTGAAATGTGGAGCAGGTATAAGTGGCCAAGATTCTTGAAGTAGAGATTGATGAAAGACTGTCTGGGTCTAAACACACACACACACACACACACACACACACAGGACCTGGAGAGATGACTTTGTACCTGGCAGAGGCACCAGCATACCACACCCTGATAGAGGTGAGGATGACAGCTTGGTTTTCTTAACTGCTGCAAGAAGTACATCCTTTGCAGGGCCTTTTTGATGACAGAGCTGATGGTGGACAATCAAACAAGACCTAATAGTCAGTTCTGAGTCAATATTTAATGAACTGGTTACATATCTATACACAGGCTTGGGGAGTAACGGATTACATGGAACGGCGTTAAGTAAAAGGATACAAAAAAAAGGTAACTGTATTCCCCTACAGTTACAAAGAAAAAGACGTACTCAGATTACAGGTACATTTAGTGAAAATGGGGATTACTTAGCAGGATTACAATTTGAAAGCATTTTATGTTATTTCATTTTTTCATTTAAAGCCGGAGGTCATATGTAGGGAAAACAGAACGTACAGACTCGCGTGTGCGCTCTGTGAAACAAACTTGCAGCGGCGCGCGCTGTGGAATACACTTGCAGCGGCTCGCACTGAACTTCACGCAGGTCGCGCACTACGGACTAAACTTGCAGCGGGCATGGTTTCAAAAAACGCATTTAGCGGGTGGAAATTTAGGGAGGATTTTATTTTTAAAGAAGACAAAGGGAACAACATCACAGTGCAGTGCAAATTGTGCCTTCCAGCGGTTAAACACCTGTCAATGTCCAAGGATTCTACTTCCAATCTCAAGAAACATTTACAGGTAAGATCGCTAATATTAACGCTTTGATACTGACAGGCCCTAAATGTCCTGCTTCAGTCATGTTATGTGTGAATATGAGTCATTTCTTTGTCTTGATTCATTGGTAGGAGCAGTACTCGAGTTGAGGGGGGATGGGGGGGATGGCATCCCCCCGTGGGAAAAAATAGTCAAAATCATCCCTCTTCTTAAACCGGCATCCCTTCTTCCATCCCTTATGGCATTTTATCAATCAGGCATGAAAATCCCTAAACTTTTGGCGAATTTCGCCGTTTTTAAGTCAAAATGGCCAGTGCGCTCCAGCTTCCAATCATGTTGCAGCATAATTACGCACCGATACGCGCTCCCGCCAATCATGACGATTGCCGCTGTTGTGTTTGCGCCTGTTCGCCGATCAGCTGTGAGCCTGATATTTACGCGGCATTTCTAAGAGAAGAAGATTCCTTAACTTGCTACGTTAATGCTACGTAAGAAGGAACTCTCGCCTCGGGACACGGGATACGTTCGGGATTATGTCCTTTTCTCCGGAGCTCCGGATTATTAAAGACAACACGGCAAACTGTTAGAATGGATCTGACCGCATTCTTATGGGTGAGTCATATTATCAGATTATTTCTGCATCTATTTCAGCACTAAACCAGGACTAAACCAAGACTAAACCAGGTCTAAACCAGGACTAAACCAAGACTAAACCAGATCTAAACCAGGACTAAACCAAGACTAAACCAGGTTTAAACCAGGACTAAACCAAGACTAAACCAGGTCTAAACCAGGACTAAACCAAGACTAAACCAGATCTAAACCAGGACTAAACCAAGACTAAACCAGGTCTAAACCAGGACTAAACCAGGTCCAAACCAGGACTAAGCCAAGACTAAACAAGGTCTAAACCAGGACTAAACCAGGTCCAAACCAGGACTAAGCCAAGACTAAACCAGATCTAAACCGGGTCTAAACCGGGACTAAACCAGGACTAAACCGGGACTAAACCAAAACTAAACCAGGTCCAAACCAAGACTAAGCCAGGACTAAAACAGGTCTAAACCAGGTCTAAACCAGGACTAAACCAGGACTAAACCAGGACTAAGCCAGGACTAAACCGGGACTAAACCAGGACTAAACCAAGACTAAACCAGGACTAAACCAGGACTAAGGTGTGTGTGTGTGTGTGTACGTGTGTGATAACATATATCCTGTGTAGTATTGAATTATTGAATGATTATATGGACTTTTTGTTATAAAAGCATTTCCATTTTAACAAAGTACCTTCTAATTCTGCCCTGCCCTGAAACACCACAGTGATGTCAGTGATGGGGGAGGGCTTAGCTTAATGCCCCCCCCCCCCCCGTTGGTGAAAAATTTCACCATCCCCCCTGGTTTCATTTTACAACTCGACTACTGGGTAGGAGCCAGTTTCGAGTTAGCTATCGACTAGCAAACTATTAGCAAGCTAGCTAACGTTTGCGGTCACAAGTACACTTTGTGCATTTGTAGAACGATATTACAATATTTAAACATTATCTAGGCAACATAGTCATGTTAACTGATCCATGAAGACCCTTTAGACAATTCCGAGCAAAGCTGTCGTTAGATGTAGGCCAGCACGCAAGCTGGACGAACATCCTGTCCAGCTGCGGAGATCGGGCAAGATGACTGTCCCGGTAAAACTAAAACTTGACTGAAAATATAATTTCGTTGAAGTCATAGGTGTTTAGGTGTTTGGTTTAGTGAGTGACCTTGTTTACTAGTGACTTGGCTTATAGTGATAACAGTTGTTAAAACTACACACAGAACTGTACTTGTCCTCCTAAAAACTTTTAATTGTATTGTAATTTTCTTGTTTTCTTGTTGTTATAGGATATTTGGTGTTAAAGTAATCCAAAAGTAACTGAAAGTAATCAAGTTACATTACTTTAATATTATAGTACCGGGATTACGTTACTGAATACATATTTTAAGGAGTAACTAGTAACTGTACCGGATTACATTTCTAAAGTAACCCTCCCAACCCTGTCTATACAGGGCTTTCTCTATGCCAGACTGAAAATATTGTTTGAATTCACAAATGGCTTGTAGCCTAATTATATTCCTCCTTCTTATTTTTTTTGCAAGGAGGAGATCTGGTAGCTTAGTTAGCTTGGAGTGAATGAACACTGAATTGCTTACAAGCATTCCAATGAAGAGAAAATATAAATATTAAGATATATAGCCACGTTTCTACCTGTGTTGGACACTCATTTCATATTTAGAATTTCTGCCACCCAAATTATTTTTGGGAAGTTGGGAACTAGTTGACAATTTTTGAATTGTGAATTTGTGAATTTCTCCTTTTACCAGTTGACAATTTGTCATTGCCTTTTCTTTTTATGTATACAGTTTGCATCTAGAAAAGACTTCAAGATTCATTGATTAATCTTAACTTATGATCAAAATCCTCAAAAGTAATGGATGGGCATCTTACACAGGCCACATCAGAGCTTGAACTAAACCAGGACTAGTACAGAACCAAACCCATCTGGACCAGACTGTGCTCCAAACCAGCATGGACCAAACAATATTTAATATAAGATTTTTTTTCTCACAATTTTCACTGTAAAGACAAAGTCAATTTAAACATTGTATTCAGAATAACCATCTGAGGAGAAGACTTTTTAAGTATCTGAGGAGAAGACTTTTTAAGTATCTGAGGAGAAGACTTTTTAAGTATCTGAAGAGAAGACTTTTTAAGTATCTGAGGAGAAGACTTTTTAAGAAGATAACCCCCTTGAGATGGAGCATCTCGTTTTTGTGGGGGTCCTGAGAGATAACCCACCTAATTCAAAGTCTGCCTGTATTTGAAATTCTTTTAATCCTCAAGTTAGGTTTAAGTTTATTTCAATCAGAATATGAGGTCAGAAATCAAACTAAAACGCTGAAGAAGACATAGGTTGACACTTTTTGTGCCCATATTGTATTTCAATCGCAGCTCTATCAATGGCGTATGTACTTCACTTTACTTTCCGCAGTGTTGGTCATTTTGAGTCACTACGTGTTAACAGTGGTATATTGTCAATGAAAAACCGTTATTTGAAGAAGATGCCAAATGTTGTTTAAAACATGACCCATCCCTTTCCAGCCTCATCCTCTTTGCCTGGAGCCCCGTGGCTTCTGATTCTCATGAAGTATCAGAAGATATCAGACAAAGGCTTGCTGTTATCCGGCCTGCACAGATGGGTTACCGACGCCCAATTTGCGTCAAAAGACAAAAGATGGCTATAACCGTAAGTGCAAAAATGCATGGACAAAGTTGACCCCCTCCCATCACCCCACGGCCCCATGGGACACACGAGCGCGCGTGCAGCAAGTGTGGCTCTGAACATGAGCGCCAGCCTGTGTTCACCACAGCGGGTGAGCCTTATGTTATAGTGTTCCTTTTTACTAGTTTAACATTTTTAGTTTGTAGCCAGTTGAAACCAGTAGGCTACACCTTTCAAACCCACGTAAATGTATGGGGGCATAACATAACATGACATAACATAAAATGTTCAAATAATGTAACTGCACTATTGTATATGCTTTGTATACGATATTATAGGCCATTATGAAATATCAGGGCATATTTATAACAGCTTAGACAAAAGGAAATTGACATTAACAAGTATTTGTAGGTGCAAGACAATACATAAAACCTCAATTGTGTGATTGGAGTGCCCCTTTCATTGTCCTCAAACAACGCTACGTAAGCAGCAGTCTCTGCTTTGTGGACCCATCTAATATTGATAAACAACTGATGGAAAGCTTGGACGCTTTACGTAAGAGTCAAGCCTAACGAAACTGCATGTTTCAAACATGATATGGCATGCTGCTTAAGACGTACGCCACGCTACAGCCAAGCTAACGGAGTGTGTAACTCTGTGATGTGCGTTTGCTCCGTTTGAAAATTGTGTATTTCTTCTTTGTGTCTATGTGAAGGTTAGAGCTGGATGCAGGCCTCTGACGGTGCGCAGAGGTCTCTAGTGGTGAATATCGTCCGCGAGCGCAGGGAGGGGGAGGTCACAAACACAACCATCTGTTCCCTGTGGCGCGTGCTGCACGCGTGGTTCCCCAGAGTGCCGTGGTATTTGATGAGCTGTCATATCGATTTCGGGCACTGTTCGTGCAAAATACTTTTTTTGATTTTCTAATTTCAGCCCTTTCAGGTTCTGTCATATATTTGTTGTTTACATTATTGTCGTATAGAATACTTTGTCTTATGTTGCATACGCGTACACACATTCTGTTGACCCATGTTGTGTGTATACCCTGACCTTCTTTTATTCATTCCGTGTGACTCAGTGGTGAGTCTAATCAAGTTTGCACAACATAGTTCGTCTAAATTAGACATTTCTTTTAACTATATAATATTTTTTCGAATAAGTGTGGAAAGCCCTATAGCCCTAAAGGAAAATGGAATCTGGTGTTTTTAGAAACCTCAAATAGTCTCAGCCCTCATGTCCAGGAAACCGTCACCCACCCATACGTCACCATATACCGGTACAGTCCCTTGGGCAAAAACATTTCATATGCAAGACTATTGTCACCATGAAACAGATGTCATCAAGAAAAGCGTGGCTTGGGTTTGAGATTGAGTTCTGGTTCTGAGGTTTCCCAGCACCTCTCCAAAGCACACAAGGGCGACTCCTATCGGCAAAGCTTCTTATTTCTTCAAAAACACAAAATACATTTCAAACTATTATAGATGTCGTCAAATCTTGACGTGAAAGTAGGCTACAAAATGGCCGCAGAATACCATGTCACTCCAACGTTAAGTAAGAATAAATGTTTCTTTGTGCCGTTATGGCCAAGGTCTAATATTAGCCCAGGTCTAATAAAGTACATGAAAGGTCTAAATTACTCTTTAACTTACTGTAGCATGTTAGAAGTATTCTAAATGTCGTAATGCGCTGTGTCGACACCTTTTGGAGAATCTGTATGCAACCTTCCCCCCAAACAATCAAAAATATACTTAATTCATCGCAACTTTACGCACACTGGAAATTGCCTAAAAATGAAAACAAAACTTTGTGCTATTCAGCACAAATGAAGAGAAACTTTCGGTAGTTATTGTTTAATCGATACATGTTTTAATATGTAGTTGGTGTTCCTGTTTATTGCGTGTTTGTCCAACTTTACGCACGTATACCGTGTTTCAGTAATAAGTGACGTGGATGAGGATACACACGCAGCACGATTGTCCCTCGCAGATTAAAAACTAGACAGATGGTTATCTTTCCAAATATGATGCCTTTGTGTTGTTTTCATTAAATTTGTGACTGGTCCAAATCGTTCAAACTTGGCTTGGGGGCGTAGCCGTGACGCACGGAACCGACGCCAAAGACACGGATATATACCGCGCGCTTTAGCCGTTACAGACACTTGTTCACCCATTCCTCTTTAGAACACACCTCCCATAGAAGCCCACAGTACCATGTCTCCAAATATGGCCTGTGACGTGCTGCCGGCATTTGAGTCAAACATTTTGGCAAAAAGAAAAGAAGCCTTGGAAACGAGAAAGGTAAGCCTCAGCAAAAAGATGGACTCGCAGACATATTAAAGCATTTCGATAGCGTTCTTATACACTGACTGAAACTAACTGGGATTTCTCTTTTGAACAGACTTTGAAACCTCTGATGGAGAAAAGAAGGCGCGCTCGGATCAACGACAGCCTCAACCAACTGAAAAACCTCATCCTCCCGCTCACAGGCAGAGATGTAAGTCAAGCGTCACAATTATTTATACTTTTGGTAGAAAAAAATGCTTTCACAAAAAGCAATATTACGAATCGCATTTTAAAACATTTGTCAACTTATCTCCAACAGAAAACTCGTTATTCAAAGCTGGAAAAGGCTGATATTCTGGAGATGACTGTGAGATTCCTCAGTGAGATGCCTCCTGCTAGCTTCAAAAGTAAGTTCATCAGTAACATCTTCTATGTTTGACCTGACTTGTAATTTGTGATCATTTAATCTAACACTCTGATATTGACCTCTCCAGATCCAACAGAAAGCTACAAAGAGGGTTACAAAGCCTGTCTCCAGCGTGTGACCACTCTGCTCCCCAAAACCAGCCTGGATCAGAGCGCGTGTCAGCGCGTCAGTGACTTCGTGCAGCAGTCCATGTCCGCGAGCCTCACTCCCACGTGCCTGAACTGCTGCGGCCAGAGCTCGAGGACCCTGCCTCAGATTCAGCAGCGGCTCCAGAGCCTCAAGTCCAGCTTCAGCTCCAGACCCCAGCCTCAGTCCGCGGCTCCTGGGAGCGCACAGCCACAACAGGCCCTGCCCGAGTCCATGTGGAGGCCTTGGTAGATACACCTGCTGTTTGAAGACTATTTGGAGTATTTAAGAAAGAAGTAACACGTTCAACAAACAGATTGTAATTATGGACAAATGTATCTCCGGTCTTTGTTGAATAATATTCATGGTGATGTTGAGTATTGTATACTCGTATTTACGCGCGTCTCTTGTCCGGTTTTAGTTGACAAAGTTAGACAGTCGCATTGTTTTTAAACACTGCATGTATGTTTCCGTCGTGTATTCAGTCCTCACGGAGGACTGAGTGAGAGGGCCCTAAACCAGCCCTGTAAGACCCCAGGGGTCAGTGTTCTTTGTCTGCCAGAGTCCGGCAGATGCACCGTAGACTCAGTGCGTCTCTGTTGTATCTCTGATGGGATGAACTCATTTATGCTATTTTCAGCAAGTGTTGCTATCGGTGTTATAATATATGTTATATGTTATTGTATTGCTATCTACAGCAAGTGTGGTTTATTTTGCTGATTTCAGCAAGCCTTGTATATATGTTGTATAAACTAATAAAACTGCGATGTCGTGGTTTATCGCGTTGCATATTGTCCTTGTACTTCATATTAGGCTCGCCACCTTTCTAGTAGTTTGTAGAGAACTGAATATTAGATACTATATGCAAGTCTAGCCTATATGTTAATTTTAGTTCAGTTTTGTTCTTAGCATATAACCCACAAGTAAAAGCCTATTAAAAAAATGTAGGCTATTGTACAGGAAATACAGGCGGACATGTCAGGGACTGCGGATGGAAATGAGCACTGTGCTAAATCCGGCATATTTACGTCGGTTTGTGTGATCTTATACAAATTGTGCGTTCATTAATATGCATTGTCCCTTCCAAACAAAACGAATAAATAAAAAATGATGGATGACAGTACCCTATGTCATATGCCGCATCTGAACGGCTGCCCAGTGATTTTCCTGCAAACATTTTGCGGTCAAATGCGCCTGACTTTCACATGTGCAGCCTCAAAGAAAACGGCGGTCTATGGCGCCCTCTTGAGCCGAGGTTAAGGCTCTCCCAAAGATTCTAGACAAAGGTGGAAGCAGCTCGTTTTGGGGCAATAGAAAAGCTCCCAGTTATCAGTTAGTTAAATCGAGTAGGCTTAGTTTTTAAACTTTAGAAGTCACACTTGACACTTTACCTGGTTGTACCATGTTGAACAGTGTTTAGTCCTGAATGTTAGCTTAGTTTGGTTGGTATAGTGGTTTCGTCTTTTCCAGGTTTGTTTTGTGTTTAATCCCAGTCTGTGGCGTCTGTCACGTATGCACATATGTACCCAGTCCCGCACTACACGATACCACGAGCATAGCAAATATACTGTAGCCTACTTGCTATAATTGAACACGAAGCGCCTCGAGAAAATTATGGTTTTGACTTAAAAAATTAAAAGCCATGTCGGCTAATTAATCACTAATTACATGTTGGAAAGTTGTTTTACCATTGCTGTAATGAATAATTTTCCCCGACTAAATTAATTTGGACATATCTTATGCAGGATCGTGTGGCTGCTGAGGAGTGTAGAGTTGTACGACTTCTGGCCTAAGACAAGATACTTTAAAGATGCATCAAAATTATGGCAGAAAACGTCAGTGCAGGTGCAGGACTTAAGAACAGTATTTATGAAATCATCAAATTCCATCTAATTAGGTCCAAAACATTTCGATTTTCTCTACAGGTACTTCGTTTTATCTACTAGTTTGACCAGAAGAGGGCAGCACCAGCACAACTAATGTATTATATCCAGTATAACGAACTGTTAAACGTAATTCAGGCACGACACCAAGGAGCTAACTGTTTTGGACTATTTGATGAAGATTATTTATCTTTATATTATTAATGTTTCTGATGCTCCATTTGCAAACACACAATGAAACAAAACAGAAACAAAACTTATCTTTTTCATCTTTTTATTATTTACGTATCTTTTTAATTTAGCTTTTGATTGAAACTAATGTAATTTAAATTTAATTATTATTATTGCATTTGTTTAAAATTAAATTATCATTATTATTTTACTTAGTCTTCATCTAATCTAATCTATCCTTTATTTATTTATTTATTTATTTATTTATTACTATAACCTATAGGAGCTTCATGTTTTATGTTTCTGTCTAAACTGCTGTATATATGGAAGAAACAATGGGGCGGGGGTGGGGTTGCTGTTGTTTTTAATCAGTGTAATTTTTTTGTTGCATGTGAAGCACTTTGTGCTACATTTCAAACGTATGAAAAGTGCTATACAAATAAAGTTCGTTTGACTGAATGATTGAAATGCACACTCCCTGAGAAACAGCAGTGGGAGAATCACATTGGGGTGACCTCGTGTTATCTCTGAACCCTTAAATGCCAGTGGCAACAGTGATGCACTCAGTCTAGCAGTGAAATGCCACACTGGAGAATAGAGATTTTGAATCAGGGGAGGGAATTATGTCAACAGAGAAAAATACAGAGAAAACTGTATAGACTGTAGTTTATCAGATCTGTTTTATCAGCATTTTTGATGTAAGCAAACCAATTTATGTTTAGTAGCTTTCAGTTTAGTGTAACAATGTATTTATTTGTAATGATTAATTTGATCTGGTAAGTTAACTGAGCATTATAACAGAAGATTGCTTTTGGAAGTCCATAGCCAGCATGCAAAAATTTGCCAATGTTGTCATAACATCTGATTATTCATGAGTTTCAGAATTACGAAAATGTTGGACCATCGCAATTAACAATTTAAAAACTAAATTATTTGAATGGGAAAAAGTCCTCACTATGGGTTATACATTAACTAATGATATGGGTCTACAATATGTATTTCAAGAAATATCTTTAACTTTTTTGAGATGCTACTTGTAAGTATTGGGGGCTGAGAAGATTTGGGATCCAATTTAGCAAAGGATAGCAACAAGAACTAAAAAAGAAATGGATTAGGAGTACGAATAAGACATGGAGGAAGGAAAGGAGGTGAGACAAAAGAAGTATCCCCTCGATAGCAGTTTCCAGGCAACAGGCTTGTAGTGGTTGGTCGTCTGGTTGCTGAGCTGCAGCAGGTTGACGGAGGCGGAGGAGAAGCGATGACAGGTGGTACAGGCAGAAACATGGACCCAAGAGAACTCTCAATGAGGACCACTGTATGTGTGAATGGGATTACGGTCATATAGTGTGATAGTTGAGAATGAGGAGGAATGGTTGTGGGTGTGATTCTCGCATATGACCTCCATGTTCTATCATGAGTTGAGATGGAAGTCTGGCTTGGGTGACTACCAATTGTCTAATGAATTAACATGCTGAGGAGTTGTTGTTTGTGTGTCTTTATGTGTCATCCCAGTAAGTACAACAATCCAGGGTAGTCTAAAAGACTCAAAGTTCTTATGATGAGTAATAGAGCAAGGCCAGTTACGTCGCCCGGATTGGCATTACCGGGGCCCCACCCTGGAGACAGGCATGGGGTGGGTGCTCAACAGCGAGTGTCTGGTGGCTGGACCTTCCCCCACAGTGCCCGGCTGGGCACAACCCGAAGGAGCCACGTGGGGGGGGGGGCCTATGGACTCACCACCTGCAGGAGGATCCATAGGAGGCCGGGGCAGGAAAATTTCAGCAGCAGTCGAAGGCAGGGGCCTCAACAATCAGATCTCTGGACATCGAGACTAGCTCTGGGGACATGAAATGTCACCTTGCTGGGAGGAAGGAGCCAGAGCTTGTGCGGGAGGTTGAGCGTTACCAACTAGATATAGTCGGTCTCACCTTCATGCACAGCTTGGGCTCTGGAACCCAACTCCTTGAGGGGAGCTGGACTCTCCATTTCTCTGGCATTGCCCGCGGGGAGCAGCGGCGGGCTGGTGTGGGCCTGCTTATTGCCCCACAGCTCAGTCGCCATGTGTTGGAGTTCACCCCGGTGAATGAGAGGGTCGTGTCCCTGAGCCTTCAGGTCGGGGACAGGTCTCTCACTGTTGTGTCGGCCTACGGGCTGAATCGCAGCACAGAGTACCTGGCCTTCTTGGAGTGTCTGGGAGGGTTACTGATCAGTGCACCGACAAGGCACTCTCTTCTTCTAAAGGGGGACTTCAACACCCACGTGGGCAACGACAGTGACACCTGGAGAGGGGTGATTGGGAGGAACGGCCTCCCTGATCTGAAACTGAGCTGTGTCCTGTTATTGGACTTCTGTGCTAGCCACAGTTTGTCCATAACAAACACCATGTTCAAGCACAAGGGTGTCCACCACTGCACGTGGCACCAGGACCACATTACACCGGTCTTAAAATCTCTGCATTGGCTCCCTGTGAGTTTCAGGATAGATTTTAAAGCTATTTTACTGGTTTTTAAATGTCTTAATGGTCTTGGGCCTTCTTATCTTTCAGAACTGCTTTCCCCTTACGAACCTTCACGGGCCCTGCGCTCCTCCGGCAGCAGGCTCCTGGTCATTCCCAAAGTCAGGACACAGACTCACGGAGAGGCGTCTTTTCAGTACTATGGCCCTCGTCTATGGAACTGCCTGCCGGAGGACCTCAGGGCTGCAGAGAACGTTCATGTTTTTAAGAGTGGGCTCAAGACTCACCTGCTTACCCTGGCCTTTGATTGACTTTGGTCGTCTGTTTGCTTGTCTTTTGTTTGTTCTTTTGTTCGTTTGCTTGTCCATCTGTTTGTTGTTTGTTTGTCTGCTTGTTTGTCTGTTTGCTTGTTTGTCCATCTGTTTGCTTGTTTGTCTGTTTGTCTTAGTTTTTTTTTTTTTTTTCCCCTCTGGCAGCACGGTGGCTGAGTGGCTAGCACTCATGCTTCACAGCAAGAAGGTTCGGGTTGCCCGGGCCTTTCTATGTGGAGATTGCATGTTCTCCCCGTGTCTGGGTGGGTTTCCTCCGGGCACTCCGGTTTCCCCCACCAACCCAAACATGCACCATAGGTAAAATCCTCCAGTTTAGGGCCTGACCAAGCCTAAATAAGAAAACAAATTATGGGGATGGTCCCCGGGTCAAATATAGAAACAACTCCTCCTGTGCGAGATCAATAAAGGCCAATCTTCTAATTCTTAACCACTGTAAGGCGCTTTGTGCTACAATTTTGTATGAAAAGCGCTTTATAAATATTGTTTGATTGATTGATTGAACACCCTAGGCCGGAGGTTGACAATCGACTTTGTTGTTGTGTCATCCGTCCACATATCTTGGACACTCGGGTGAAGAGAGTGGCAAAGCTGTCAACTGATCACCACCTGGTTGTGAGTGGGTCCGCTGGCAGAGGAGGAAGCCGGAAAGACCTGGCAGGCCCAAGCGTATAGTGAAGGTCTGTTGGGAACGTCTGGCAGAGCCCTGTCAGGGGAACCTTCAACTCACACCTCCAGGAGAGGTTCTCCTAGATTCCAGGGGAGGCTGGGGACATGGAGTGCGAGCGGGCTTTGTTTTCGGCCTCTATTGTTGATGTGGCTGCTCGTAGCTGTGGTCGTAAGGTCTGTGGTGCCTGTCACGGTGGCAATCCCTGGTCCCAGTGGTGGACACTGGAAGTAAGGGATGCTGTAAGGCTGAAGAAGGAGTCTCCAGGTTGGGCTCATAGCTCATGGGACTCCTGAGGCAGCTGACAGGTATCGGCGGGCCAAGCATGCTGCAGCCTGGATGGTCACAGAGGCAAAAACTCTGGGTTGGGAGGAGTTCGGAGAGGCCATGGAGGACGACTATTGGATGACTTCAAAGAAATTCTGGCAAACTGTCCAGCGCCTCAGGAGGGGGAAGTAGTGCTTCACCAACATTGTTTGCGGTGCGGGTGGAGAGCTGTTGACCTCCACTGGGGATGTTTGGAAATTCAAAGGAATACTTTGAGGATCTCCTCAATCCCACCATCACATCTTCTGAGGAGGAAGCAGAGGCTGGGGACTCGGAAGGCGGATCGAGGTGAAGTCACTGAGGTGGTTAGCAAGCTCCTCGGTGGCAAGGCTCTGGGGGTGGATGAGATCTGTCCTGAGTATCTTGGCTGTCTTGGCTGACATGTCTCTGCAACATTGCGTGGTGGTGGACTGGCAGACCAGGGTGATGGTCCCTCTGTTTAAGAAGGGGAACCGGAGGGTGTTCCAACTACCCCCCGGTAGTTGGAACACACACTCCTCAGCCTCCCTGGTAAAGTCTATTCCAGCGTACTGGAGAGGAGAATCCAACCGATGGTCAAACTTCGGATCCAGAAGGAGCAGTGTGGTTTTCGTCCCGGCCACTGGACCAGCTTTATACTCTCCATTGGGTGCTCGAGGTTTCATGGGAGTTTGCCCAACCAGTCCACATGTCCTTTGTGGATCTGGAGAAGGCATTTGACCATGTCCCTTGTGGGGTCCTGTGGGGAGTGCTCTGGGAGTATGGGGTCCGGGGCTCTTTGCTAAAGGCTGTTCGGTCCCTGTATGACTGGAGCAGGAGCTGTGTTTGCATTGCCAGTAGTAAGTCAGACCTGTTTCCGGTGCATGTTGGACTCTGCCAGGGCTGCTCTTTGTCACCCATTCTGTTCATTGTATTTTGGACCAAATTTCTAGGCGCAGTCAGGGGCTGGAGGGGATCCATTTTAGGGACCACAGGATCTCATCTCTGCTGTTTGCAGATGATGTTGTCCTGATGGCTTCATCGAACTGGGACCTCCTATGTGCACTGGGGCGGTTTGCAGCCGAGTGTGAAGCAAGTGGAGGAGTTCAAGTATCTCGGTGTCTTGTTCACGAGTGAGGGGAGGATGGAGTATGAGATTGACAGGCGGATTGGTGCAGCGTCAGCAGTGATGCGGACGTTGTACCGGACCGTTGTGATGAAGAGGGAGCTGAGCCAAAATGCAAAGCTCTCAATTTACCGGTCAATCTACGTTCCTATCCTCACCTCTGGTCATGAGGTTGGGTAATGATCGAAAGGACAAGATCACGGATACAGGTGGCCGGAATGAGTTTCCTCCACAGAGTGGCTGGGCGCTCCCTTAGGGATAGGGTGAGGAGCTCAGTCACACGGGAGGGGCTCAGAGTAGAGCTACTGCTCCTCCACGTCGAGAGGAGCCAGCTGTGGTGGCTTGGGCAACTGTTCCGTATGCTTCCTGGACACTTCCCTCGGGAGGTGTTTCAGGCAGGTCCCACTGGGAGGAGGCCCTGGGGAAGACCCAGGACACGCTGGAGGGACTATGTCTCTCAGCTGGCCTGGGAACACCTTGGGGCCCCCCTATAGGAGCTGGAGGAAATGTCCAGGGTGAAGGAAGTCTGGGAGTCCCTGCTTAGACTGTTGCCTCCATGACCCAGCCCCGGATATGGAAGAAAATGATGGATGGAAGACTCAAAGCTGCTGGGCTGCTTGCAACCCATATGGCTTCTATTGGAAATACATAGTAGATGAATATTGGGTACTTAAGATAAACCAATTACTAACCAAAAACAAAAGTAATTGGTTACATTATTTAGGTCTTACAATGTAAGTCAAATGTGTGTATAGACAAAGTGGCTGTGCTTTTGGCTGAGACTGCTCTGTGTAATACTAACAGGAGTCTATACATCCATGTACAGCTGGTGCTTCAAATATTTACAGCTTTTGAGATAGGGGCTTAAAATCTGTCACAGTGTAGACAGCAATACTCTACTCAATAGCCTGGTTATATTTTCTATTCCATGTAAGAAATATATAAATTTTACTCATCAAAAATAGAAAAATAATTATGAATTGACCTTTCATTCAAGGCATGTGGGGGTAGTGGGAGGAAAGTACATCGGTAGTGTATACAGTAGTGTAGTTTCAACCTCGATTTTGATATGAAGGGAAAGTCTGGATAAGACCAACTTTGATACCATAACAAAAAACATTCCTTTTCCTACAATATAATGTAATTTTTAACTCAAAATAATGGAAGCGGACTCTCTGCTACTTTTGGTATCGATCAGCACCATTCTTACGCTATGCAGGAAAGGTCCAACTTTATTTTAGGATTGATACTTGCTCAACTGGTTTCGATGGTAGATCGATAGTGGATATCATTTGTTGACCACTCGAGAAGACTAACTGGATACTGGATGAACTATGCATTCTTTAGGTGTCAGTTTGAGCGATGTTGATCAAGATTCAAGATTGTTTATTTTTCATATGCAGGCGCTTTGTGCTACAATGTTGTATGAAAAGCGCTTTATAAATATTGTTTGATTTGATATGATTTGATCAACAAAAGGTCAACAATGCAATGAAATGCTTAGGATGAGAAGAACCGTTTACTCGCTAAGATAGTCAAGAAGTACTAATAGCATGCAATAATAGTACATGGTAAAAAAAGTGGATAATTTAAAGCCCCAGTGTGTAGGATTCGTGGCGCATAGGTGGATAGTCGCTATTGCACTTTCTGTTTTAGCTACGGCAGACCTCGAGGGACCGGCGCGCCGCGCGGTCACGTTTTTTTTTTTTTTTTCTTTTCTCATGAAAACACACATTCCCGATCATGTAGCATGACACTCTACACATCAAATGAAACCTTACAGTCTCCTCTTTTTGACTATGCAATTCATTTCCTTGCAAAACAATCACTCCCCGAGCACATGGGACTTTTATAAAATGAGGTTAGCTTACCTTAGAATGCTTTGCACAGGTCAAACTCTGTATTTCACCATAAACTTGCTCTCAATTTGTCCGTAAGGATCCAGCGAATAAAATCCAGTAAAACAATTTAGTCCAAAACACGTGTTAGATCCATTACGAGTCTGATCCGGCAGCATGCTTGTGTTGTTTACTCAAAACCACGAGCCTTGCCGAAGGCGAAGGCGGAGCCCAAATGTCCTTCTGTGGCTCTCGTATTCAAAATGGCTGCCTCTGCATGGGGAAGATCCCCCTTTTATGTGACTATATCTAAGTCCAAAAGAATACTTTGATTTCATGATGGAAGTGAAAAGGCTTGGAAAACAATGTATTTTTGAATGGGTATCTTCAATTGAAGTAATTAATGGGTAAAAGTCTTACACACTGTCCCTTTAACTTAGCAGGAGATGCACATTATAATATCCACATAAAAAACTGCATTGCATTCCACAGAAGCCCCATTATCCCTCATCTGTTCTCTAACCTCCATATGGCATGTATGTGCATGTGTTTTAATGAGTGCTTGGCCCTTTAAAGGTTGCTGGCGGCCGTGGGGGGGCAGAAGATAACGGGAGCAGACATTATTTGCTTGTGTCATGTCAACTTAGTGTCAGCACTCACACAGTGCAGCCTACTCAGTGCAGCCCACTCAGGAACAGAGGCACATTGAGGTACCTGCTCCATGCAACAAAACTCCACATCACCATTGCTGCTGTTAGGACTGTTTGTCATCAGGGAATCCAACACTTGCAGGAAAATCGCCATTTAATTGCTCAGAATATACGCATAATACAAAATGTTCAGATTGGATATTTAAAAACAAGCAGATTAACAGTAATTTAGTACATTTTACACTAAATAGTGGATGCTGTGTCTGAAATACAATTGCCTGTATTTGAAGGGCTGTCACTAAACCCATGACATAATTTGTCTTATTTTAAGCTTAAATGTTTCTTTAAAGGTGCATTATGTAACTTTTCTGATAGAGGGTGCACTGCCTGCTAGTCTTCGTGGAAGTGATATAGCATTAATCTTATATATCTTCATGAAAACAAGCAGGGGTGCAGAAGCCCTGAGCAGGAAGCAAAAAAAAAAAAAAAAAAGGCAGCACTACAGTTTTTTGTTTTGCCCTTGCCCATTGTTTTTGCACCAAACAGCAAAATTTTCTTGATTACAAAAATGTAGGTAAGGGAGACTGGGATTCAATTCATCTACCCCAATTGTGTATTCACTTTATCTTAAAACACAAGTTTTTTCATAAGGTTTAGTTTTTGTGTTCTTCTTATCAGTTATATGAGAAGTAAGATTGATGCATTACTGATCACAATACAGGCATATAGGGAGACCAGAGGTCCCGAAAAACTCGGGACAGTTCCAAAATCTGAGCTGTTGTCCCGAATCCAGAATGTGGCCCTCAATGCCATGAAAAATACACTCAAACAGAATACCGAGTAGTTATTTTCTGATAAACATTAAAAACTGTTCGTAGAGAGGTTAAGTCGTCTGCATGCAGCTCTGACTGCTGCTGAAAGGCTACACACAGTCCCTGACAGCTTCTAGATGCTCTATTCGCAAGGCAAACATTCGCCTTGGTCGTCTCCTATGTCATAAAAGGGAAGAGTGTCTGACTGAATGCACCGGCAAACAGTATGCAGCATACCGCCGCTTTTGGAGCTGACTGGAGAGCAGAGGGGAGACAGAGAGGTGGACTACCAGCTACTGTACGTGTGGTCAGGGGAGGCAGGCGAGTTATTACCACAACCAAGCTTTCCTCTACATTAGGTGTGTCAAACTCATTTTGGTCCGGGGGCCGTATCCAACCTACTTTGATCCCAAAGGGGCCGAATCAGAAAACTCATGGAATATATTCCCCAAAAATAGCAATAAGTCCAAATATTTGTCCAGAGAAACGCAGATCTAGTACAGACTGTCCCAGCAATAATTCATTTATTTGTCTTCTCAATTCTCTGTTCAAGTTATTGTATTGTCTCATAGTGGCATTTAAGATTATATTCCTTGAGCACCGCCATTTGTTGCAAACACACTGAGCATACATGTTTCCCATTCACCTCTGTGAACAAATAGGAATTAGTCCATTTTCCTTGGAAAATCCTGCACTTTCTCATTTTTGACATTTTGCTGATGAGGGTGACACAGTCAACAGTCAAAACGATGGTCCTTTAAGAGCATTTGGAAAGAGGCAAGTCTTCATTTGTGCTGCTCTGGTGGGAGAGGCCACACACAGAGGTGCTGGAGATGCTGCTATGCTAAGCTGCACAGAAAAGAGGTGATTTTAATTTTGCTCTTTCTTCAGTTTTGTGTGTAAACAAAATAATTTATTAAAACTCAATGTTTTTTATTAGTTAGTGATTTTTGTTTGTTTGTAAAGAATGCATCAACAAGTCTTTTCTGTATATATTGGAGCAATGCATTCAACTGCAATTAAATAAATACAAGATATGATAAGCATATACATATACATTAAGGTTATATAAATTTTATTCTGGATGTTTAGTTGTAAAATAGTCATAGAAACACACTATATGTAATATAGTGTTCCCCAGGTTTATCCCACTGAAAGGCATGGTTAATAGATTGTATAGTTTGACTTCTTTTATAGTATAAAAACATTTACGGCACAAAAGCCATGTACTAATCTCACATGTATGTTGCTATGCATATATTATTTTCTTGTATTATGTGATTAGTGCATATTGTTACATATGGAGTCATTCTTAGTATTATAACATCTGAAAACAGGGCCTCCACTTCCACAGTGCTTACTGTACCAACCTCTATCTGTGCATGTCTACTCTTTGTGTTTATGCATTCATGTTTATTTTACATCATCCATGTTCGTGTTTGAGAGGGAGGGAGGGGAAGAAAAAGCATCCAGGTTCCACATCCAGTCAGGCAGCATCACGTCAGGGCCGCCTCAGTCACGGCCCCCCAGGGAAAGGCTGCCTACTGTGGGCAAGAGCCGTGATGATTGTCCCCACTGGCTCAGTCGCACATGCGCTCTAATGTACATACAGCTCACTGGAACACATTAACGTGCTGTTGGATTTCACTGTCATACCAAGGCAGATCCACCATCAAGCAACAACCAATAATGTAGCTACATGTGTAATATAATATGTGTAGTATGTAATAATACAGTACATTTATATTGGCAAGCATAAGGCATATTTTTCTATTTCCATAACAATGCTTTGGGTGTATGCATAGTCAGGTACACGGTAGCATAAACACTATACCCATGTGGTGCAGGGGGTCACGCACATGTACAAACACATTCATACACAGAGATAAGAGAAATGCATTGTGGGTAAAGATTTAAATAAGCACGGCTGTTCCTGCTGTTATCCCGGTGGGCCTCAGAGCAGTGCATAATGCAGAACTAGAGAGCCATTTTTAATGTCAGAAGTGTAAAAATACAAACATTCTGTCACTATACAATATAAAATGGTTTTATCATTCATGACTTTGGTGGTATCAGCTGCTTGTCTCCATGGAGATACTTAGCATATATATGTTCATGGGAGGACCCTCCACCACAAAAGTTTCATTGTGCACCTTTAAAACTACTTGTATAAAAACTAAAAAGGGCATATGATCAAATAGTAGAGAGAAACAATTTTAGTTCCCAAATGCTTACTATATGGAGTGCTTACGGTAACAGAAGAGACAAAAGTGATGCAGGACAAAGGTCTTTTGAGTTTAATGAATCAGTGTTTATATAGAGTGGGTCTGGACTTCATCAGCTGTGGTCCACATTCAGGCCTTAGTCCATATAATTCAACATCTCACAGCTGATCGTCCCAACAGTGCACTTGGCACCAATTCAGCTTGTCCAAATACACAGCATGCCTCGAGGGACTGTGCCGCACTTGAAAGCACTGGCGTCTTGGCTTGCAACAATGGAAAATGTGTGGTTTTGATCATGACAAGGAGCCAATACAAGTGTCTGGCTGCACACACGATTCCGGAAGTGAAATTCTGCTGCTCTGAGGCTGTAGATGGTAAAGTGGTAGAGTAGAGGGTGGAGAGGGGCGATAAATCAAATGAAACGGCCTGAATGGAGAGAAATGGATGAGGAGGAAATGGCTGGAAAAGGAATAAATAGAGGGGAAAAAAAGAATCCATGGGCTGTGTCCTGAAGTTAATAAGACAATTCATCTGCTGTACCTGTGAACCCAGTGGCAGTGCAGAGCAGATTTGGTGTGGTGTAGGAGTTTTGAAAGTGACAGATTGACATTATAGATATGCAAGAAATTCTGAAAGTGCAAAGAAGATATTTATGATTAAGATATGATTATAAAGCTCAGACTGCTGTCAAATACAATGTTTAAGTTGTTTTCTTCTTTACTTATGTTATTATGTATAGGTGTAATGGGGTTGGGGTTAAATACGTTTTCTTCCCCCCACTCCTTCTTGGACATTACAATTTTGATTGTTCTTTTGTATATTTGTACTACCTTTTTCGTTTGACTTTGATATTGTACAGATTGAGAATCCTGAAAAATAAAAAATAAACCAAGAAAAAACAACAACAACAACAACAAAAACAACAACATTCTGGTATGATTAAAGATGCATTATGTAACTTTTCTGATGGAGGTTGACCACTGACCTGTATCTATAGAAATGTTATTGCTGTGCCTAGGATGTTCCATCGTATGACATTCAACTTATATATATATTTACATTTTTTTATTGCTTACTGCTTATTGTGAGTAGGGCAGATCTGTGGAGAGGCCCTCCACAGATCTGTCTTGCAGTTTAGTGAGGTGACACCCATACTTGCATGTTGTAAAACATTCCTAACAAAGCAGTAATATTTCTGAGATGATAAGCAAGTGTCGCACCCTCCACCATAAATTGCAGAATGTACCTTTAATTAAAAAAAAAACACATAAAAATCCGGTGACATCTGTACATCAACAATATTTTCTGATCCTTTTTAATATAGATAAAATTATACTTGATTACATAATTCCTCTTAATCTGTGTTGGTGTTTGTAGGATTGTGAAGAACAGTGTGGTGGGGTCTTGTACAAAGTAAGGATTGATGGTCTAAACTTTAAGATTAAAGTGGATTGGCGGATGTATAGTGCTCAAGGGATATCTCTCCCACTTAAGTACCGCTATAAATAATCACTCAGTGCTTTGAAATGCACTAATTTATAATGACATCTGACAGAGGACCATCTTTAGGAACTCAGCTGCCAATCAAAGTTAGAAAATAACTCCCTGCATTTATGTAGGCTAAGCCCAGTCTATTTCACTACATCTGCTCTATGCTTGTATGGTCAAAACTAGTGCAGACTGAAAGTGAAAATTTTAAATGAAACTTCCATAGCTTTTTATGGTATTTACACACACATTTTCTGAAAATTGGTGTTTTAAATGTAGGACGGTACGGGATTGCTAAAGCATGCATCAGTCACTAAAAAAATATATAATATATTCCCTCAAGCATTAAGCTAATGATGAGCGAACCAAGAATTAATGTAAAGAATCTTGTTTTTGTTTTTTTTTGTTCAGGTTTTTGTCATTTTAATTATCAGTGAGATTTAACCAGCCATTTGAAATGGTTTCATCTTGTTCTGTCTGCAATATTGATTTAAATGTTTGATGATGCTTCACATCAACAAGAGAGTGTGTTTTAACAGCTCTTAAAGGAAAAGTAACGTTATTTTACAATCTGAGCCTTCTTTCGGTAATAAAACAAGCCTTTTGACTCACCCATAGCACGTTCGTGTCATTTGGAGCTGTTTGAAGAAAGTTACGTTGTGGCGTTTCTGTTAGCATTTGTTAGCATTTGTATTCGGGGCATTACTTTGCGGTCTCCAAATAACACAAACTTTAGCACTTTTCAAATCATAGAAGCCCGATGTCTTAATGAAAAATTTCGTTTGAAGCAAAAGTGGCCTGTAATCCGAGGTTTATCCATAGTTTTCAGCTTTGCGTTTCCTATTTGGGTCCCCGGAGCAGTCCGCGCATGCGCACTGGCGTCCTCATCTACTCGAAACTATGGCTAAATCTCGGATTACAGGCCACTTTTGCTTCAAACGAAATTTTTCATTAAGACATCGGGCTTCTATGATTTGAAAAGTGCTAAAGTTTGTGTTATTTGGAGACCGCAAAGTAATGCCCCGAGCAAATGATACAGCACCATGTTAACGGATACGGGATCATTACTAGAACAGAACGGCTCAACATAAGTTCTGCGATACTGCTCCAATTGACAGAAAAATGCTATGGGTGAGTAAAACTACTTGTTTTATTACCGAAAGAAGGCTCAGATTGTAAAATAACGTTACTTTGCCTTTAAGCATAGTGTTGCATTGTACTTTTTACTAGTAGACAAGTGGAGCAATAGATTGACAGACGTAACACTGAACCTATGTACAAGTGTTGTGAGCTCAGAAAGAGTTTAATAACATTACAGAAGTGTCGGATCTAGAAGTTCATTTGAATAATATGTTTTTTTGTGGGGAATGCTGAAGTAACCAAATTATGTTACCTCCTGGTTGGAGAATAAAGAAAGATAATAAAGATACAAGACACAAGTCTATAACGTAATTTATTTTATGATTTAATGTATATAATTATGATGGTTTTATCACAGCCTCTCTCATTGTGATTAGCAGATGACCAATGAAGTGTTTTTGGTTGTTGTGGAAATGGAAACATTTATTTGTCATTGTAAACAACGAGAAGACTTGGAAACAGACAGGTCCATGGACCTTAAAGCAGCCGACATGGGGGCACTAACGTCCCACCTCTCTCCTCAACGATACAAGAACATAAACAGAATAGAAAATGCAGATACAATCACAGTAATCAAAAACACATTATGATGTACAGTAATCCCTCGTTTATCGCGGGGGTTAGGTTCCAGAAATAACCCGCAATAAGAGAAATCCGCGAAGTAGGACAACTTTATATTTTACAATTATTCTACATGTTTTAAGGCTGTAAATGCCTCACCACACACATTATATGCTTTTCTCAGACTGGAATGAACATTTTCTCACATTTGTCTCTAGTTTAAACACTCAAACTTTCATAGATTTTCAACAAAATGTATTAATAGTGACGCGTGGAGGGAGACAGGGCCACGGAAGCCCCGCCAGACGCGCGAGGACCCTGCCGCGGGACGAGACGCGCACCAACCCCTTGGAGAAGTGCGCGACACGTGCTGCTCTGTCACGGATTTGTCCACGATAAACCCCTCATCGTGAACAAATCTGTGACAGAGCAGCACGTGTCGGGGCTTCCGGGGCCGTGTCTCCCCCCACGCGTCACTATTAATACATATTGTTGAAAATCTATGAAAGTTTGAGTGTTTAAACTAGAGACAAATATGAGAAAATGCAGCACGAGGCCGCACGTACACCGGGGCTGCGAGCACGAGATAGAACTGCGGCGCCCGGACCGCGTGCTCTCAACCCAAGCCACAAACCGAACACGCACAAACGAACGCAAAAGCCGCATGGAGTGATTTAATCCTGGTTCAGGGCCTGTCCTGGTTTAGACCTAGTCTAGACCTAGTTTAGTTCTGGTCTAGACTTGGTTTAGTCCACGTTAATCCTGGTCTAGTCTCTTAGCCAATCAGGACACAGAACACACTGTTACACTATAAAAAAAAAGTTACACTATAAAAAAAGTGAGAAAAAAAAAATTGAAAAAAAAATTCTGCGAAACAGCGAGGCCGCGAACAGTGAACCGCGATAGAGCGAGGGTTCACTGTAATACAGTAGAACGGTAAACATTGAGGTCTTTTTTTGCTTGGAAATACATTACTGGAGGGGGGAGGGGGAAAACTAGATGGAAAACAGAGAAATATATTACTGAAAGACTGAGGCAGCAGACTATGTGAGAGGGCAGAGTGTTTTTATAAATACATGTCATCGTGACCTAGCCAGTTTATGTTATGTTCTTTTGATATCATGTGAACCGTTGTTATCACAGCTGTGATCTTGGGACTGCTGAGTGCGAGAGAACAGTCAAAAAAACAAAGGGTCCCGTTGTCACGGAGATTCCGGAAGAATAATTAATTATGGAAAAATGCACATAATCCATACACTTTAGAACTCAGATGAACAGGCAATTGGTCCGAGACCTGGTTGTGCAAAGTCCCCAACTTCATGTCACCAAGGAGGGCCGTTGAGACTCTCCAGTGATGATTGCGAACTGAGCCATTTGTTTCGCACAGTTCCACAACCATATTCGTGATAGTATCCAAGCGTCAGTGGGTCTTCAACGGCTCCACTGTGGTGTAAAATGACAGCCGACAGCTCGGGGGCTCTTTGTCCGCTGCCAGGCATCCAAATTCTGCGATGGATCAGAAAACATCCCCCAGGCCAATTCCGATGTCCTGCCATCAAAAATCCAAATAGTAAATAATAATAGGTTGTAATCTGAACTGCACACAAAGCAACATACACAGTCTGCAGGTGCCATGTGGCCGTGATACCACACTACTGTAACCAGTTGACTGGTCTCATGCCCCATAATTACACCCCTAAAGCTGAGGTCTTATTTTCCATTTTCTGTTTGTCTCCTTGGAGATGGTATTGCTTTACTTGCAGTGTTCCACATTATGACATTATGTTTTATTTCATTTGTTCCTTAAACCCACTAAGTCACACATCTGACTGAAGGAATATTTAGATTTTTTTTTTTTTAATTCAGCAGCGTATTTCGCATTTGCATATTTTCTCTCTCGATTCGTATCAATGCGCTCCCACGTTAGCTCTATTAGCCTGTTCACTTTTAGCGGATGTGTACGGCGGATGCGGTCCGCCATAAGTGGAAGTTTACAATTGAACAGGCTAATAGAGCTAACGTGGGCGCATTGATACGAATCGAGAGAGAAAATATGCAAATGTGAAATACGCTGCTGAATTTTTAATGGACAACTGTCTGGGACGCAAATATATCACTTTAGGGACAAATGTTGTTTTGGGAAGAAAAACAAGCTTTATTTCATGTCCCGGCGAACAAACCGGACCTGCTTACGTGAGCTCCTGAACGGGAGCAGAACCGGGCTGAGCCGAGACTGTCAGAGGTAAGCCAGTGTTAATGCACGAACCTGTTAGAAGGAAACCCATACAGATTAACATTAAAAAAACGTACTATCCCTTTAAGCCAGACCTGGGCAAACTGTTCCACAAAGGGCCAGTGTGGCTGCAGGTTTTTGTTCCAACCAACCAAGAGCACACCTTCAACTGTCTGAAGACTAAGATCAGTTGATTAAATGAGTCAAGTCTGGTGTGCTGCTGCTTGGCTGGAAAGAGCCAGCCACACCGGCCCTTTGTGGAACAGTTTGCCCAGGTCTGCCTTAAGCTATGGGTTTGTGTGTCTCACAGCCATATTCCTCCCTAATGGTGGTGGTCTGCTTTATCAAAATTGCCTCAAAATATCCCCGTGTTAACGAGTTAAGTGACATTTTTGATTGATTGATTGCCATTGCAACATATACTTATTGCTATCAAATGTAATTTCCAAAGTAAAGTATTGCTATAGTATTTCAATTGTTTGGTCATTAGTTGTTTAGAACCTCTTGCACAGGCTTATGTGCAATCTAAACTGCACATAGACTTAGGGAATGTCCATTTACTAATTTAACATAAGACTGTGAAGGGCTTGTCTGAATAGAGTGACTTAAAGTTCCCTGATGGTGTGTCACTCAAGGTTATACTTGGTTTCCTATTTATTTATGTTTTATTGGTGGATATTTGTTTGGGCTTATGTTGTTTTGTTGTCTTTTCTCTGTGTTACAACATTTGATCATGCTCAGATGAAAAACAGTGGGACCACTAATATGTGACATGAGCCCTCCTGGCTCTGGTCTCTCCAACCATTACTCTATAAAGTGCACACTCCCATCATGACCTTTGTATGAGATTCAGTCACAATCCCAAGAGACCCAACTCCAGACCTTGAGCTAGGCTTAGTGAGAAGTACTTTTGCTGGAGTACTGATGGGGGAAACCAGAGTCCTCAGAGAAAACCCACCTAGACACAAGTAGAACATGCAAACTTCACACAGAAACTCTTCACACCACCTAGGAATCAAACCAGGGACATGTAAGGACCACCTTCCTTCTCTTTGTCATGTTCTTTGAGTCCTGCTGATGTTCTACAGCTCAGGCATTCAGTGTGTGACATTGAGTCATAGGCTTTCTTTAGTTATGGTGTAAAAATACTACATAAGATTACAAGAGCTTTATATTTGTTGTTTTTGTTATACATGTTGTGTATCACAAGGATCACAAGATCTTTTTTTTTTCTTGATTAAACTAATTCTGTGCAGTTTGAAGCTAAATTACAATACCACCAAATGAATAGTAGTAAATGGAGTAACAACCGAAATAAAGTCACTCAAATTTAGTATTGTGAATATATAGACATGTATTGAATACATGTATGATCACTCAAGTGTAAATCAAATAGTTTTACGCTGTCATGTCACTCACCATGCCCCACTAAGGCCAGCAAGGCTCCAATAAGATGTCACAGTGTTATGTCACAGACAAGGTTCATTCAAGCTGAGACAAAGTTAAACTAATAAATGTTTGGATAAATTATACAAAAAAAAAGTTTTTGTTTTTTTAAATTATTATTTTAGATGGATGCCTAAGTAATGCAATCCTTTCCGGTATTTTTTACTTTGCATGTTTAATTGCTACCTTTGTCAGTGTTCAGCTGTAAAATCATGAATGTAAGCATGTGTAATTTTGTTTAGTGTTGTAAATAAAGTTGTGTGTCCCTGTACATGTGAGCCAGGCTTTTCTGAGCTTAACTTCATTCCACTCAGACTCTTTATTACATTACTTCTCTGATCTATGGCCACTGCTCTGTCTGTGTATAAAATGTCTTCACCTGAGATACTTGTAGATGGAGACGTGCATTTTATGTAGACCCATTTTCTGGGCAGACTCCATTGCCATCACTGCTTATAGGGGGCAAAAAAACATTGTGCAGAAATTCGCATTCTCTTCTCAAAGCCTGAAAATGTTAATGGATAGACCGGTTTGACCTGCAAGGTCTGCAGAAAAGAAGCATGGGTTAAAAATCTACTAGTACAATACATGAGGTACAAAATATCTGTCACAAATCATTTTTGTTGAACCAAAAGGCAACATTTGAAGAAAACTATTACACCTATATTGCTTTATCTTAGAGTAATGCAAGTAAGCTTCAGTATTAAATGCAGTAACCCATAATCTCCAGCAAGGGGGCTGAGGCGCTGAGCAGAGGGACTCTAGCATCAACAGCACCCCACTTCCCATACCTATGCATTTCATCATCATACATTTTCCATATGGAAGTGAGATACCATCATCAAGTTCATTCATCCACAGAATAGCCTTCAAATCAGTGCACTGCAAACTTTTCCCCTAATGGCCTGATGCTCTGAATCCACCATCATTCAATCTTTTTGCATCAATGGTGTCATTTTTACCCTTATTAGATTTGTATATGAATTATTTCATAGCAAGTTGCTTAGCTTATAGTGGTTATAGTTTCTCAATATACTGTCTTGCATACTTACACTGGATAACAGAAAGAAATACATATGAAGAAATACACTTTAAATACCTTGCAGGGCTTTTTCCTTAAGATTTCGTTGTTTGGCGGCTAATGCTAGCTGTTTCTATAGTAACAGCTCATTAGGAGGTGGTTTGATAGAGTCTGTGATTAAAGCGCTTGTGTGGAGAGGATTAGCTCGGCAGTGGGGAGTGAGGAGCTGTCAATGATTGAGCTGGAGGTACAGAAAGTCCATAGAACAGGCTTAAAAGGCCCATGTGGTGGGGCTGAATCTCCAGAGGCCAATAATAATAATAATAATAATAATAATAATAATAATAATAATTCATAGCATTTACAGTTCATTGTTCATCCACTGCACACTTGGTGGTGGTAAGCTACTTTCTGTAGCCACAGCTGCCCTGGGGCAGACTGACAGAAGCGAGGCTGCCAATCTGCGCCATCAGCCCTTCCGACCACCTCCAACACTCATGCACACACCACTTTCATACTAGGCAATGTGGGTGAAGTGTCTTGCCTAAGGACACAATGACAGTTTTGCAACTGGCGCCCCCCTGTGGCACCTGGAATTCCCAGTGGTCTCCCATCCAAGTCTGCCTTGCTTAGCTTCTGAGATCTGACGGGATCAGGCTTAGACAAGCAGGTATGGCCACATAGTAGCAGCAAAGTGAAGCAAAAATAATAATAGTCCTTCTGCCTTAATTTTAAATTACAAATACAAAACTCTGGTGGTGGACCAATCTCTGCTATTTATTTGCAACTGATCTTTCTAAAAAGTGAATGGCTGTACCTCTCAAATATCCACATATCATTCAGAAGGAAATTGAATTTCTCTCACGTCACTGATGTAGTGCCACCATTTTGTCCTCTGATATGACAGACATCTTTTTCTTTTTCCTCCTGTTTGATGTTATTGGTTCGATTTCACTTTTTTTTCTAGATTGACCATTTTCACTGACTTTAGCACCTTGCATGAGACAGGGATTCAAATCAGATTTGTATGTTGTATATTTGGTTTTGCGGTGTGGGTTTTTTGTGTGATAGTTTTTTGCATCACATTATTGTGAGTGTTGTGTGGATGACCTTGGTCCAGAATTTGCTTTGGCTACAACCTTGTATATTTACAAGTACATATGCACTGTGCCTTTTATATATACTGTAAGTTCATAGTTCATAGTTCATAGTAGTCGTG
The DNA here is from genome assembly GCA_036785185.1 of Paratrypauchen microcephalus. Classification (NCBI taxonomy): domain Eukaryota; kingdom Metazoa; phylum Chordata; class Actinopteri; order Gobiiformes; family Gobiidae; genus Paratrypauchen; species Paratrypauchen microcephalus. The sequence continues at coordinate 5,961,107 of JAVJIX010000016.1, read as the reverse complement.
TAAATAATAATCGATTCGTATCGATGCATCGATCCTACAGCTGACGATCCAAATGCATCGATGCGTCCACAAGAGAATCGAATCGAATCGAATTTTTCTGTAATAAAATTTATTCAAAACGTCATTAATACATAAAGTGAAAACTATGCACCATTGAATCGAATCGTATCGAATCGTACCGAATCGTGGGGAATTCTCAAGTATCGATAATAATCGAATCGATGGCTTAAGAAATCGATATTCTATCGAATCGGCATGAAGTGTCTGATTTACACCCCTAGTTCATAGTTAGCTTTATTGTCGAAAAACCATATGTACATGACACATAGTGAATCGAAATTTCGTTTCCCCCTGGCCAAGCAAGGACAGTTGTATAGAGGTGGTCAGGGGAGGGCCGTGCGCATGTGAATGCCGCCAACTTGGAGATAACAGAGTAGAAAAGATGCAGTACAACAATATTCACAAACATATTACAACAAAAACAATTGGACAGGTAAACACATGGCGTCTTTTTGGTTGGTGACAAACGGGAGGGTGGGGAAGGGGAGCAGTCCAGAATATTGATGAAACTGATTGAAAACTGATGCTGAGGTGAACATTACTAAATAGACCGGCAGAATGTTTACATAATACATGTCAGAGTGAGTCGAATTGGTATGTCCTTTGTTTATAGTGTGCTGTGATGATAAGGCTGCTGTGACCTTGGAAGTGTTTGTGCAGAGTCAAAACAAGTCCAGTTGAACCCGATTTTCAAGGAGAATTAATTACACTGAAGGGGGGAATAATTTAACATAATAAATACATTTTTAGAACCCAGGTGAACAGACAATTAGCCAGAACCCTGTTTCTGCTAGGCCCCCCAACTTCATGCCACCAAGCAGGGCTGTGGGACTCCCAGTCCTCCTGCCTGGCACATATGAATGCGGATTGAGCCGCTGTTCCGCACAGTTCCACAAACATTATTCGCGATGCTATCCGAGTGCCAGGGGGCTTTCCACAGATTGGAGATGGTACAGTCCTAAATCTGTGTCTCCTTCTGATGTAGACCTCCCTGGTCTGCAACAGCTCCACAGTGGTGTAAAATGACAGCCGACAGCTTGGGGGTCTCTTTGTCTGCTGCCGGCATTCCAATTCTCTGATGGGTCAAAAAACATCCCCCAGGCCAATTCAGATGTCCTGCCATCAAAATTCCAATAGTAAATCATTCCATGTCCTCTAGGAACAGCGGTGCCAGGTACACAATGCGTCCCTCGTGTATCCGGCAGCGAGTTTCCGTCGGGACTGTCTGGCTCTCCGGACTGGCACTCCTCCGTGAAAAAAGTGTGCTAATTGCATTGAAGAGGCCTGGACTGGCCATCTGGCATACCGGGCATTTTCCCGGTGGGCTGACAGTCCACGCGGGCCGGTACCGGTGCTGTTTTTTTTTTGTTTGTTTTTTTAACTTAGAGCCCGGTCACCGGCCCATAATTTAAAGGAGGCGGCCCATTGGTCCATCTTCAATATAGACAGTGGACTAAACCAATCAGGATATAGAGAGCGGTCCCACCCCTTTCCCTGCGCTGATCCCCGCCAGTTTCATAATCATACTGTTGAGCGAATGAGCGGGCAAACACGGAAACGCGCAAGAAAGGAGGTGCGGAGAATAAGCGGGCGGCACCGGCTATGGATCCTACACACTGGCCGTGACTTTCATCTACCCACACAATGCACAAGAAGAATAAAACAGCAACACAATCAACAACACTGTCAACAGGACTTATTATCGCCATATGTTTGATGTTATCCGGTGACATCCACCCGTGCCCGGGCCCACGCCACTTCAAAACGCCGGGAGAGGCTCACCCACACTCAGAGGAGACACGCGTCACTCCTACCTTACAGGTACTCCTCCGTGTTCTTCGGCACAACATCCTAATCCTCTGCTTACTCTGTGCCCGTCGCCAAATGCGACTGAGCTGTTTGTCCGGGGAGTCGACGGCGATGTTGTAGATGGCGCGGTACCGGGGCGGTCTGTCAGCGAGCTGCACGGGGAACAGCCGGGCCCGCGGGTGTGTGGTGGCGCATCGGATAGTAGCTTCAGTCGGGAGTCCGTGGGAAAGCTGCGCGCTATAGCCTCTGCATCAGCGGCTGACAACAGACCAGCGGCACAAGGCGGGGTCGTGCCGACGGTAAACCCCAGAAACCCAGTTTTTAAAAAACACCGCATGTTCAAGTTTTTTCAAACACTCAACCAATCCAAAATTATCTGGGACCCCAGTGCCAAGCCAAAGGGACTATTAGAAGTATATGTAACAAACGTGAACACGTTCAACATCTCTTATGCAAATCTAATATCGACTGTTTTGGTATGTCTGAATCTTGGTTAAAACAAACATCTGCAGAAGCTTTAATAAATATGCCAGGATATCAAGTCTTTACAAAAGACAGAGAGAGGGGCAATGGTGGGGGAGTCCTCCTGTACATTAAAGGTCCCATGACATGGTATATGGTGCCTTAATGGTTCCCTAATACTGTAAATGAATCCTTCAAAATCAACATTTAGTGCATGAGAAAGACACATGTACACAGTCAGAGTCAGAATCTCTCTGTCTGAACAACTCATTCTGGGCCTTGTTGCCTGAATGCAAATGAGAAGGACACAGATAGGGTTAGAGGAGCGGGTGGGGGGGGGCCAAATACGCCGCTGGAGCGCTTCCAATTACGCGTTTTAAGCGCAAAGGAAGAAAGGAGAGGCATTTCAATGAAAAAAAAACACATTTTCACAGAAAATAAAATCAAACCACTGCTGTTTCAGAGGTCCAGAGGGTTGGGTAAAGGACTTCCGAGCCTAGAAACACTCGCACGTGCCTCCAGGCAAATTAAAAAACGCATTTCGCATTGCATAGCTCCTTCGCGGTCCAAACTCTCTGGGCGTGATTTCCAGAGACAGGGGGTGGACATCCAGATGGTGGTGGAACTGCATTTGCATTTCTTTTTTCGATGTTACGTAGCAAAGTTGCCTTGTTCAGAATCGGCCGTTTGAGCTGTGTTTTTTTCAAACACAGAAAAGGATCGCAAATGCTCAGTTTACACATTTCGCAACTTTTAGCCATTGGGGGGGGGCCTAAACAGGGTAGGGAAGCTCACATTAACGTTCAAAAACCTCAGAAAGTGAAAATTTCATGCCATGGGACCTTTAAGAACACCCTAAAATGTAAACAGTTAGACTGGCCAAACAATACTCAATTTGATTCCATTGGTGTGGAAGTCACACTATCCAATGAAATGTACGTGAATGTAGATTCAATGAGGAAGAACATTTTTGTTTCCGCAGGGCGAAATCCAAGTGCTAGGCGAATTTCGCCTGGGGCTGTGGTCACAAAAAAGGCATGAATAATAAATGAATGTTGCTATCCTGTGGTAGCAAGTGGTTGCAATGCAGTAGCTGGTCAGCTAGCTCCAAAGTTTGAGTGCTCAAAATATCTGCAGTGGGGTACTAGTCCGGACTATGTTGTATAAGCTCTAGTGATTATTTGCCTCTACTAAGAACATAATTCATATTAACAAGAATCCATGTTCATGGTTACAACAAGGTCACCCTAAATCATTTAATCATTTATTGTTTCCCTCATGATATTAGCCCACTTCAGCATACAGTAAATGGATTGGAAACGTAGTTAACTAGCTAGTGGGCAGCTAACTAAAAAAAAAAAAATGTTTAGATGGCAATCTACAGTGGTCTATTTGCTTGATTATATTTACATCGCGTCTAAACAACAAACCATGTTGATTGAATAGATAATACTCCCTACAACTGTATACAGCTGGTACTGTACATCATATTTGATACTGTATTTTATATTTGACTTCTACTTTTCTATTTAAATCTGATTGTACATATATGTTATCATTATCTTATATATATAATTGTGTCTCATCTGACACAGGTCTATTGCTCTTTGGTTGCTTTTCCATCTATTTTTCTTTTTGTTGTTTTACCCTCTGTTATATATCATATATCATATATTATATTTGATGAGTGAGCTACTGTACCCATAACAATTTCCCTTGTGGATCAAAAAAGTTTGTCTAAGTCTAAGAATACACTTTAGGTTAACAAGAAACCTTTTAATCATGTAAATGTTTCCACACTACTGACTCCACGGGTGGCATCCATATTGGTCCGACTTTTTTTGATAAACAACAAATTCCATACACATCATACATTGAATAGGCCGATTTAAGCTACCTTAAGTGAGAGCATCGTTACTTCTGGTCAGCCATCTTGCTTGGCCTTGTCTCTTGCTGCCTTAGTTTGAGATTTATCTGATCATTATCAAAAAATAAAAATGTAACCTAAAGATACTAAATGTTTTGATGGTTTAGATAGTTCCACAGTTTTTCCAGGTAGTTCCCAATATTTTTATTTTTAATTTAGGTTTTCTATTTATCACTTAATAAACTGTAATAATCTGTCCCTCTTCCTGTCTAGTCAAGCCAAGCTGTTGAGGAGAGAGAAGATAGAATAGACTACTTTTCCCATCCAGAGCCTGTTAGAATGCAAGAATTTTTAAATCACCACCCAAAGCAAGATGCTACAAACCCTGTAGTGAAGGTGTTTCCCCTCGGCCAAGACGTAACAATAGTAAAATACATTACTTTGGGGAACACATACATAAATGAGTCTGTTGTGCTCCGCTAATTATGAGGGGCCGTTCTGAGCCAAAAATGCCAGGGCCGTTTTTTTGTCCCAGTCCAGCCCTGGCATTGAAGGACCAGCTTATCAATTCAATAATTTAGGATTTTGAAAATGTGTTCCAAACAGGAGAAAAGAGATGAGATGAGAGAAATAAAAACACCAGACAGAGCAAGATAAGGGAGGAAGAAGAAAACGTGTTCGCTCTCCACGACAGCTAGAACCGAAATAAATAAAGATAAGATCATGGCCCGAATGAACACAAGGCAACCCCGACGCCAGTTAAGTACCATCTGAAAGTCTCCTAGAAGATGTGAATGCAGCACTGAGAGCGATTCCTACCACAACCATCACTGAGACCAACGAGCTGATATACTCTTCAGCAGCAGTGATAAGAGCAACCATGGGAGCCATGAGAGACAATACCCACCATGGAAAAGACGGTTAGAGGCTAAAATCAAGGAAGCATGGAGAGAAGTGAGCCAGTTGTCAGAGGCCCAGAAAGGTATGGAAAAAACAAGCACCCAAGAGGTACAGCCAGATACCCATACCTGAAGCACTCAAAAGTGCCAAGCAAAGGCTGCAAGCCTTAGCCAGCCGTCTACAGAGGTACACGCAAAATAACGAGGCCAGACGAATAAACCGCCTGTTCGCAACACAACCTGCGAAAGTGTACGCTCAATGGCAGGTGAATAACATCAGAGCAGACCCACCAAGGCTGAAGACTGAAAGGTACTGGAAGGTACTGGAAAGGATGGGAGAGGGAGGCATCACATAGCACCAATGCACAGTGGCTGGTGGCTCTGAGGAAAGACCACAGCAACCTCCCTGAACAAGATCCAGTCACCATCATAGTGGCAGACATTCAGGAAAGAGTCTCAGGCATGAAAAATTGGACAACACTGGGCCCTGACATGATCCCTGCATACCGGCTAAAGAAGCTCACTGCATTCCATGAGCGCCTGGCAGCACAAATGAACCAGCTGCTAAGGGATGGGACTCACTCTAAATGGCTAAGAGTACGCTAGAGTGTGCAAGACTGATCCACACCAGCAGGATCTACAGTACAGACATTGGAATGTCATTCGGGCTGGAGAAATGTAGTAGGATGGTGACAAAGAGAGGGAAGGTAGTCCACACAGAGGGGGTCTCACTCCCAGAGGGAATAATAGCAGACATTGAGGACAGTTACAAATACCTTGGCATCCCACAAGCGAATGGCAAACTTGAAGAGGCAACAAGGAAAGCGGCTATGGCCAAATACCTGCAATGAGTAAGGCAAGTTCTAAGAAGCCAGCTCAATGGCAAGAGCAAGGCACCGGCAATACAATACCCAGCAGGAATCATAAGCTAGCCAAAGGAGGAGATACAGACCACAGATGTTCAGACATGAAAGCTCCTGACCATGCATAGAGGGTTCCATCCCAAATCCAGCACCCTGAGCCTGTACACAAGCCAGAAGAAAGGAGGCCAAGGACTAGTGAGTCTGGGAACCACTGTCCAGGATGCAACATCCAAAACCCATACGTAAGTACAAGGCCCTGAGACAGTGGAGTGCAGAGGAAGAGGTGCTGGAGACACCATCATGGCAGGACAAGCCCCTACATGGGGCGTACCACCGAAACATAACTGAAGCTATGCCTTTATTAGTCCCACAGTGGTGAAATTCCATTTCTGCATTTAACCCATCCTGTTATTAGGAGCACATTACTGCGCCCGGGGACCATTTCCATGATCTTCTTGCTTCGGTTTGGTCAGGACCTAAGCTGGAGGATTTACCTATGGTGCATGTTTTTTTGGGTTGGTAGGGGAAACCGGAGTGCCCGGAGGAAACCCACCCAGACACGGGGAAAACATGCAAACTCCACACAGAAAGGCCCAGGCGACCCGGGTATCGAACCCAGACCATGCATGCAAACTCCACACAGAACACACACAGAAAGGTCTGGGCGACCCGGGGATTGAACCCGGAACCTTCTTGCTGTGAAGCATGAGCGCTACCCACTCAGCCACCGTGCCGCCGGCTGATATGTGGCTGATATCAAGAAATATTACCAATGGCTGGAGAGGGCTCGTCTGAAGGACAGCACAGAGGCCGTCATCCTGGCTGCACAGGAGCAGACCTTGAGCACCTGGCTAATGGAGTCCCAGATCTACCACACCAGACAAGACCCAAGGTGTAGGCAGTGCAAAAAGGCTCCTGAGACAGTCCAGCACATAACTGCAGGGTGTAAGATGCTGGCAGGGAAAGCATACATGGAGCACATAACCAAGTGGGTATAGTGTACAGCAACATTTGTGCAGAGTACAGGCTGGGGACCCCAAGGTCAAGGTGGGAAAAAACCTCCAAAGGTTGCATAGAATGACCGAGCCAAGATCCCGTGGGACTTCCAGATACAGACTGACAGAATGGTGATGGCAAACCAACCAGACATAGTGGTGGTGGATAAGCAACAGAACAAAGCTGTGGTGGTGGACATTGCAATACCAAGCGATGGTAATAACAGGAAAAGGAACATGAGAAACTAGAGAAATACCAGGGGCTCAAGGAAGAGCTGGAGAAGGCCTGGAAGGTGAAGGAATCAGTGGTGCCCGGGGTGATCGGAGCACTCAGGGCTGCCAGGAAAAACATCAGGAATCTCAGTCCAGAAAAGTGCAGTTCTAACTAGGAACAGTAAAGATACTGCACAGCACTCTCAAGCTGCCAGGCCTCTGGTAAAATATAAATATATATATATATATATATATATATATCTTCTCAGTAAAACTGGCTCAGGTGACAAAAGTGATGACACAAGAGCTGTCCCTATCCCTTTAATGCTTTTGTTTGTAGCTGGCTTCACGGTAAATCCACTGTGAGATATTCTGGCCTGGAGCAAACTGGGCTGCACTGGGGATGATGCACTAATTGCATTTTTTCTTGTCATTTTTGAGAGTAGTCTTTGCTTGTGCTTTTTCACACAGTCTACGCTTGGCCCCCACTTGGCTGCTATGTGTGCCTGGGGCCAATGGAGCGCCACAGTGCAGTGTCACCCTGCCAGTGTGTAACGCAAGGCCCAGGGCGGCTCTGGCCTAATATGTCCCCTCCTGTCTCATATTCTGCACAGCTTCAACCTTCACAACCAGAGAAGCCTCTTCTGCTTATGGTTAACCAGAGACCTTTGTAGTGTGTAGCTATAAACTGGTTTATTTTATTTTGTATTTTTCTTTTTTAACTGTGTTACTAAAAGCTCTGATGGAAATAGTATTGAAAATGTGTATTCAGATGTACTCAATTACAAGAACTGCTACTAAATTTGCACTTTAGTAGTAATTAGAGTAGTAGATCTTGTATTCAAGTTAAAGTAAAGTGTAGATCCAAATATTCACTCAAATAAAGAATAAAAAACCTTGGAGAAACTAATACTACAGTATGTAGTTTGCAGTTCACTCAATGTTGGTAGAGTAACCAAAACTTTTACTCAAGTAAAACAAAATATTACACACAAGTATTGTGTTAAAAAAATCTATTCTGAAAACTGCAATGCCTTTAAAGGATTACTCCATTAATGTAACTAAGTACCCACCATTGTAATGGGGGTTCTGTTCTAGACCTGCACTTAAAATGATTGGTTTGCTTAGTGTTTGGATATTTTTAACTTGTTTATTCAGTCTGTGTTTGGTGCTGTGTGGGCAGCAGTCTACACTGACTTACTTTTTAAAAATTGTTTGCTAAAAACAGCTGCCTGCTCTTACTAAAACAAAACCAAACAGTGAGTGTAGTGCTAAAACTGTGAGATACACACAGTAATTGCATGTGGTCCTTTTAAGGTTAGCTGAGAATTGTATTAGATTCTACTTTCATATGGAAATTTGCAATTAACTCATATTCAAAAGATAATATAGTATGGACTGAAAAATGACACTGCAACTAACTTTAAATGGAAAGTTTCCATATGGATTGAATGGGGAAAAAATACCTTACTACTTACTTACTATATAAAATAATATAGTTAAATAATAAAGTTTAATTTATTTTTAATTTATTGCAGTAGGTAAGTTAGCGTTCATTCAAATGTCATGTGGCATGTCAGAAAACTCCAATGACACTATAAGAGGTGGTGAGGAATCAAAATCAAACCATAAAAGATGAGGTAAATTGTTTTGTAGAATTAGCTGATGCTCTTAAAGCTGCACTATGTAATTTTTCTTTCTTTAACTGTTTTTAACTTCCAGCCACTTGCTCCTTTCCATGGAGATCTTATTGCTTTGCTTGGAATGTTCACAGTATGGCATGAAGCATCTATCTATCAATAATTTAAAGATGCTATAGCATTTATTTAATTACAGATAGTTTTATTAATCAATTGATAACCATGTATTTTTATGTGATGTTACCTCGCTACAAACTGTGGAACATTCCAGTCAATGCAATAACATCTCCATGGAGACAAGCAGGTGGCGGACCATCTTTCCTCCTCTAAATGCATGACATGTTTAGACAGGACTGGACTTGAAGCTGCAGTCTGCTGGGGCCCGGACCCTAGAGGGTTCATTCTGAGGTGAGATCTCATCAACTTTCACAACATGGACAAGACAGAAAAAACAGCATGTCTTTGTCTCTCTACAGTAGGACAGGGGAAGGAGTGGATGTAGTCACGCTCACACTCTGATCCTGTCAGACATGGTGCTGATACTGTCACGCCCCTGGCTGTGACTGGAGTCTTCTCTGCTTGATGTGTGGGCGGAGTCTGCTGGGAGAACCTGCACACCATCTACAATCAAGCCTCTGCTATAAAGGGCCAGATTGTTAAAGGGATATGCCACCCCCAGGTCAAACTTGGGCATCTCCCCACAGTCCAGAGACTAAAATAAGTGGTGGAAAGCGTTTTCCTGGTGACCCAGCCATTGTCCGAGTCAGCACTGACCACAGCGGTAGCTGGGTCAGCTGTAGCTGCAGCTACTCCGCGTTAGACTGGAGTCTAACGTCGCCAACGAAAGATTTTGGCTAAAAGGAATTAATTTGCTCAATGCTTTTCCCAATTACTTTCTGTGTAGTGCGCATTCATATTGAGTGTAAATAAATGTGCAAATCAACACGGAGAGCTTGACTTGGTCATTTTGGGGTGGGAACTATTTTTCAGTGCGGAAAAAGACAGCCGAAGCACACACCACGCTGCGTAACAGGGGAACTGCCAACCTGGTGCGTAACAGGGATTCCCCTGTCAGCATGTCATATGTCATATGACTATGACTACAATTTTAAATCCTGTGTGTGCACCCTGTACATATGGTTTTTGACAATAAAGCTGACTCTGAACTTTGAACTTTGATTCCTGCCTCGCAATCATTTTGACTTACTACCTCTTTTGTTCTTAGAACCCATGTAGAAGACTCCAGTATTATGGCTGCCGACTCCTCCCCTACAAACCACCTATCTTCTTTGGACAATAAATCTTGGTTACTTTTTGCATTTTTTCTTCTTGAGTCTATTATTTGGGTCCACACCTGCGTTACCCTAACAGATATGACTGTGAAGTACACTCATGCATTTTGGAGTTTAGTTTTTATTAGTTATAAACATATATTTGCCATGTATTATGATGGTTTCTTTTAACCCTAACCCAACATAATAATAACTATATCATAGACGATTTTAAAAGCAAAAGTAAGTTACTTCAATTCCATTTTCTTGTTGTTTATGTCACATTAACATTAATTTATCATTGACTTCTCAAAGCTAGTCACATAGGAATTTGTATTAGACAATAGAAAGGAAAGAAAATTAAGGATGGATGCTTGGTCATGCCAGCAATTGTGAATAATTATTAAATAATGATGTTTCTTCAATCATGGTAACACTAAAGTGTTAGACTTTGACATTTGGCAAGCATCTCTGCTTTATGCTTAATGTGAATTATATTGTCCTAATAAATAAATACATTAAATGAAAATAAAATTAATGACATAATAGAAACATTTTATTTGGTTTAATTTATTATCGCCAATTCCAACGGCTTAAGCACAAGTCTTTTGTAATTATAATTACCTTTAATATCTACTAGAACACAGTCTGAAATAATTGACTGTTTTAGCATCCATTTCCCATTTAAAACTCTTGGGACTTTTGGGAAAGGCACTGTCAAAGCAATAGTAATAGCTTCAGTTCTTAACTGTGCTAGGCCATTTGTAGCCTCTACTTTTGTGATCTGAATCTGCTTTGTGGAGCCACATACTTCCTCTGTTTGTACTCCCACACATTTGCCTGTCATAAGTATAAAGGCACCCAGTACAGATAGAAGAAAGCCTGGGAGTCCAAAACCACCACCTCAAACTAGACTTATTGATTTTCTATACAGCACAAGGAATACGCAATGCTCATCAGGGCGGGCCGCTGGGCCAAATCAAGTGTATAGTGCAGGGGAGGCAATGAGCAAATGTTAATACATACAGAACACTCATTATGACCTTTTCCCTCTCATGAACGGATTTCTTGACATAGAAAACACCTGACAAACTTCTGGTAATTAAGAAAAGATAAGATAAGACTTATTGATCTCACATAGGAGAAATTCACTTGCTACATTAGCTCGAGGCAGTTTAGTGCAAAAGAAAGTTTGAACAAGAAAGTGCATGCAGACAAGATAAGTAATAATAATAAAATAAGTAAATAAGAGAGAAAAAAAACTTGCACGTTTGGACTATATAGTGGAGTTATACACTCCACTATATTAAAAATCATTATTGCCATATTTAAAGTAAAGTGATGGAAATAGAAATACCGTAAACTGAAAAACCTTCTCTTTGAAACCTTTCTATTGCCTAGTTATTGTTGACTGTTTTCTTCTTTTGCAGCATGGTGACACATCTCATTGTAATTCACATGCTGACCGAGGAGTTTGGTTTGGACATGCTCTGTTCATTCCCTGTTACCTATAGATTAGCATGGCAGATGCAGCTGACAGTGATGAAGTACCCTGTGTAGTATTCACTGCAAATCCTTTGAAATCCTCTTTGCTTGTAAATGGATGAAAATACTGTTTATGACCCATCTGAGAGACCAGTTTGAAAGTATAGCTCATAGGTCCTGCTGAGTAAATGAGGAGTTAATGTTGAGGAACTTGGAAATAATTAATAAATTAGATGTTATGGATTTTTAATTGTAACTGGAAACTCATTAGTATATATTCTAAAAACAAATTTAGTCTCTAAGATCGTCTACAACAAAAGCGTCCCAATAGTTCTCAAAATGCTGCCTTCATGTGATTTTGAATAAGAACAGACTTTTAAACTGATAAAAAGATAGAGGTCACACAAAGTAGAAGTTCCATACCCAATGAGTGGTATCCATCTTTCAGTATATCCATGTGCTCATCTGGTGTTTTATTTTTATTTTGTTTTATTTTATTTTCTGATCTGTGTTCTAATGTTGTTTCCACATCACAAACATACCTGGAGTTGTGTTTAGTTTCATTCACACATGTTTAAAGGGATAGTGCGTTGTTGTTTTTTTTAATGTTAAAGGGATATGCCACCCCCAGGTCAAACTTGGGCATCTCCCCACAGTCCAGAGACTAAAACAAGTGATGAAAAGCGTTTTCCTTGTCACCCAGCCATTGTCCGAGTCTGTTAGCACTGACCGCCGCGCGAGCTGCTGCTCCTCCGCCTTAGACTGGAGTCTAACGTCGCCAGAGAAAGATTTCGGCCAAAAGGAATTAATTTGCTCGATGCTTTTCGGTGCGGAAAGACAGACGAAGCACGCACCACGCGGACAGGGGAATCCCTGTTTACGCACCAGAAAGGGAGTTCCCCCGGTGCGTGCTTCGTCTTTCTTTTTCCGCACTGAAAAATAGTTCTCACCCAAAATGACCAAGGCAAGCTCTCCGTGTTGATTTGCACATTTATTTGCACTCGATATGAATGCGTACTACACAGAAAGTAATTGGGAAACGCATCAAGCAAATTAATTCCTTTTGGCCGAAATCTTTCTCTGGCGACGTTAGCCTCCAGTCTAACGCGGAGGAGCAGCAGCTCGCGCGGCGGTCAGTGCTAACAGACTCGGACAATGGCTGGGTGACCAGGAAAACGCTTTTCATCACTTGTTTTAGTCTCTGGACTGTGGGGAGATGCCCAAATTTGACCTGGGGGTGGCATATCCCTTTAATCTGTATGGGTTTCCTTCTAAAAGTTACGTGTGTTGACACCGGCTTACCTCTGACAGTCTCAGCTGATCCCAGTTCTGCTTGCTTTCTGGACCCCACGTAAGTACTCTATCTGCCTGATCACCTTCAGTGGATGTCTACACTGAAGTTTACAAGTGAACAGGCTGATAGAGTTAACATGGGCGTAGTGATACGAGTGAAGAGAGACAAAACGCAAATGCGAAATACGCTGCTGGATGTTTCGTGGACAACTGTTTCGGACGCAAATATATCACCTTTCTAACAAATGTTTGTTTTGAGAAGAAAAACAAGCTTTATTTCATGTTCCAGGGAAGTTACCGGAACTACTTACGTGGGCTCCAGAAAGCGAGCCGAACCGGGATCAGTTGAGACTGTCAGAGGTAAGCCGGTGTCAACACACGTAACTTTTAGAAGAAAACCCATACAGATTAACATTTTAAAAACCGCACTATCCCTTTAACACGCAAACCCTCTCATACATAAAACACTCACTTTTTAAACTCCATACACCTTCAGTAGAATCATTTGGATAATGAAGTAGCTGTTGATTTGAAAACAATAATAAAGGGTTATTCACAACTCCAGGTATGTTTTTGATCAAGTAACAACATTATAACATAGCTTAAAGCTCACATGAGTCAATTTTGTGTAATACGGCACCTTTAAAAGATGACTTTGCTGGTATCAGAGCAAACCTGCATCATAACACAACTTTTGCCACAATTCAAACTCAAAATCAAGAGAGGTGAGTGATAATAAAACCAATAATAACAAAGTTTGTGAATGCACCGACTCTGCACTTGCTTAATGAACACATTTCCTGCATAAACAGCTCATTATTCTCAGTTTTTTGGTCTGGGATGCTGCTGCTGGTTTCCTCTTGGTCTGTGCCAGTGTAAAGATCTGTCACTATGGTTAATCCAAACCACTTGTGTTGATAGCAAATGGAAAAAAACACATCATTGTTATGATTTAAGAGTTTTTCCATTACCAAGCGCTGTCTGGATCATGTTGTTTCCTTAAGGTCAGATGAGATTGTGTAATCCCCAGCCTAAACTTTATTAGAGCCACAATATACTTTAACAAGCATTTCCCACTACAACTTGTGGGATTGTATGCAGGCCATTATAGGAGTATATACAGTAATCTCAAATTCACATTCTTCTATTGATCATTTCACATCGGCTTTGTTTTTGACAGATATAGCTAGACAAAACAGAAATTGCAGAAAATGCAAATGAGGAGCACAGAGATGGCCTATAGTAGCGGGTGGGGGCGTGGCCAAACTCTCCACTCTTTCCTTTTCAGCTGTGCCCTGTGCGCTCTGACCCACTTCCGTGTTTTTGCACGGAGGGCGAGATGAGAAGCGTTCCATTGAAAAATAAACACATTTCCACAGAAAATAAAATTAAACCACTGCTGTTTCAGATATCCACAGGCTCAGATAAAGGACTTCCGAGCCTAGAAACACTCGCAAGTTCCTCCAGGCAAATAAGAAAACGCATTTCGCATTGCGTAACTCCTCCGCAGTCCAAACTCTCTGGGCGTGATTTACAGAGACTCTGAGTACAGACAGACGGGGGTGGAACTGCATTTGCATTTCTTTTTTCGAGCTGACGTCAATAAGGTGCCTTGTTCAAAATCGCCCGTTTGAGCTCAGATTTTTTCTAACGCAGAAAAGGATCACAAATGCTCAGTTTAGACATTTCGCAACTTTTAGCCATGGGGGGGGGGGCCTAAACAGGGTAGGGGAGCCCACATTAACGTTCAAAAATCTCAGAAAGTGAAAATTTCATGCCATGGGACCTTTTAGAGTTATTCTCTCTACAGAAAACACTCAGTGATGTAGTGTTTTCTATAGGAAAACACTATGTCCTCCATTGTGTTTTTAAGCTCCATACATTTCAAGAGAATCATTGGATAATTTCAGCACTGGAATCTCTACTGCACAGAAAGTAAAAGGCAGCTATTAACTTGAAAACTATGCTTCATGACATTCCCAAGGTGGAACAGAGCATTTTGAGTTTTAAATATGTAGACAGACTAATAATAAAGGATTACTCAAACATATGTGAATGAAACAAACTCCAGGTATATTTTTGATGAAGCAACAACATTCTAACAACTTGATATGCATTTTCCAGTATGGACTGTTGTGACCAATTATGTACTCTCCCTTTTTATTTCAATCAAAGAATACTTAAAACAATTTTTATAATAATAATAATAATAATAATAATAATAATAAAAACTACAACACTTATTTTAAACCAGTAGAATGTAGTTAATGTAATGTTACTGTGTGTTCTTATCATTGTTTTAATATAGATGAAGGCCATTCTCAAACTATTTAGGAAAGGTCCAGTTTTGTCCTATATATGTGATGCTTTCAGGATCATTTCAAGTCATTTATCAAATGAGTATTAGTATATAGGTGTTGATTTTCTTGCATACTCTAATTGTGAAAATGTATACTTTTTATTTATTCGGTTGTCACCTAATTTATTTTGTCCATGTATTGGAGTGCTGAGTAGTGAGCTGTCTATGGGGTAAACAGGTGTTGACATTATCTCCTCTGGCTTGAGTCTCAGAGGTGTCACTGTGGACACACTTTCTCCTCAGATTGTCTAGAAGGGCTAAAGAAGACACTTGTTTGTTGTAAACATTCACAATGATTCAGTCTATTACTTAAATAAAAGCACCTGTGACAGGATCACAAGACATGGCACTGCACTGTCTGCCAACAATTCAATATCCTGACAGAAGACTCACCCCCTAACTGTAATATGAACCACATTACATATGTGTTCTGACTAACCAGCAGTAGTAGTGGTAGCAGTAGTAGAAGTAGTTGTTGTAAGTAGTAGAAGTGGTAAGTAAGTAGTAGTAAGTAGTAAGTAGGAGTGTGTGTAGAATCCCTCGGTCATCCAGGTAGAACCCTAACCTGGGAAATCCCAGGCTGCTTTTGTTCGTTCCGATCTGAAAGACAGCCTGGAAACTATGGCAAGCGAGCTCTCCCGATTCTGGGAGCCAATCAGAGAGCGGGGAGGGGTGGAAAGACGGTGACGCGTACTACGTGACAAACAGAACCTTGTAGTTTGAACTGACAACTGACACGATTGGCTATGGGCTACGTATACGCCAAATGATAGACATTCGTAACGCCCAATAAACGGCCGTTGGTGATCGTAAACCACACCTCCGGTACGAGATATTTCGAAGGTGTCTCCCAGACCATATCTCACTTGTGATATGGTCAGGTGTAAACCAGGCAAGTAGAACCCATAGCAAAAGGAGAAATTCAATTTGTCAACTGGACAAAAGTTTATTTGGTCGAAATCAATAAACTTTTGTCCAGTTTACAAATTGAATTTCTCCTTTTGCCAGTAAGTAGTAGTATTAAATAGTAAGTAGTTTGTGTAATCCCTCAGTCGTCCTGGTAGGCCTTAATAGTAAACAATACTTACTACTGATAACAGGAGAAGTTCAATTTGTCAACTGGACCAAGTTTGTTTGGTTGAAAACGTTTCGCCGCTCATCCGAGAGGCTTCGTCAGCTCTAATAAGAATACTGGTAAGACACTTGCTTATATCTTGCTGTAGGGGGGAGCTACCTAGCTAACTACTTTCCGGAACTATCTCATTGGTTTCGGTCTTTTGTTTCTCTGGCGTCTAGCTTAACGATCCCTATTCATCCCTACACGCCTGCTTTTTCACACCTCTGGCCCTGACCTGGCTAACCCTATTGTTTCCCTGTTTGTTTGATCTAGGCTTAATAATGGAATTGTAGATGGGATGCAAATTATATCTTACGCCACCATTTCTGTTCAGAGAAGGATTCTCTTTTTTGACAAAAATAGCCTCTTTAACTCCCCTCTCAAACCAATTCTTTTCCCTGGCTAAGATCTGAACCTCACTGTCCTCAAAAGAATGTCCCGGCCTCACTGTCCTCAAAAGAATGAGCGGCGAAACGTTTTCAACCAAACAAACTTGGTCCAGTTGACAAATTGAACTTCTCCTGTTATCATGGATTCTACCTGGACGACTGAGGGACTTTTCACGCAATACTTACTACTAGTAAGTAGTTAGTAGTAAGTAGTAGAAGTAGTAAGTAGTTGGTAGTAGTACTAGTAGTAGTAGCAAAATTAATAGAAATAGTAAGTAGTAAGTTGATTTGTCATTGCTGAAGTGGAACTTAGAATGCCATTTGTCTTAAGTTTGAACATAGATGCATAGGGAGCATCAGGTTCATATCAAAATTGAGCAGAAATATTTTCTATTGCTATTTTTGTAGTATTGATCATGACAATAAATAAATAAATAAGAACTTTCAGCTCAATGCTTACTGCTCCTGAAAAAGGATGGGTCAAATGCAGGGAAATAATTTCTCTACAGGGATAAATAAAGGATGTCTTCTTCTTCTTTTTCTTAGTAAAGTAATAGAGGTTCATGTCTGATGAGTTGTCATGGTTTGACGCTGACGCTGTAGAAGTGAAACGCGTTGTTTGCTCTTACCTAATAAAGGAATAATCGGAAAGTCAAACATGTGTGCGGTAAACTTCTTCTTTTCTGGAATGGTTTATTGGTTTATTATTAGTGAGTGCTATGATCTCCCTCCTTCTCTGGAATGTTTGATCACTTCCCAGATAAAGGTTAATGTGTACCCATGGGTCAATAAAGCAAAGATGATTGCCACAGAATCCTGTAGAACTGAATTCATGGCCTATCGCAATAACAATACTCATAGATGCAATGCAAAATACCATACCATACAAGACAATTCCCTCATAGTTACTTTACTCTTTTTAAATAAAATCACTCTATACTACATTTGAGAACTGCTCCTCTGTGTTTTTAAAGTCTACACATTCACCTGTTCATGTCATAATGCTTTTATTTTTGGCGTTATTTGCACTCTTCAGTGTGTAAGCCAAGTGGGGGTCTTTGCACCCTCTTCTGGCTATTTTTTTTAAATATGTAAAGCAAGAATGATTTAATGAAAGGCTTTTATACAGGGTCAAATACTAAAAGTAGTTCAGTCCTCCATAACACTATTAGGATACAAACAAAAAGTATATTTCCTGTGACCAAAACTCAGAGTAAAAGTCTTTTGGTCAAAAAGAAAATGAAATATATTTTGTTTTCTGGCCTTTAGCATCTATGGAATAATCTGTTGCTGCCATCTGAAATATTGTGCATAGATCTTTTTACTATACAGTGGTCCCTCGCTCTATCACGGTTCACTGTTCACGGCCTCGTTGTTTCGCGGAATTTTTTTTTTTTTTTAAATTAAAAAGCAAAAACTTAAAAAACTGAGATGAGACTTTTGATTGTAC
This sequence comes from Paratrypauchen microcephalus, assembly GCA_036785185.1. Lineage (NCBI taxonomy): Eukaryota > Metazoa > Chordata > Actinopteri > Gobiiformes > Gobiidae > Paratrypauchen > Paratrypauchen microcephalus. Next base: position 5,942,935 of record JAVJIX010000016.1, on the reverse strand, counting down.
TCAAGACGGGTCTACAACTGAAACACCATCCCTCCCTGTCTCCATGGAAACATGCAGTATAAAGCATCTGTTCAGATCATCAAAGTGAATGGACAAACATAGGAGAGACTGGCAGCACTGTTAGTTTTCCACTTCCCTGCAGTGTGAGGAGATGATTATGATCAGTCAAATGTGAGGGTGAGATCTCAGGTACACAGCTTCACAACAGCCCAAATTTCCATTAGCAAGAGTTATCATGATCCTGAGTCATTCCACTGTAATGGAAATAGAATATATATATATATATATATATATATATATATATATATATATATATATATATATATATATATATATATATATATATATATATAAAATTAATATTAATATATTAATATATTAATATATAATTAATATATATATAATTAATAATATTAATAATTAAATTAATAATTTTGTTGAAAATCTATGAAAGTTTGAGTGTTTAAACGAGAGACAAATGTGAGAAAAGGACGCAGGACGCAGAACACAATGTTACACTATAAAAAAAGTTACACTATAAAAAAAAAATACTTGGATCGGGGCCTTGGAACGAATCAGGCTTTTTCCATTTAAATAGCTACTCAACTTACGAATTTTTCACGTTACGAAACCACTTCTGGAACAAATTAATTTCGTAAGGTGAGGTACCACTGTGTATATATATATATATATATATATATATATATACACAGTGGTACCTCACCTTACGAAATTAATATATATATATATATACACAGTGGTACCTCACCTTACAAAATTAATTTGTTCCAGAAGTGGTTTCGTAACGTGAAAAATTCGTTGAGTAGCTATTTCAATGGAAAAAGCCTGATTCGTTCCAAGGCCCCGATCCAAGTTTTTTTTTTTTATAGTGTAACTTTTTTTATAGTGTAACATTGTGTTCTGCGTCCTGCGTCCTTTTCTCACATTTGTCTCTCGTTTAAACACTCAAACTTTCATAGATTTTCAACAAAATTATTAATAGTGAAGCGTGGGGGGAAGGAGGAGGGGGGAGAAGAGTGTGCTCTGACACGTGTGTGATAGCAGCATGTGTGACAGCTGACCCGGCGCTGCCAGCAGGTCTAGACCTGGACTAAATCAGGATTAAACCTGGACTAAACCTGGACTAAACCTGGACTAAACCTGGACTAAACCTGGACTAGACCAGGACTAGACCAGGACTAGACCAGGTGGATTAAAGTGCCGCGCGTGGGTCTATTTCCTGGTTTCGTTTCGAGTCACAGCTGAGGCGAGCCGCTGCTCTAGACCTGCCCGCGTAAGGTGCTCACAGAGCGGCCTGGATAGAACCGTGAGGTCGGCCTCTTCAAGACCTCCAGCCCGGTGACTGGGACAATCCCCGGACCCATGCCCGCTTAGGGAGCTCTTAAGGCGGGCTGGCAGTGTCCCCCTGGGTCCCTGGATGTCTGGGGCTCCGTGCCTGGAAGGGCCCTGGAGAGCAGATCTAGACCGCGGCTCTTGCATGCGAGCAGCGGCTCGCCTCAGCTGTGACTCGAAACGAAACCAGGAAATAGACCCACGCGCGGCGCTTTAATCCACCTGGTCTAGTCCAGGTTTAGTCCTGGTTTAGTCCAGGTCTAGTCCAGGTCTAGTCCAGGTCTAGTCCAGGTCTAGTCCAGGTTTAGTCCAGGTTTAGTCCTGCTTTAGTCCAGGTCTAGACCTGCTGGCAGCCCCCGCGCCGGGTCAGCTGTCACACATACCGCTATCACACACGTGTCAGAGCGCAGTTTTCTCCCCCCCTCCTCCTTCCCCCCACGCTTCACTATTAATAATTTTGTTGAAAATCTATGAAAGTTTGAGTGTTTAAACGAGAGACAAATGTGAGAAAAGTTTAAATCCAGTCTGAGAAAAGCGTATGTGTGTGGCTGAGCGCGCATTATTTGAATTTTTGAGATTTCGCGTTTCGTAACTTGAATTTTCTTTCGTATCTAGAGACAAAAATTTACCATGAAGGCGTTTCGTAACTTGAAATTTTCGTTTGTTGGGTCATTCGTAAGGTTTTTTTTTTTTTGTTGACTTGACTTGTTTTGCTTGACTTTTTTTATGATGCAAGCTTGTGAGAGGGCATGTAAGTGCAACTCTATTTTTAACCAAGTTCAACCAAGTTTGCTTTTGAAGCAACCTTTCCAAACATAACTTATTAACCAGTTTGTTAAACCTTTTTGATCTTTTTAATTTAATTGAACAATCTTTTAAAATGGCAGTGACCCTCCTCAAAGGAACTCTTTGAACTTTTACTGTTTAATAAAAAAGGTACTACAAGCACAACTCAAGCCTGGTTATGTGAGGCTCATTCACCGCAGATCCTTCATCCCCATCGCCATCAGACTGTATAACTCCACTATACAGTCGTGCAATTGTTTCTATATTCTCTTATTTACTTATTTTAGTACTATTACTACTTATCTTGTCTGTATGCACTTTCTTGTTCAAACATTCTCTTGCACTAAACTGCCTGGAGCTAATGTGGCAAGTGAATTTCTCCTATGTGAGATCAGTAAAATCTTATCTTATCTTATTCTCTTTCTGACCATGTGGAAAGTTTAAGAATAAATCTGCATTAGAACTGTTGTTAGTAAATGCTGTATTTAATTTCAATTATCTTAAATACAATACCTGTAAATTGCATGTCAAAATCTCATCTTTTCTAATCCTGGACCCAATCTTGATTGTCCTGGTGTCTTATGTAAATTGTGTTTCATCCCTATCGTATTTTTTGTATTGTTACATTATTGTGAACAATCCATTCATAGCACCATATAGTGAAATTAGAAGGATGCACAGATAAATGTGTATACAGCCACCAGCTATAAAGTGTCTCTTTCTATTTTCTTCATCCTGTTTAATTTCCCCAAATGCGGCGCTCCCTGACTCAGCAGTGTACTGTTGGTAGCAGATTTGTTGATATTCCCTGGACGTTCCGAGGAGGAGAGGCTGAGGCAGCGCTCTGTCTGTGAGGCTGTAAATATGTTTTACCTGCACACTCATATATAAGACCTGTGCACTCCTCTGTTTGATCTGTTCTGCTTTCAACAGCACAAATCACCTCACTACACCCTGAATCTCCCGCAGAACCTCTTTTGCCCTCATCAGCGTTGTGATAGAACGACTCACAGCGCCAAGGCAAGATGTAGCATCTAAAATATGGATGCTCTGCAGAAATTACTTTATAATAACTACACCTTAAATGGCTTTTATAAAGGATAAACAAAGACTTAATTCATAACGAAGAAATGTTTTATTAAGAATGATTCAGGTTAAATGGTAACTACTTAAAACCACAGGATGTAACTTGTTGGCCAAAAAATTGAAATAAATACAATAAAACCTTCTTTTTTTCATTTAGTTTCTTTTATTACACTGAAAAAAGCATCCTTACTTTGACTTAGAGGGGAGAGCCTCCTACTGCTTGTCTAGAAAGAAAAGTAAATATACTGTATCTTTATGTCATCTGTGGAAGATGAAACGTACGTAAAACGTATCTATCTTTATGGAAAATGTTCCATAGTTGTTTTTAGTATAGTTTTAACTTTTTATTTCCATGGAAACATGCAGGTCAAGTCAAGTCAGATTTATTTGTATAGTACATTTAAAAACAACAGTGCTTAACAGGCAACAATAAACTCCACACAGGTGATGTGATACTTCCACAAAGTTACATACTGTTCCTCCTCCTCTTCAGTGAGTAGTTCTTAAGCCTGAAAAAGGGAACATAAAATTTGTAAATGCCAAAAGGACTTGTCAGTTCAAATCCCCATTTTAATCCAGCAACCATCTAAACTTTCAATCAAATCTGATTTGAACTTAATGCCAGAAGCTACTGTGATAGAAGCACAGTTCTAGGAACACTTTGTGTCAGTACATTACAGTACAGTTGAGTGCTTAAAGTCTGGAGTGAACATTTTACTTGGCAGCAATTCTTGTAGTGGAGTGGGCACTACATTTAACAGCAAATAGCAGGTCATTATTATTCACTCAAGTGCATTCACTGAGTTTGGACCCTGGGCTAATCATTATACTGTAAGCACTTCTCAAGAGCCCAGAGAGTGCAGGCTAGTCTGTGCAAAACAGTGTTTTTTCCTAGTATAGGAAAACTGCAAAAGTTGAATATCCATTGCCTTAGAATGACATTTACAGCAATGGGATAGTGATTATTCTAATTATTTATTTTAATGATTTTAATAAATTGAAGTTTAGTAGTTTGTCTTAATAACACTTCTTGTCTTCCTGAAAATATAGGTCTTATCACTAATAAAATGTTATTTAAATTAGGGCATTCACACAGACTGTTACAATACATTCTGTTGTATTATACATGTATTTGTTTTGTATGTTTTGTGGCAGTGACATGGGTAGTTGAATAGTACCAGAATAATAAAAATAAAACTACAGCACAAGTTCCCTATAAAACTAGAACAGGGCATGGTTAAAAGTGCAATTAGCAGTACCTCAAATCCCTTGAAAAAATGAGCCCAAAATATGTAGTGAAAAAAATAATAATCTAGCAGCAATGAGACATTTGAACCCTATTTATAAACTCATTATTTACACTTTGAACGTGCGTCACCCCATTTCCATTTCACACACAGATCTGCTTTTGTCAGTCCATTGTTCACTGTCCATTGCCTTCCCTCCTCACTCTCATTATGACCTAGTCCTCATGCATCCTTTATATTTTGTTTTAGTGACAGATGAATGTTGTAATCTCTCTATTCACCTTCATTTTATGAAAGCTGAGAAAAAAAACTGCAGGAGATTTTAATAATTCAACTCAACAGTATAAATGGGAGGCTAAATGGAGTCTCTGTAGCAGCTCCAGTGATGGACTGCAAAATGATAAACACAAACCGAAATACAGCGTTAGTCACATTCAGATAATATGAGGTAGAGTGTAGGTTGGAATACTGTGTAAATGGCTGCTTTTTAATCTGATCTATGGTTAATATCTCTGTAACTGCTGGCCCTATTCACACGAAATTAGTGCTAATTGAAGATGTTCTCAATCATTAAATTAACTTGAAATGGTTTTTCACTCAGGAATTTAAATGTTGTGGTAACTGCTGAGTTTCAAATGACTGATCATTAATTTATTAGAGTATTATTTATTAAAAAGTATACTTTATTTTATTCCAAATATATTTTAATATTATAGTTAAATGTAGGTCTGTTTGTTTTATCTTGATTTTAATTTAATATATATATATTTTTGCTGAATCACTGAATCATCCTCATTGGACAAATAAAAGTCCTCTTATCGACATTCTATAGGCCTGTATTTATGCATTGTGTAACTTTCTGGGTTCCACCACCTGCTTGTCTCCATGGGGAGGTGATTGTTTACCTGCAATGTTCCACAGTATGGTATTAAACTTGTCTATTTTGCATTTATTCCTTTACAGGTGTTTTTTTATTGCTTATAAATACCATGAAAAACAAGCATTCTTATGATACATTGAGATGATTTTCCAGAGAACTGACTTGTATCTTGGGCTAGTGTCATTTCCACTCATCTCCATGGAGACAGATGAGTTTCATGCTTTACTGTGGAACATACAAGGCAAAATAATAACAGCTCCATGGAGAGAAGCAGTTGGAGGTCCGTCCACAAGAGAAGTTACACAGTGCACCTTTAATGTAGACAGGGGTAAGCTACAATCACATCACAATTGTGTGTAGATTTGTGTTATAACAGATACACAAAGAATATCTATAGAGAAAATACTATGTGACCAGTATTCGGTAGAGTGGGATAATCACTTTAAAGAATTAAAAAAAATATATATATATATATATATTTGAGCATAGCCAAGATTTATGTAATGACTTTGTGGATTGTGGAGTTGTATTTGTTTCTGCTTTTCATCTAAAATGGTAGAGCGTGGACCCACTCAGCCCACTGGCCCAAATGCATTGGCTGTTAAGGTTGGTGTTTGTCAAGGATTTATGTGGGACTGCTTTTTTTCACATGTGACTGAACAGATAACTGAGCACTGAAGTCTTCATGTTTATTTATATAAGCGAGAGAACTGAGGACAGGCTATTTCTGGATCTTACAGTTAACGTGGGTTGAGGCGCACTGACACCAAATGAGATGCATCCAATGGAAATGACTAAAGATGTTGGATAGACAGATGAGGGTATCTATTGAGATTTATTGATGAGAGATGAAAGTAATGTCATGCACTGATTAATATCAAGATAATATATTAGATTCCAATCATTAAAGCTCACATAATTGTGCTAAATTGACTTTTTATAATACTTTTGCCTACAGTGTCCCACATTGGAGCATTATGTTTATGTAGTATTTTTTTTTTTTTTTTTCAATTACTGTTTTTATTACTACAAACAAAATGCATTCTACACTATGCGCAGGGTAGCCTCTCCACAGATCTAACCCGTTAACTTGGCCTGGTGGTTTTCAGCTGCTTATTTCCATCAAAACAGATAAGTGTAAGGCCATAAAGTTGAGTTTTTTTGCATGCATCCTTTTTTTGCCACATAATCTGGACAAGAAAATGTAGAAGACAAAGGTACAAACAAGCCACAACATGAAGACAAATACACAAAATATTGATACTTTACAGTGACATGCTGGAGGTGTCTTACCTGTATCTGTATGGTGGAATGTTCAGCAGTTGCTATGGTGACAAAATGTACACAGCAAAACTATTAAAAAAAAAAGTTTTAAGATGAAAGTCTGAAAACATTTTCAACAAAAAGGTGAGATTTCTCTAATACTAGCTTATGACTGTAATATTATTTGAGAAGGACATGACAGCACAAATCAGCTATTTCTGGTCATAATTATTAACTATTTTGTTGCATATTTTTGTTTCTTCAAGGTCATTAACATCACATTACAAATGAGCACCTAGTGTTATTTAGTATTGAGAGATTAAAAAGGTTTGTAGTTATTGAGCAGGACCTCTTATGTGGCTTGTCCTTACTATCAGACATTGTGTGGTAAAAATGTCCTTTTATTTTGGTGCACTTGTTTCCAGAAATAGTGCGTTGTATGGGACATCTTTATCTATTTTTGATGGCAGGTGTTTTTCCTTTCATTCTCTCATATCTTCAGTGAGCACACTGCTGTTACTATTTTTAGACTTTCCCGTTTTAGCTCCACGGGGTGCTGTTGGACCATGCTGTATTTGAGCGTGTGTATGCGCTGTAGTGGCTAATCTTAGCACGCTGTGGGTAATGGTGAAGTGGGGAAAGAGGACAGCCCCCGGAGAGGAGGGGGGCACAGGGGGTATCTGCTCCCAAAGGTCCTGTGCGTGCTGCGCTGCCATGGAGATTATGGACCACGCCTGCGAGCCTCTTGGCCAGTGCTTGTGTTATGTGAGAGATTTCTAAGGCGTTTGAATGTGTAGAGATGCCTCAGGGTAACACAGGCTATCAAATGTATGTCACATTCTGTGCCGGCTTTGAAAAGCACGAAGCTGCTTATAATACAGCCTGGTAAAAGCATCATTCAAGCCTTATCTCAGATCATTTTAAACATCCATCTTTATAAATGCCATAATGACCATTGCACAAGTTCATGTGTATCGGCCTTTTTAGCTTTCTAGTTTAGCTTTATCAAACAGCAAACACACCTGTGCAAAACATTATATACAATTCATTGTCTTTTTGCAATGTACATCTTTTTCTTGATTTATTATTATTTTTCACACTACAAAACCAGCCATACAATTATGAAATGTGTTTGTAGCATGAATTGACTTGACCTGGAGACTTCGTGTGTGAAGCAATGACAGCCTTAATTCTGGTCATTTCATGGTACATCAGAGTAGAGATGAAAGCAAATTATGAATGGGCTTTTTTCAAAGTACAGTATCTCTACCTACTGTTCTGCTATCAACAAGTGTAATGCAAACACAACCTAAAAAAATAGGATGTGGTTGTGTAGGTTGTTCAATTAAATATTAGCTACATTAATATCTCCAAGACACCAATAAAATTAGTTCTTGAGGAGTTGGGATTAGAGTGGTCTAAATAAATGTATCTTTTAATAATTCATATACTGTGTATCTACCGCTCATCTGTTGTTATGATGAAGCCTTAGCTTCAGCGATGCTGCAATACCCACCAACACATTGCATATTTCCATATTACCTCGCTTGATAAAGTGCGTGTGCTGTTAAGGTTAATTAATTTCTGCTCCCACAATCCACTGTGCCTCTCCTTTCCTTGTTCTTTTCTATTTTATCTCTCGTTCCTTTCATCCTCAGAGCTCTGTTACCCCCCGCCCCCCTACACCCTTCGCCCATCGTCGGCCAAGGCTCAGCTGGCCTCCCCTGACATGAAAACAAGCCCGGTCTCCATGGCAACCTGCTGTAGTCCGCACAAGTGTATTTTTAGCCGCCTCCCGTTCAACACAATCAGAAGCGGGTTATTGGGTGCGTTCATGCCGGAGTATTTCTGACATCATCGTACAACCCATGGCACATTAGCCTGCATCGCAGCATCTGTTCAGAAGCTTAATTAGGAATATTTCACTACAAACCTATTTATTCACATTAATCTTTGCTCTATGGATGATAAACTGGTCAGAATGTAACAGCCAGCTTTGTGCCATCTGTTGTAAGGCAAATAGCTATCGCCAATTGGCACCGGTTTACACAATGTAGATTTGTAAAGGCAAATAATTCATGTTTGATTCTCTCTCACAGTGAGATGCGGTTAGCTGTAGTTCCTTGTCACACTGCACAAAGCTAGTTTGTTACTTGTGATGTGAGAGTGAGAGCACATACCAAAGCTGCGCATTCAGACTGGAGCCTGAAGGAGGCTACTTTTACTTTTGTGCTTTTCTTTTATAAGATCCAGTCTACATTTTCTCTGTGATTTGGACTGATCCAAGTACTGCACTTAAATCCACTCTAAGGAAGCTTGGGCATCTCTGTGGAGGTGCCTGAAGCATGTCCCAGAGGACCACTTTTGGGGCTGTGTCTCAGCTGTTGGACGCTTTGGGGCAGAGTTAGGGGAAGTGTCTGGGATGATGAAAAAATGTGTTAATCCTTGGGATTATTTTATCATCATGCAACAGTTGTTGCCATATTACTAATATTAATGTATAATGTTTGTATTCAAAGAAGTTTCAGTTTCGGGCCTTCAAGAGGGCAATCAGCTCTCAGGTTTGAATCGCTCCATATCTAAAAGACAGAACAAATGAGAAGTAGAAAGGAGGGGAGTTACCTCTGCTTTTTATTATTGTGCTACAAAAATGATTTGCTTTCAATCAAGCAAAGTGTTGTCATTATTGTGAGATGTTTGATAATACACACTATTACATAGTTTTTAGTGTCTTATGAGTCTTATTGTCCTGCCAGGATATCTTCTTTATTTTGCCAGTTAATAAATCTCCAAGATCCATCTGTTTTTATGGTTAGGTCCCTGACTTGTGCTCAGACTCTTGGCGGCACCAGCGTTGCCCTGTGCCCACACTAATAACAGCTTCTGCCAACACAATGGGGCCCCTGTGGCATCTCCCTGGCTCTGTAAGAACTCGCCCCTCTCCAGACTCACTGGCTCTGTCACACTGCATGGACCTGTCCAGCTAATAGACCTCTACAATTCAGGTCAGGCAGCTGTTGTTTTTGGCTGACACTGCAGACACTGGGAGCACTGGCTTGATTTTGGACAACAGTCAAATTAATGCAGTTCCGAGTAACTCGTTGTGACCACATTATCTTGTATTTATCATGTAGTAATGTTAGTGGTAAAAGTGAGCTTGATTTCCATTAACAAGTGAAGCAAGTATTTAAAAATGACACCTATAAAGTATTACTAATGATGTTTTCATTTATCATTCATTCATATATTTTCAAATATTTCTCAACAAAATACCCACCATGACTACCTGCCAAGTCCTATAGGCAATAGTACCTTTCTTAGATTTCCAAATATTGGTGTCCAGGTGAAGCTGATTTTTCCAGACTGTCTGAATATAAGACCAAAATGTCCTCATGTTAGAGGTCCTATATTGCACAAACATTGACTCTTGCCATGTTACAATGTAGTTACCTCATCAAAAGCATAGCAGGAGAGGTGTTTTGTTTCATTCAGGCATGTTGAATAATCCTTTATTAATACTCTGTCACAATGGCGCTGTTTTACTAGATGAAATCACAAGGTGGAACAGAGTGTTTTCTGTTTGAGAAAAGAACACAGCCTAAATATGCACGGTTTATGTGTTAAGCATGTGTGAAAGAAACAAAACACAACTGCAGGGAGGTTTTTGATGAGGAAACAAGTATAGATCAGAAAATAGTATAATCTTACAACTGTTACTGTTTACATCAGGCAACTTTTAATATCTGCCAAATTGGTAATTTATTGGTAAGAATCTTCGATTCTCCCTTTGTCTTTACGTTCTCAATTTGCACTCAGCTCACTATAGTCTGGTGAACTGCTTCGTGTTTTCTTGAACAAAGGAACAAAGACAATTATGAATAATTAAAAGCAACAGTTACCAAGTCTTGTCTGTTTATCTATCCAGGATCTGTACGTCTCCAGGACTCAGGAGCGAGGCCAGATAGCAGATAGCTTCTCATCCTGGACATGGACTATTTGAGTCACTTCCCGAGGCTACGGTCCATCGGGACCAGAACCTCCCGTCACAAGAACAGTTTCTTTCCCTCTGCTGTTGGACATGAACAATCATAACATCTGCACAAAGCTGGACACTTTATCACTAGTCACTTTAATTAAGTCATGTTTGCACTACTGTTCTGATGCTGCTCATCTGAACCTTTTTATTATTTGGATTGTTGATTATTTTTTACTATATTATAGCTATATTTTAGTTAATATTATTATTATTTAGTGTCTATACTCTAGTTATTACTATTATTATTTAGTGTTTTATGTTCGCACCTTCTCACCGAGACAAGTTCATAGTTTTGTGAATTCTCTTCACTTGACAATGGCAATAAAAGTCTTTCTGATTCTGATTTCTGATTCTGATTAATTATGGTTTTAAATTTAGCCACACTTAAAATGATGTGGCTTTATAAAGTCCTCAACCTGAAAATCGTGCAGTATGGAGGACCATGTTGGGAATTGATGATACTGTGTAATAATTGTTATTTGAGCAACAGTGGAAATAACATGGACATTGCGTAGAATGAAAGAACATTTGGAGCAGGATTGTCTGGTTAAGTTATGCAAATGTGATCCCATTAACTGCAAGCAAACAGACGCTCTTACAGGAGAAGTGTATAAAAGTAGAGAGGGGTGGAGACATGCAGTCATTTGCATATGCACTGGTAAAAATAGTTTTCATTGAGTTGTAATGTAGGTCAAAGTCTGTGTTGAATTAGTTACACATGGGGACATTTATATAGTTTCCTGAAACCAAGAAAACAGAGGGCAAAAGCACAAAAGTAATGTATTCTAATTAATTACAGATGTGCAATATATCTTTGTTGGGGGCTCTGCCACTTGTTACTCTCTTGCTCTACTCTCCACTTGTTACTGTTATCACTTGGCCTAGAAAATTCCAAAGTATGGCGTTAAACTTAACCAGACTATAGAGACAAGCAGGTAGCACCACCAGGGCAAATTACATACTCCGCTCACATGAGAATCTATGAATAAAACCCCTGTATTGAAAAAAAGCAATAAGAAATCAGAGTTCAACGCCATGCTGTGGAAAATTATATGGAGCAACAGCATCATAGAAACAAGCAGATGGCAGACCATCAACCAAAAAGTTAAGTAGTGCACCTTCATTAACTAAATTTGTCTGAATCATGACAAAACAGAACTTATCAGTTTTGGAACTTAATTAGGCTCAATTGAACCAGATCTTACAGTGCAATGTTCAAACTACAGCTCCAAAAACTGGTGATAAGAGAAGCCCACACACCAACCACTGTCACACAATATCACTGAATATAGTCATGTCCTGTCATCGACAGTATCTTAACCAATGTGAAGGGTGCTTCCTCCCACATAAGCAGACAATCTGAGCTCAGTAAAACCTAAAGCGTTTTTGTTTTTGGAAGTGATTTAGACTCTGTTTTGGAGCCTCCAATCCCTCAGCTCTAAAGTGATATGTAAATCTGCATGAGGCCCTACTGATGTGATGGCACGTGGGGAAGCTTGGGTTGGCCCATTATTGCATCATTGGTCCCCAAGCCAAACGTGCTGCAGCCCAGGCGGTCGCAGAGGCAAAAACTTGGTTGGGAGGAGAGGCCATGGAGGAGGACTATTGGACGGCCTCAAAGAAATTATGGCAAACCATCCGGTGCCTCAGGAGGTGGAAGCAGTGCTTCACCAATACTGTTTGCAGTGTGGGTGGGGAGCTGTTGACCTCGACTGGGGATGTTATCGGACGGTGGAAGGAATACTTTGAGGATCTTCAATCCCGCCATCACGTCTTACTGAGGTTGTTGGAAAGCTCCTCGGTGGCAAGGCTCCGGGGGTGGATGAGATCCGTCCTGAGTATCTTAAGTCTCTGAATGTTGTAGGGCTGTCTTGGCTGACACGTCTCTGCAACATCGCTTAGTAGTTGGGGACAGTACCTCTGGACTGGCAGACTGGGGTGGTGGTCCCTCTGTTTAAGAAGGGGGACCAGAAGGTGTGTTCCAACTAGTGTGATTGTGATTCGGGGAATCACACTCTTCAACCTTCCCGGTAAGGTCTATTCCAGGGTGCTGAAGAGGAGAATTCGACCGATAGTCAAATCTCGGATTCAGGAGGAGCAGTGTGGTTTTTGTCCCAGCCGGGGAACACTAGACCAGTTCTGTACTCTCCATTGGGTGTTCGAGGGCTCATGGGAGTTTGCCCAACCAGTCCACATGTAATTTGTGGATCTGGAGAAGGCATTCGACTGTGTCCCTCATGGGGTCCTGTGGGGAGTGCTCTGGGAGTATGAGGTTTGGGGCTCTTTGCTAAGGGCTGCTCGGTCTCTGTATGACCAGAGCAGGAGCTGTGTTTGCATTGCCGGTAGTAAGTCGGACCTGTTTCCGGTGCATATTGGGCTCCACCAGGGCTGCCCTTTGTCACCAGTTCTGTTCATTATATTTATGAACAGTATTTTTAGGTGCAGTCATGGGCCGGAGGGGATCCGGTTTGGGAACCGCAAGATCTCATCTCTGCTGTTTGCAGATGATGTTGTCCTGATGGCTTCATCAAACTGGGACCTCCAGCGTGCATTGGGGTGGTTTGCAGCCGAGTGTGAAGCGGCTGGGATGAGGATCAGCTCTTCCAAATCCGAGGCCATGGTTCTCGACCGGAAAAAGGTGGCTTGCCCTCTCCGGGTGGGTGGGGAATCCTTGCCTCAAGTGGAGGAGTTCAGGTGTCTCAGGGTCTTGTTCACGAGTGAGGGGAGGATGGAGCGTGAGATTGACAGGCGGTTCGGTGCAGCGTCGGCAGTGATGCGGTCACTATACTGGACCGTTGTGGTGAGGAGGGAGCTGAGCAAAAAGGCGAAGCTCTCAATTTACCGGTCAATTATGTTCCTACCCTCACCTATGGTCATGAGCTCTGGGTAATGACCGAAAGGACAAGATCGCGGATACAAGCGGCTGCAATGAGTTTCCTCTGCAGAGTGGCTGAGCGCACCCTTAGAGATAGGGTGAGGAGTTCAGTCACACGGGAGGAGCTCGGAGTAGAGCCACTGCTTCTCCATGTCAAGAGGAGCCAGCTGAGGTGGCTTGGGCATCTGTTCCGGATGTCTCCTGGACGCCTCCCTCGGGAGGTGTTCCGGGCATGTCCCACTGGGAGGAGGCCCCGGGGAAGACCCAGGACACGCTATGTCTCCCGACTTGCCTGGGAACGCCTTGGGGTCCCCCCGGAGGAGCTGGAGGAAGTGTCTGTGGTGAAGGAGGTCTGGGAGTCTCTGCTTAGACTGTGTGGAAGAAAATGGATGGATGGATGGTCCCCATTTCTTGTCTGAGGACTGGGTTTGTTTCTAAATGAGGTTCCTGATGGTGTCTGTTGGTGTTATACTTTGCATAATAAAATTTAATAAAATAATAAAATAAAACCCATTGCTTAAATTTTGATGAGAAACAAAGAAGTCTAGATCTGAACTTAATTGCAATGCTCTCAAGTCTCACACATTGAGCAATTCAACGTGTTCACACGCTCACACGCCACACATGGTATTTCTCACGCTGAAATTTTGTTAAGTAATTCAAAACTGTAGCCACTGTTCACAGCGCTTCTGTGCCCAGAAAATCGGTTATAAATCTCACTCCTACCAAACTTCAAAACTTGAGAGCCCTGTAATTGATATCCATAAGGGAAATTATTTCTTTAAAACTAAACACCTAACTCACAGGCACAGTCTAAGCAAGCTGTTGAACTGGGCAGTGCCTGGGGGACTAAAGGGAGAGTGAAGGAAAGAGGGTCGGAGTCTGGACCATAGGCATAAATTGTCACAAACTGCACCCAAATATGAGCAATTTGTGAGAAAATGTGTTCTGTGTTTCCGCCACAGTACTGATGGACTGACCACAATCCAGTTATTTTAATAGACCCATCAGAGGAGTGTAATGTTGCAGGCCTCATAAAATGCAGTGGTGCATGAGTTTTATCCATAGTCAGCACCGTACTTGGTTTTGACTGCTTTAGATTTGCCTGGTTTACACCTGACCATATCACAAGTGAGATATGGTCTGGAAGCCACCTTCGAAATATCTTGTACCGGAGGTGTGGTTTACGATCGCCAACGGCCGTTTATAGGGCGTTATGAATGTCTATCATTTGGCGTATACATAGCCAATATTCAATCATGTCAGTTCAAACTACAAGCTTCTGTTTGTCGCGTAGTACGCGTCACCATCTTCTCACCCCTCCCCGCTCTCTGATTGGCTCCCAGAATCAGGAGAGCTCGCTTGCCATAGTCGCCAGGCTGTCTTTCAGATCGGAATGAACGAAAGCAGCCTGGGGTTTCCCAGGTTAGCTTTAGATCACTTTTTTCAAATAAAGTTATCTTGGAAAACACCACTTATGTACTCAATTTATAAGCAAAAAGGTTTAGTGTTCAGTCAAACTGTAAGAAAGTTCGACTAAACACCTGATTGAATCATGGCTTATTTCATGTTGGAGAGGAGCAGATGATTTGATGCAGGTTAATTCAGTCACCTCCAGAACAGGGCGCACACAATGAAACACAACAGCCTGTCCTCATAATGAATGCTGTTTGTTGTTTGGTTATTGTAAGTTACAAACAAAACCTTTCAATATCGTCTCACACCAAAGTTTCATGGTTTTCCTGGACCATTAACAAAAATACAAATTATAAATCAGTGACATGTGGTGAGGGTCATGGCTGGTGAGGCACTGACGTCATCACAATCAGATTTACAATTATGTAAACCAGGTGTCGGCAAGTAAATTTGGCCCCAGGCCAGTTTCTCTCCCTGTAAGTGACTGGTAGCTCGTAATATTTTTGATGTGAAGCTGAAAATTAATTATTATTGTTCAGTGCATTTTCCAGAGCGCACTGATCGCTCATGTTTAATGAGGCTTCTTTGCAAATTTTTTAGGTCACAATATCCCATCTGAGTCCAGACATTGTCATAGCAAGTTGAGAAAAGAAGGGAGGAGTTGCTGAGAAACTAGTTGCTGAACAGATTGTGAACCACCTTAACACCACCCCATTTACCCTACACCCAATGCAGTTTGAATTTCGAACCAGCCACTCAACTGAAACCGCCACTTGCTTCTTTACAGATAATATTCCTCAGTCACTGGACAAAGGCGGGGTCATTGGCATTGTTTTCCTGGGTCCGAGAAAAGCATTTAATCACAACATCTTGCTGAATAAGTTACAACACTTCAATTTCTCTGCCAATACTGTAAAATGGATTTGGGATTTTTTAGCAGACCGCTCCCAGTACGTTAGAATTCAATCACATCTATCCTCCGCCCTTAGTCTCTCCACTGGTGTCCCACAAGGGTCAATTTTAGGTCCATTATTATTCTCACTATACATCAGTGACCTCCCATCTGCTTGTCCAAATGTCCAGATGTATGTTGATGACACAACTCTCTATGTCCACGGAAAAAACATCTCCACCATATCTATCAAACTCACACAGGCCCTGGTTCACGTCATTAATTGGTTATAGCACTCATGTCTACAGCTAAACACATCCAAAACAGTCGCAATGTTCTTCACCAAATCTCATAGCAGCTCCTCCATAGATCCTGATGTCCGTGTGTGTGGTGAACGGCTCCAGGTGGTTCCAGAATACAAATACCACGGTGTAACCCTTGATTCAAAACTCACTTTCGAATCCCACATAAAAATGATCAGTAATTGCATCAAATTCAATCTCAGCAGCTTTCGACACATTCGACCTCAAATGTCCATACAGTCAGCCAAAATGTTCAAGATACTTTCCCATATCACTTACTGTCTAACTGTCTGGCCTCACTCAACCGCCACAACTTACAGTACAGATTAAAAATAGCCCTCGGGCTAATTCTAGCATATTTACAGGCAAATGTTTATTAATGTGCATTGTCCCTGAAATTAAAAAAAAGCAGAAAAGATTATTTCTTGCCACGCTGTTTGAAAAGAGTGAGTCTTTCATCCCTTAGGCATTGGTCTTCCGTTAATTATAACCGCCTGCTTTGACTAAAAGTCCAGTTTAGAAAACTGCTTGAGCTTCTTCCTCCATTTAAAAACTCTAAATTGTAGCTTGCTATTCTAATCCGCTGCCCCAGAAGTTGCAGAAGAATCCCTGGGCTCACGAGTGCCTCTACCATGAGGCCAGGTAACTACGTGCCTCACCCAGCGCCTTTTCACAACCACTTTAGCGCATTATATGTCACTGCTGAGCTACAGCACAGTCAGTCCATGTGAGGCACGAACGGCTGGTGCCTCTCATTTGAACGGTAAAAGTGAAAATTCAGCGATTTTGAATAAAAATAATAATAAAAATGGCAAAGTGCAATAGAAAATAACTTTATAGTACAAATCATTGGATAAATATAACCATTTATTTTTTCATTTCATTTTTTTTTTCCCTCTGTGATGACAGGTGAGGCACAGTCTCCCCTGCCTCCCCTGACTGCACTTCACTGTTATAAATTTTATATATTATATAGATCTGTTTGTTATGTAGGCATGAGTTCATAATAAAAGCTATATGCTGTCTTTGCAGGAACACTGCCATGTGTGTGGTGTGTGTTTTATTTATATTTTAAAACAACCAAGCAGCGCAATATAAGTCCTATTGGCGAGCATTGTGGGAAGTAGCGAATGTCAAAATCATCTGAGGAAAATTGGATTGCCTGCCTTGTTCATGTGCACTGTACAGAAGGAATGAATAAAAACAACATAAGCCTTTCTCCTTTGTCCAAAGTATTTCCCACCCCACTGAGTCTGTTCTTTCACATCAGACAGTTTTATTTCCACAATGTTCGAAGAGAATAGCATGGGAAACTTTTGTAGTGCATGTAAAGTAAACTCACCAAATGGATGAAGTTTAGGTGTTTACTTCCACTTTATGACCTTCGCTTAGACCTTAGGCTTAGGCCTGCCCATAGAAAATGCACAGAGAGGAGGCTATTTTTAACCCTCACAACACAATCTGGGACATGACATTGGGACAACACAATGTGTAGGCCCAACAAACTGTACACTATTTCCAAAAAATATATTAATCCTAATCATTCAGATTGTTCAAGACTGTCCCCATTTCTTTGCTCTGCAGCAGCTGTTTTTTTTTTTATAGATACAATATGGTAACCATGGAAACGTATGTTCCAACTTGAAATGGAGAAGATGGCATTCTCAGAAATAGATGTTTCTCTTGCAGGTTTGAACAAAGAATCTTCTATTTTTGGTATTTTTTATAAGTTAGTTTGGCTTATGCATCTTTATAGAAGTTTTGTAGCAACATGATAGATTTTATCAATAATGCTTTCTTTCTTGACATTCAGTCCTGAGATATCCCATGCAAATGGCCTCTCCATGTAAGACCAAAGGATATAACAACAGAATGTGATGCTAGTGTGACAGAGACTGATCCACCAACCTTTGTTTTAGTTAGTGATATCTCTTGTGACTGACAGTGTGATTGTCTGTTTATCTTAACAGGGCAGTGCCCTAATATCATTTGAACAGTTTGTAGCTTTAATTTAAATTCAATACATTATGGACTATTACACCAGAGATGCATGATAGGCCTTAAGCTATCTCTTTCTTCTAACAATGGAAACTCAAAAGCGACTGTCAGCTCAACTTTGAGATTACTGATCTTCTGTGAAAGCAACGTAACATGTTATAAAGCAGGGATGAGCAGACGAAAATGCTGTTATGGACTGTTTTACATAGATCTATGGTGATGATTTTCTGACAGCTCTTCGCACAAAATACACCACAAGACAAAACACAGCAACATGATCCATGTACGCGTTATACATCAAGGTGAAAATAAGTTTGTCGATATTTGTATCTTGGCAGCGGTTGAACTTACTCACCAAATAAGCTCCATGTGTGTTTCTGTGTTTTGGATCACCTTCAAAAAGTCCTACCTCCTTTTTATTTTTTTCCCTGGGCTCAGCGCCAACTGGGTTTCCCTGTTTGAGGAAGTAAGGTGAAGGGAGCTATAGTTCAATGTCTAGCCTGGAAAACTCCCCATTTGGTGCCACAGGGGAACAGGCAATTGGGCAGGGGAGGAGGTAACAGCTAAATCAGGGCGGCGAGGGGAAACAGATTGTGTGCTCCATCACAGGGAGATGGAGAGCTGGAAAGGACAGGACAAACCACAACAGCAGTCATAGTGTTTGTGGTGCTGCAGAGAAGAGGAGGCATACAGCCCAAGAGACCTTCTACTAGGTCTTATTTTCAGGTCAGCTAGCTTTACTCAGGGCCAAACAAGAGTAACAGGCAGTGCCTTTACTTTATCCAAATCTCTGCAGGAAGATTTTTAAAAAGTTATTTCAGATAGCAATTCTGTTCTCTATTGAATATTACTTTCAATGATGCAATAACATGGCAGAATTGTATGGTTAAAGAAATGTACTTAAAAACTTTTCAAATATAAATCTATGTACATATAAAATATGAAATCAGTTTAATATTTCATTTAGTGTAATAATATTTTCAGAACTGTCACCCACTTGTTGTAGTGTGTGCACATGTGACTCTTCTCACTCATATTATACAGGTCAAATAAATTCACTTATTTTTCATTTCATTGTTGATTTACACAAGTATCACAGCCTTCAGGGATCTTATGCTCCAATGCGCCTTCCCTACCTCTTCTTACAGATTTCTCTTATTTGACGATTTAAACCAGCCAATTTAAGTGTGTTTTGTTTTAGAGGTTTCCTGTGAATCAAATCAAACATGAACAATGTGGACGTGTAAGGAGTGCAGCACTAGCTTTAGCTCAGAGTATTGAACAGATCAGCTGGGAAGCCCTGGGGAAATATCCTTGCTGTGCTGAGATTTTCAATGGCTTTTTTTCTTGGTTGTGTGTGGTATGTGTGGTGCAGGCCTGACTCTCAGTGTGGTTGGTTTAATGAATGGAAGCATGGAGAAACCTGAGACCCTTCAAGTAAATACATGGTAGTAAATATAATCCCTATAATGGTGGCAAAACCCCCATATGCGAGGGACGGTTGTGCATTCATTTCTTGACTGGGTACAATGTGAGCCTGGAGGGAGACTTGGCTCTGCCAAAGAGCCTTATGTAACAAGTGGTATAATGTCAATGGAAGGAGCACGTTGAAGGAAGCATGAATAACACAGTAAATAACACGCACTAATGTGATTAATGAGACACAAGGGGGTTTGAAGTCTACCCAAAATGAGCAAAAGGATGTTGGGAGCACATACACAGATCTGGCTGGATAAAGCTGAACAAGGCAGCTATCAATTCCACTTGGAAACACTGTAGAGCTATACTAAGTGTTTACAAATAGAAGTTATGTAAGATTTAAAGAAAATATGTTTTAAGCAGAAATGTGTGGGCAATGATATTAACAGAGTTGAAATACCATCTCAGTGTAAATTGGTCCTGATCTACAAGCCCCATTTAAAGTTGTTCTGTTTATAGCCTACCATGAATGGGAATGAGAAAAACAATATTACAAATACTATACTGACATGACAAATAGTCCAATTTCTTTGTCAGAGTCAACAACTGTAGTAAAGCAAGTGCACATAGTTTGATTAGTCTCTTACTTCAAATATATACAAATATATACTCCAGATTTTTTTCTTTCCTTTCTCCTTCTCTAGTATGTTACAGCGGCAATTTCATCCTGAATTCATCAAATCAGTGCTTAAATTGGTGACTACATTATCCAAACGCGGTGCAGGCTCTGGTTTAAGTCCGGTACGTGAAAACGCAAAGCCCGCTTTGTCAAAATGCCGACCTGGTTTCTATGAATTATTTCTCATTGCGGTTCACTCCCACGGCCACGGAGCGTCTGATGCACGAGCGCGCCTGTGACGAGAGCGCGCAGCAGTCATGCCTCTTGCGTCGCGCGCATCACCAGCATCAGAACACACAAGAACAAATCCAGCATTTCCTTCACATTTGCCTCTTCCATTCGCTTTTTGTGGTATAAAACTCCACATCTTCTTTTCAACTCGACGGTAACAGGAAAGAAATTGCATTCTGTGAAACAACAAGAAGATATTTCAAGAGGAGTACAGTCGCCGTGGACGTACGTATTCATCGTTTCCATTCGCACGTCGTTCTTTTTTTAAGTTGACGTTTCAGTTTGTGGATGTAAAAGCCGCTCAGAGCCACTTTAAGGGATTTGAACTGGCGTGGCACAGTCGAGCCTCTCCAAAACGCTTCAACAATGAGCCCGGTTTAGAAGGTAAGACGCGCAAAGATAAGTCCTCACAACAATGATAATCAACACAATAGAACGTAACCTGCTTTTAATCGGACGTAAAAGCAGACTGTGTCTAAGCAGGTGGCGGCTTGCTGCCTGAGTAGATCCACTACTGGAGTCAAGAGTAGATTGTGTGAATTTCCAAAGCTTCATTAATGTGGTCAATTTTCAGGAATGTGTCCTAATAGAATTACATTCAAGATGGGCAGGGATAAGGAACAGGCTTCTTAAAGGAAAAGCCTGTGCATTTTCTATAGCGCTTTATTCCAGGGGATCAAAGCAAACTGTTTTAGATTACACAAAAATACCGTTATTATCTACACGCTGGATTTAACGTTGTGTGTGTAAAAGGAATCCGTGATGCGACCGTCAGATAGTTCCAGCTTCAACCGCGAAATAGCAAATTTTCACCTTTAAAATGTATTGTTAAAATATCATTGTGAAGTGTGACATTTATGTGAATATTGTGATAGGGCTAGTTGTGCATAATTCACTGTCAGAATGTGCTCTCCATAACATTCAGTGCACATTAAAATGTGACAATAATGCCAATTGAAATGTTATTATCTACATCCACTCCAATTAACCAAGTACTTACGCTTTACCACGCTCTTGTCATTCTTTCAATAAGTGCCACTTAACACACAGCAAATTTAATACAAGGGGTTAGAGGAAATCTAATCTGAAGATGTTTAGTGGTAGTCTCATAGTAAGGAAGTATACAGTTATCAATATTTTGTCCAGTTTGTTGCTCTATGAAGCTGCTGAGATTGTGAATTATTTATGAGTGTCTTATGTGGAATCTGATATTTGGGTGTAAAGACTGCAGACTGTAAAAATAGACACTATTGAGTGTAAAAGTGCCTGAGATGACGCCACATCATGCCAGGCATAACTATGGTGATACTGCATTTAAAAGGCTCACTTTAAGTAGATGTTTTGTAGCTTTAAAATAGAAGTGTTATATTTTTATTTGTCCCTTGTATTTGACCCATCATTCAAACAGTGTCAATAGGTCACCTTTCAGGAGTAATGGTAATCATAGAATCAACTGTTTTGAGCATTGATCTTGGTATAGCAACATAAAATCATAATAATAATGTGTTGGTATACTTTTTATTTCATACAATAGGGTAGTGTTAGATCTGCTAGTATTAACTAAGGGGTTTATATTTATATTTAACATTACAGGACTTGTTGTTTATGTTTTATTTAGCTGTAATCAGACAGCCACAATATTCAACTCTGTGGATAGGGCTTCCAGATCTCTTGCCAATTGCAAAAGACAAACCTTGGCATCAAAGAGATCCAAATGTTCACTCATTGTCATCAATCTGTTTGTCGGCCCTCTATAAGTGATGTTGGAAGCTGAATTGGGATGTAAAAGCAGGTATTAAGTCAGTATTAAGCATGCATTACAAAGGGACATTGCAAGTGGATGTACGTTGTTTTGTGGCAATTTTTTGGTTGGAGATAGATCTTTGTCTGATAGACGTCACCAGTGCTTTCATGAGCTTATAATATGATATACTTTTTTGAGATTATAACCATGATACAGTGTTATCGTCAAATTGAACCTGGAGTTTAGCCTTTACTGCTAAAGGTCCATTAGCATGGCCATGGCATGTTTCTGCACTCGGAGCCTCACGTCTCACAAAGCTCATCAGATCGCAGTGTTGGGGCATATGTGACATTTTGTTTGTCACACATTGGGCTCTGTCATTTGGTGACCGCGTTAGCCTGTCTTCACACTACACTGTTTCACCCCCACACAATTCTCAGTCCAGCTCTGCCTAATGTGCTGTTAATAAAAACATGCAATCCATTTTATGATTCAAGCAAACTGTTAAACAATAACATATTGAGATACCAACAACTTGTAAAAAAGAACTGAATTATATAACACGCACATGTTACAATGTTGTGCTCTATTCTTTCACTACAATCGGTGGTGGTAAACTATTTCTTGAAGCAAGGCTTAACTTTTGGCCCCCTCGCGACCAACACCAGTCACTCACAGACAAGACAAGGTGGGTGGCGTGTCTTGCTTAAGGACACAGTGGTAGTTTGCACTGGTTGTATCTTGAATCTGATTCTCTGCCTTTTTTCATTGCCATATGGTACCAGTGATTGGACTGCTTTGTCGCTTCAAGGAGAGGAGCATAAACAGGAAGGGCTCTAGGGTTACATTTGTGATGGAAAATTTGGCTCCTTACCCACTGTGTGACAAGCACTCATTCAAACTCAGTTGCCGGGGGAGAGAAATTAAATGTACCCCAGTCTTGTCTGTGCCTGATGACATTTTAATACTACAGCCCTATAATGTTAACAGTGACAAAGCAATGTGTTGCACTAGAGTGATGGCTTAGACAGGTAGGATGGGAAATCTGGAAAAGTGGACTTGCAGGCTCCTAAAGCCAAAGAATATGTTTATTTTTGTTTTTTATTCAACCCTGTCTTTCTCTGTCTTAAGACAGTTGTATATTAAATTATTTATAGATGGTTATTTGTATCTAAAAAATGGCACAATCCCCAAAAACTATAATCCAACTCTGATTGTCTGATGTAAAAATGTCTTACTTATGATTATCCTAGTAGCAGGAGTACAATTTTCTATCACTGACAAAGCTTTGGTTGCTCTTAAAATGTGTTTGCTGTTTGAAATCAGCCAGAGTGAATGTGACTGATAGAATAGTTTATAGTATGAAAAATATATTGAAATATTGAAATATTATTGTTTTATTGTTTATATGGGTGAACTTGGCTGAAGTCAGACTATGACTACGACTCATTTCATTATAACAGTGATTGTGGCTGTTTATTTCTAAATGTATTGACATTATAGTAGCAAATATCTCACTAAACTAATAATTCTGCTACAGAATACATTATAAACCTAGCATTGTAATACAGAAGTGAATTATTGGGTCGTTGCTTCTTGCGCTTTCACTTCTTGAGTAAAGGTAGACTTTATTGTTCCCTTTTAACTGTTTTCCTTGGTATTTGACTCATCTGCAGTGCACATCTGGATTCAGAACCTTGGTCAGAAGAACCTAGTATTTGCACTCTGTTGTGTATATTTTGTTGCGTGCATGGTTAAAGGTGCACTGTGGAACTTCTCTGGTGACTCTGTTGAGATGTTATTAGGTAGCCTGGAATGTTCCACAGTATGGCATTATCTTATATATTTCTCCAAGGAGACAAGCTGGTGGCTAAACACACCCACCATAAAAGTTACATTGTGTAATACCCTGTCCACCAAGGTTACCACACTGTAATCCTGCAAAAACTACCTGTATTAAAAATGCAATAAAATGTAACGTACCGCTGAAGAATATCTCTATGGATGTGTACACACTATGGAGGATGGACCAAGGACAAACCTGCGTTCAGAGAATGAAATGACATTGATTCAGTTACAGGGTTGTGCTTTGTAGAGGCACTCACTGTCTCCACTTTCTGCATTCTTCAGTTCAATAGAAAAAAAACAAAACTCTATCCCAAATGAGGAGGTCAAATGGAATATGTGCATCCTAGGTAGTGAGTGTGATCTGTAACATTATTAATTCAAGACACTGTAATGAACTTAAAGGTCCTATATTATACAAAATGTATCATTTGAATCTTTAAGCTGTGTTATTACTGCCTTAAAAACATACCTGGAGTTGTGATTTGTTTCTTTCACACATGTTTGAGTAACCTTTTACTATTAGTCTGTCTTGATGAAATTATCCAAATGATTGGTGTATGGAGTTTAAAAACACAGTGGAGCACTTCCTGTATTATCACATGACATCACAAGGTGGTACAGGCCTGTTGACCTCAGCCTAAATTCAAGATTTGTGTGTTAAAAAGGTATGTATGAATGAAACAAAACACAACTCCAGGTATGTTTGTGATGAGGAAACATTATCAGAAACTGCAATAACCACTTTCATTCACTAACTCCATTAAAGGAGTAGGAGGAGTTGAGAAAGGAAAGTGAAAGTAAGATGTGGTGATTAAGCACAACAAACAAGACTTTTATTTTTTATAAATACACAATAAATGAACAACATTCATATTGATAAGATTGGCAGCAGAATCTTACCCTTAAAGCAGGCTGCTATGTGCCTTAGAGCACAGATGATAAGAACTGATTATATGACCACTAGTGTTACCACAATACCAATGTCCTTATTACAGAAACTTATTACAGTTTCTGTAATAAGGACAAAACTCTATACCACAATACAAATATATATTTGATACAATATGTAGTGTTCCCATAACTTTTTACTACAACCTCTCCAGTTGCACAATTGTATTCTATTGGCCAATTTCATTTTTATCTCCCGTTAACTTTATTCTAAAACAGACTATTCATACTTGCACATATATTATTGAACATGCTTGAACATGTCCAAGTTGGAAAATAACGTAATGTGTAGCTGGAGGATGGGGTCATCACAGGCAAAAGGTCATTCAGTTTTTGAGCTAAAATTGTTTGTCTTTGACTCCACTTCTGAAAGAGCCTTTGCTGAGTTTCCACATTGCATTAATCAGAAAGGCAGCACTGAAGTCAATATGATCCCAGCATCATCTGATCCCAATAATATTAGCGTGAGTACTATAACAGGAGCAGAATACAGGAGTACCTCATCGTCCTGACTCAGGACACAGGATTTCAAAGGCATTAAGTGTTTCATGTGGTTTACATCAGGAATTTGTAATAATAATACTAATACTACTACTACTACTACTACTACTACTACTACTACTACTACTAATAATAATAATAATAATAATAATAATAATAATAATAATAATAAGAAGAAGAAGAAGAAGAAGAAGAAGAAGAAGAAGAAGAAGAAGAAGAAGAAATCAGTTTTATATAGCGCTCTGAAAGGACACTCAAAGATACTTTACAGAGCATTATTCACTCACACCATACCCGGTGGTAGTAAGCTAATATTGTAGCCACTGCCAGAACCAAGGCTGCTAATCTGCACCATCGGCCCCTCCGCCCACCACCATCACTCACGCACACAACATGGCCATGTGGGTGAAGTGCCTTGCCTAAGGACACAACAACAGTTTTTGCAACTGGTGCCCCACTGGGGGAACTGATTTTCCCAGTGGTCTCCCATCCAAGTACCACCCAGGCCTGGCCTTGTTTAGCTTCTGAGATCTGACAGAGTCAGGCTTTGACAAGCAGGTATGGCCATGTAGCAGTACGTGACATTAAGATAGCCTAAATGTGAAGTATATAAGTTGTACAACAGAATTACATGTTAGGGCTAGTCCTGAGCTACTGCAACTATGAGTACAATAGTCCAACATGAGTCACAAGTTACTTAAAAGTGCACTACATAACTTTAGTGGAGGGTTTGCCACCTGATTGTCTCTATGGAGATTTTATTGCTTTTGTCTGTTATGTTTTACAATATGGCATGGCATTAAATGTAAAATCTACCATGTACACACAAATACCTTGAAAAACATGCATTCTACTGTGAGTAGGGTCACCTCTTTTTTTTTTTTTTTCCAATGCATTTATATAGCGCTTTTCATGACATGCCTTGTCATCCCAAAGCGCTCCATAGTTCACCGTTCATTCACTCCACACTTGGTGGTGGTAAGCTACCTTCTGTAGCCACAGCTGCCCTGGGGCAGACTGACGGAAGCGAGGCTGCCAATCTGCGCCATCGGCCCCTCCGACCACCTCCAACACTCACGCACACTCCACTTTCATACTAGGCAATGTGGGTGAAGTGTCTTGCCTAAGGACACAGCGACAGTTTTTTTCAACTGGCGCCCCACTGTGGCACCTGGAATTCCCAGCGGTCTCCCATCCAAGTACTAACCAGGCCCTGCCTTGCTTAGCTTCTGAGATCTGACGGGATCAGGCTTTGACAGGCAGGTATGGCCACCTCTTCACAGACCTGTCCTTTAACTTGGCCTGTAGTGTTACCTTCTTGTCTCCATGCAAATATATTTGGGACATTCTCGGTAACTTTAGTTAAACTTAAGTAATTTTATTTAGAAGCAATTACATATGTAGGTAATATTGTGATATGGCAAGTGTTAAAAATAACATTCACTTACATTAACTTTGACTTTTACAATAATATAAAATTACACTTCTTTAATACTTTACAATGATGTGAGTCTGGTCACCGTTTAATCTCTCCAAATTCAGATGACAGGTGGATTAGCCAATCAGGGACCGAAGTGGTCCGTCCATATCAAAACAAAATATGGTTGCTTATAAGGGAAAAATAGGGAAAAAAACAGAGAGACTGAAACCATCACAAATTTTTGCACAATCATTACACTGTTAATCTGAGGTGAGAGAAATTATATTATGTCATTTATTATATTATGTCATTATGTCATTTTATTTGTAATTGATAGATGACTAATCTCTCCTTCGTTTCACATGAACAGTGGTACCTCACCTTACGAAAGACTCCAAGTTACGAAATGCCTTCACGTGAAATTTTGGTCTCTAGATACGAAAGAAAATTCAAGTTACGAAACGTGAAATCTCAAAAATTCAATTAATGCGCGCTCAGATGCACGCTCAGATGCACGCCCCAAAACGTAAATACACTTTATCAACACATACAGGGTTAGGTTCCAGAGGTGGCCCGCGAGGTGGGACAACTTTGTATTTTGCAATTGTTCTACATGTTTTAGGGCTGTAAATGCCTCACCACACACATTCTACGCTTTTCTCAGACTGGAGTTTGGCTTTTCTCGCATTTCTCTCTCGTTTGAACACTCGAACTTTCATAGATTTCCAACGGAATGTGTTGATAGTGAAGCGTGGGGGTAGACACGGCTCAATATAGTGCCGAACACACGAGGGAAGCGGAGACACAACAACACATCAGTAGGGTAAAACTAACCTGTCTCACGACGGTCTCACGTTCCCTTAGTGAGTGAACAATCCAACGCTTGGTGAATTCTGCTTCACAATGAGAGGAAGAGCCGACATCGAAGGATCAAAAAGCGACGTCGACATGGCGCAAGGGCGCAGGATGGAGCCGCGGCGCCCGGGCTGTGCCTCCCCCTTGGGGCCGAGCACGTGCGGGCCGAGCGCAGGAGCCGCCCGCGCGAGGCCAGCGGAAAGCCGCACGGGGTGATTTAATCCTGGTCTGGCCCCGGTTTGGTCCGCGTCTGGACCTGGTCCGGTCCTGGTTTAGTCCAGGTCCAGTCCAGGTCTAGACCTGGTTTAGTTCTGGTCTAGACCTGGTTAAGTTCCGGTCTAGACCTGGTTTATTCCACGTTTAGTCCTGGGTCTACAGTCTCGTAGCCAATCAGGAAGCAGAACACAATGTTACACTATAAAAAAAAAAAAGTTACACTATAAAAAAAACAACCTTGGAACGGATCAGGCCTTTTCCATTGAAATAGCTACTCAACTTACGAAAAATTCACGTTACGAAACCACTTCTGGAACAAATTAATTTCGTAAGGTGAGGTACCACTGTATATCATAAATCTGATTGCACAATCATGTTTGGTCTGGTTTGGGACAGGATTGAGTGTGTGGGACCAGATATCTGTCTGTATAAAAAACACAGAGAAATCATTCTGGATTTGCCAGGCAATAAATGCAAATACATTTTAGTGAGAAAACATCTCTAATAGTGAGACTCTCTGCATTGCATTAATATTTATGATACAATGAGGAAATACTTGTCAATGTTATATAACAGGAGCTCTTGAATTGGGTGAAATATTGTTTTTACTGTGATGTAAGCAGGCTCATGGTATATCAGTCCATTATTAGTCCACTTGAATGGGAGGTAGAATTAATGAGACAGAGTGTATTGTTTGCAACAGTGTGGACAATTTAAAAGCTAAGCAATGAAAAAGTAACATTTTATGTGAAAAATAGTATGAAATTGTAGTTAGTTGTCCATCAACCCACCAACTTCAGGTTTGGATATCCATATTTTACCCACTCACAATATAGCTGTGACAGGAAGAACATTTGGCTAAAACTATGCTTTGATGTAACCCAAGAGGGATAAACCAAACACTGTGAGGCTTTTGACTTTAGTTTAACAGTTTTTTGTTTGTTTGTTTTTTGTTTTGTTTTTGTTTTTTTGAAAACATCATAGACAATTCGTGAAGAGTC
Organism: Paratrypauchen microcephalus; assembly: GCA_036785185.1. Lineage (NCBI taxonomy): Eukaryota > Metazoa > Chordata > Actinopteri > Gobiiformes > Gobiidae > Paratrypauchen > Paratrypauchen microcephalus. Next base: position 5,913,939 of record JAVJIX010000016.1, on the reverse strand, counting down.
CCTCAGTCGTCCAGGTAGAATCCATGATAAAAGAGGAAATTCAATTTGTCAACTGGACAAAGTTTGTTTGGTTGAAAACGTTTCGCCGCTCATCCGAGAGGCTTCGTCAGCTCTAATTAGAATGCTGGTAAGACACTTGCTTATATCTTGCTGCAGGGAGGAGCTAACTAGCTAACTACTTTCATTGGTTTCAGTCTTTTGTTTCTCTGGTGTCTAGATTAACATACCTATTCATCCCTACAACGACTGTTTTTCACACCTCTGGCCCTGACCTGGCTAGCATTATTGTTCCCCTGTTTGCTTGATCTAGGCTTAAGAATGGAATTATAGATGGGAGACAAATTATGTCTGACTCCACCATTTCTGTTCAAAGAAGGATTCTCTTTTTTGACAAAAATAGCCTCTTTAACTCCCCTCTCAAACCAATTCTTTCCCTGGCTAAGATCTGAACCTCACTGTCCTCAAAAGAATGGCCCATGGCTTTTAGGTGAAGATGTACGGCAGATGACGGTCCACTCTGGCACGCCTGTCTGTGTTGGTACATCCTCTTGTGAAGTGGCTGCTTGGTTTCTCCAATGTAGCGCTCACTGCAGTCTTCACTACACTGAATGGAGTAGACCACATTGCTTTGTTTGTGGCTCGGTGTTTTGTCCTTTGGGTGGACGAGTTTTTGTCTTAAAGTGTTTGTGGGTTTGAAATAAACTGGGATTTCATATTGTCTGAAAATCCTCTGTAGTTTTTCCGACACGCCGGCCAGGTAAGGAATCGCTACCTCTTCTTAGATTGTGCAGTAACGATAGGAGGAGACCGGCGACTCCAAGTAGAAGTCTTCAGGAAGCCCACACACACAGACCAATACCTGCTTTTTGATTCACACCACCCAGTGCAGCACAAACTGGGTGTTATTCGGACATTACAACACAGGGCCCAAGTGGTTCCCACAAGCACAGAGGGTAAGGAGAAAGAAGAACAACATGTGCAGGAAGCCCTCTCTGTTTGTGGATATCCTAAATGGGCTGTCAACAAAACCAAGAGAGACAAGGGCAAGAAACAAGATAACAGAGAATCCGAACCCAGGAGGAAAGGGGTAAAGATTCCTTACCTGGCCGGCGTGTCGGAAAAACTACAGAGGATTTTCAGACAATATGAAATCCCAGTTTATTTCAAACCCACAAACACTTTAAGACAAAAACTTGTCCACCCAAAGGACAAAACACCGAGCCACAAACAAAGCAATGTGGTCTACTCCATTCAGTGTAGTGAAGACTGCAGTGAGCGCTACATTGGAGAAACCAAACAGCCACGTCACAAGAGGATGTACCAACACAGACGGGCGTGCCAGAGTGGACCGTCATCTGCCGTACATCTTCACCTAGAAGCCACGGGCCATTCTTTTGAGGACAGTGAGGTTCAGATCTTAGCCAGGGAAAAGAATTGGT